>OU696697.1:74497710-74830018 GCA_916050605.2 Platycheirus albimanus | reverse complement strand
ATAAAATATAAATATAAATATAAATATAAATATAAATATAAATATAAATATAAATATAAATATAAATATAAATATAAATATAAATATAAATATAAATATAAATATAAATATAAATATAAATATAAATATAAATATAAATATAAATATAAATATAAATATAAATATAAATATAAATATAAATATAAATATAAATATAAATATAAATATAAATATAAATATAAATATAAATATAAATATAAATATAAATATAAATATAAATATAAATATAAATATAAATATAAATATAAATATAAATATAAATATAAATATAAATATAAATATAAATATAAATATAAATATAAATATAAATATAAATATAAATATAAATATAAATATAAATATAAATATAAATATAAATATAAATATAAATATAAATATAAATATAAATATAAATATAAATATAAATATAAATATAAATATAAATATAAATCAATAGTTTATATACAAAATTAATTTATCTTACCTCCAATCTCTCCAGTTCTCTCGTAAAATTATGTAAAAGCAAGTCATATTCTTTATCTAAAGCAGCTTTGTGTGCTTCCATTTCTACTTTACATTTTTCTTCTAGTTTCAAAAGTGCAGCTTGATGTTCACGGCGCATTCGTTTATAACCAGACATTTGCTCGTGCATCTCCTCCTTTAATATAATAAAATATTTGTAATACAATTTATATCTTTGGTAAATAATCTTGTTTAATAAATAGGAACACCTTGCAACATTAAAGCTTTTGCTGACAAAATTTGATTGGCAAATGCTTCGAATTTACACATACATCTGAGGATAATTTGTTCTTATAATTTGTAATGAGACAAGAAGCGTCATAAAGCAAAATTGCTAACATTAGATTACATAATAAAAAACTAAATGAAAATCAGGGTCTACTCTGTATTTTTTTCTTCAATATTGAACAAAAAAAAAATTACTGATATAATTTGCAAATTACATAAAATCTTCAAACAAAGCAATTTTTGAAGTAACATTCAATTTAAATGCAAAAATTCATCGATGTACGATCAAATTTATTATATACATAAATATGTAAATGTAAGTAAGAAATAGAATTTTAAGTCCCTTACAACAGCTTTTAAATAACTATTGAATAAATTTGCAGGTGAGCCCATCAGCTTATGCTACAGTCAGATGGAAATACTCGAGTGATATGCGCCTGTCAGTGGAGCATTCACAAGAAGTATTGAAATGAAGGCGGCGAAAATGGGTCTGGTGGTAAATGAAGATAAAACAAGGTATGTGTTGTTTTTACGTGTAATACATCATCACCTCATACTCGGACAAAACGTCATGATGAACAGATATAACTTTGCAGTTGTCAAGGAATTTGTCTATTTGGGTTCCACTATAACCTCTCAGAACAATATGAGTCGAAGAATCACTCTCACCAATCGCTGTTTCTTCGGGCTTAGAAGGAGCAAGTAGACACTATACAAGACCCTAATCATCCTAGTCCTGCTGACACTGACACAATGGGATGAAAACAGACTGGGGTGCTTCGTATCAATGGAGTATGGAGGAGAAGATTCAATGACGATTTAAAGCTCGCACAGCTATACAGTGACATTGATCTGGTTTAAAAGCTGAAAATACTGCGGCTTAGATGGTTGGGCCTAGAGCGTATGGACGAAAACGCACCAACCCAACGAGTCTTCAATTCCAATCCGGAGGGCTGACGCAGTTCTGGAAGACCCCATCTAAAGTGGCTCGATCAAGGGGAGAACGACCTCGGTGGCTAGGAACCTGCCTAGCTGGAGAGGATTTTTGGTTGAGGCTGTGGTCCACAATGGATTTTCTGTGCCACCTTAAATAGATAAGTAAATAAGTAAATGACCCACGTGTCCCTGATATCGGAGGTATGTAAATCTATCGCTTTGCATGGTGAGAGTGGTAGTGATGAAAATAAAAGAAAAAAACCATTTATTCGAGCGCGTCAGAATTTCAGAGAGGGTGTAAAGAGGATGCGAAGGAAGCTCCAATACCAAACACTGACGATTCAGACATGACGCAAGCTCATGTCGGCTTCTTGAAAATGCAAAACCAAATCGACATTTCGATATACTCGAGCGCGTCAGATTATTATACAGGTGACTCTGCTTGATGTTCTAGTTGTGCTGATTTATAATCTGACGGTTATTTGGAGGTATTTCATTAATCTGACGGTTTAAAATAAATTCTTTCCTTGTCGGCAAATAATGACATATTGCGCAAAGAAGGTTTTAAGTAGTTCTAAGATTAATGTACATATTGCAATGCAATGAGGATTTCGATTAGTTCTGGGGTAAAAAAATCTTTTGCAATTTTTTCATACAAATTTAAATACATACGAGGGGCGTTCAATATCGGTATCGGGGTGAAGCTGTGGTTATATATGTAAATTGACTTGTTTATCAAGTAATACTATTATTTTATTGCATTCATGTAAAATTTCATATAAATATGATTATTATTTCGCGTTTCATCTCTAGTTAAACAGAATCATAATGGCAACTGAGACGATGATGGTGAAAATTGAGCATCGCGCTGTAATTAAATTTCTCACTAAGCAAGGAAAAAGTCAAAAAACTGTCCATGAAGAGATGGTGGCTGTTTACCAGGGTTCCGCACCTTCATTATCAACTGTGCAAAAGTGGTCAAGTGAGTTCAAGAGAGGCAGAGAGAGCATTGAAGACGACCCCCGCTCCGGCGCCCCGGCTACTGCTTGTACGGGAGAAAGCATCAAAGAAGTCGAAAAACTTGTTCTTGACGATGCCCGAATAAAGGTGAAAATGATGGCAGAGATCACCAAGCTTTCAACTGGTACCATTCGCACCATTCTTCATGACCATCTTAACCTTTCAAAGGTCGGTGCAAGGTGGGTGCCACGAATGCTCACAGCGCCTCAGAAAAAAGTGAGAATCGCATGCTGTAGAGAGCTTTTGGAGATGTGTAGTGTAACACCATAACGGTGTTATGGATAGAAATGTTACTGGGGACGAAACATGGGTTCACCACTATGACCCTGAAAGCAAACAAGAGTCTATGCAGTGGCATAAAAAAGGAACAGACCCCTAGAAGAAGTTCAAAGTCACTCCGTCTGCCGGGAAGATCCGCCCTATAGTCCAGACCTTGCCCCTAGTGATTATTTCCTGTTTCCGAATTTGAAAAAATGTCTTCGTGGAAAAAGATTTTCGGATGATGAAGAACTCAAGTCGGCAATAAATGGGTATTTTGCAGGGAAAGAGGAAATTTATTTTTTTGAGGGTTTAAAAAAGCTTATCTCAAGATGTAACAAATGCATTGATGTTAGGGGAGATTATATTGAAAAATAAAAACAATTTAAATGGAATTCGCATTTCCTTCATATCGATACCGAGAATATATTGAACGCCCCTAGTATGTAATATTTTCGACTGGGGATGATTGATGAAGCATTGCAAATGTGATTAATGACACATTGTAATACTTTTTCTTTCTTTTTATTGTAGATATTTATTAATCGATTTTCGGATTATGCGATTTTTTTTATCATTTTTTTTGCGATACAAAATTCAAAATTGCTATATTCTCTCATAAAAAAACTGGCAAGTACGTTTAATATGGTACAAGAGAGTAAGATATAGAGAAAAAAAAACACAGGGAAAGAAAAAGGGTGGCGCGGAGTGGGGAATGCTAAATTTTTAACTAAATTTCATTCGCGGCTTGTGCAAGTCGGCAGATTATTATTGTCCATTATTCTTGAACTATTTTCTTTGACATTAAAAAAAATCAACCGCGCTCGGGAATGTCAAGGTAACCATTTTTTTTTTGTAAATTTGTGATCTTCCCACTCCCCTCCGTCACGCTCAAATCGTCAGATTATTGAAATGCACACTTTCCAGCATTTAATTAACCTACCTAACCTTAATCTTACGCGCTCGCGAATATCCAACGATCAATTTGTTATGGTGGAGATACTGGAATGGGTGCAATGTATCCCCCTATAAGTTAATCTGACGCACTCGAGTAAATCCCGAAATCCCCACTAGGACTCCCTTACTACAGTAAATGACGCTTATAAGAAATTCCAAAATGCCACAATTTTTGTTTTTTATAAGCGTCTGTTTCTTATATCGAAACCACGGATATAAGAAACAAGTTTTTAATAAAATGAACACGGATATAAGAAACAAGTTTTTTTTATAAAATGAACACGAATTTATCGTAGTTTGACATTTCTATCAGTGTACAAAAACGCATCATGATACAGCTAAACCAAATAGCACCTTCCCGTTTGACGTCAAACTCCATGTGTGTTCGTGACATAGAGCAACGTAGAGTGCAGAACAAAACAAAAATGCAAAGGCGAAGTGTGTCCGTGACGTAGATGAGCATATCGAAACGACATTTCTAAATTGGTCATTGTTAAAAATTTGACGTTTCAAGTTTCATTAGGGACGTTCCCATACTGTGATTTTCTGCAAATAATCTTATCACAAATCTCATCTTACCATCCATGAATTTTTTTTTATTGGAAAATTATGTCAAGTAAAATAAGATTTATCGTAAAAGTACCTACTACCAGAATCTACAAAAATACACGAAACAAGAAAGTAGCAACACAATGTAGGAAAAAATAACGTTAAACGTATAAAATTGATTACAATATCTTTCATTCATTAATTTCAATAACTTTAACGATACACCAGAGCTTACTCCGGAGAATGTTTGTTGAAACTTTTCTCTATGGCGGGCTTACGCATGCATAAATACACCAGCGTCAGTAATAGTGTAATTAAAATGTCTCGCCAATGCTTTGGTGTTTGTGAAAGTAAAAGTTAAATTTCGGTTGATTGTTGCAATTTTGACCACGTCTTGTGACGTCATCTGTGTACAAAGCGATTTTAGTGAAACTATGTCGGAATTCAATCAGCTGTTTGTTACCCGGATGACACACATGCCAGCTACTGGCAAGACATTTGTAATACACTAACATTTTCCACTCACACAGACAAACTTCCAGCCAACTGGAACACAAACAGGTATCTGACAATTTATACATGGTAGTAACTTGCTTACCAGTAGCTGACATGTTGTGGCGTCAGGGTTGTTCATCCGAACAAAATCAGATGATTGTAACGTCACTAACAAACTTAGCATACCTTAAATTTCTTTTTCGATGTTTCCGACAAAGTTAACGACACAAATTAGTGTCGGAAAGTTTAGATACGATTTGTCTTAAAAGATTTTCCATACAAGTTTTCACAGCTAGCTTATGACGTCGAAAAATGTCTGACTTTAACGACGTTTACGTTGGTTTTACGAGGTTCCATGAATACCCCTAATAACAATAAAAATTATATTTTTCTGCACATTACTCGATTTCGTTACTTGACGAAAAATACAGTTTTAAATTATCCATACTATATAACTTAACAATATTTTTTGGTTATTTCTGTATTTATAAAATTGAGCTTTGTTTCGTAATCGTTACTTATTCACCCACAAAAAAAAAAGTTCATTGAAAAAATAAATAATTTTCTTTGTTCTTCTCTGCTCTTTTTGTTTGATCTTTGTTTCATTACTAATTTTAAAATAAGAAGCGTATGACAGAAAATTCAAAGTGGGAAGAGAACAAATGCACGCCAGGCTGTCAAAATCTGATGTCACTTTGGCAGCTCATTGAAATTGAACAACAACAAAACCACCATGAAAAGTGGACGTTTCAAGCAACAATGTCCCGGCAGAAATTCCTGATGTTGCATTGTTGGGACATGGTCTTTGCAAAGACCATTTGTCAAAAAAATTGTTCCTTGTGTCCCATCAACAATGAAAGGACCATTACACGGTCCTTGTAATTGGTCTTCGCAAGGACACAAAAATTAGTGACATTGTGGTGGACATTGTGTGTGTCCTTGTTTTTACAATGTCCATTACACGACATGTCGGCTTTAGGACAGATAAATTTGTCATAATGACGTCAGAGGACCATTACAAGGACCATCTAATGCTAGCTTAATTGTGTGTTCACAATTAAAGAACATTTACATGGGCATTTTCGTGTGTCATAAAAAGTTTCTTATACACATCCAATTTTACAGGCAAACTGAAAATCGGCGTTGTTAAAAAAGTTCATTATAGCAATGTTTTTTTTTATAAGCGTGTTTCTTATAAGCGTCATTTACTGTTCAGTGAGTAAGCATTTATGATTCTGTTGTTGTGACTTGTGAGTAACTGGTTGACCAATAAGAGCCAGAGAGGCATGAATGCAAATTTCATATGGAAACCGACCCCAAGTTTAATATTTTCAGGATATTTTTAGCTTGCTTTTATCATTGCTAAGGTCGCTATATGAGAATGGCGATATATTAGAAAACAATTCGAACAAACTAATAATGGCGCTCTTTAGGAAAACTGGCAGTATACGGGGCAACGTTGCCGCTGGAAAGAAAATTAACGTGCCACATTTTCTAATAGAACGTGCCACTACCGTGTCAAAATGGAAAAACTACAATTTTTCAATAATTAAAAAAAAAACTATATATCATACTAAATTTTTTGGTATTTTGCTATACAAACAAATTTAAAAGATTCCTATTTATTCATGTTATAATGTAAAGAAAAAATAAAATAAGTAAATCCTTCGAATCAATTTTCCCAAACTTTTGAATTTTGTCATAACTTAATACAAAAAATAGGAACTTTATACAAAAATAATAATAAATTCAACAAATAGGTACTAACTATCATATTAAAAAAAGTGTGCCATATAGAAATTTTTCGTGCCACCGTGCCATGGGAAAATTGCTGTGTCAAAAAAGCACGATTGTGCCACTTCGGCAACGCCGATACGGGGAGCATTATATTTTTTAATTGTTCTGTTAAACCGTTTTGCATAACATATTCAGAAAAGGAAGTACATATTAAAAGAACATTTTTGCAAATCAAATCTGAGTCAACCTTGATTCCCTTATCTATTCCCTTATCTCTTATCATGTCGAGGTCGAGAAGAAAATCCACCACTCTATTGACATTGAGTTACTAATAGATAATCTTAAATCATAAAACGGTTTTAAGGTTTGTCCAAGAACTGATGGTTGGCGTTATCTCAAAAGACTCTCAGTTGCTGACTATAAAAAAGAGTATGAGCATGAACATGTTAAAGATATTGCCAATTTGAATGAATGCAATCAAAACATGATCGACAATCTCATTTTAAAACACATGAGGAAATCTACACAAAAAAAAAACGAATTTAACGACACTATATGCACAAAATAAAAATATTGATACAAAGATGAACCGGAAAGGGGATGTGTGTCATACAACCCAGTTTTGAAAAACAAATTAAAAAGTGAATTCAAACGTAACAACATGCAAACATTTTTTTCGAGCAGCAATGAATTAAAGAACGTCTTATGCTCAACAGAAGTTAGCAGTGAAACTTTAAAGAAATCGGGAATTTACTCAGTGCGATTGTGAAAAGTGCACTACACCAAAAAAAAAAAAAAAACACTGAAACGCAATTTAAAGATCATACAACATACATAAAGACAAACAACTGTAGACCTCCAGCCCGCGCTTACCATGTACTAACTAATGAATACTTTCGACATTAAAAAGGACAATATGAAATTGGTGCGACAAGTTAATGATGCGAGACGTCTAGATGCATATGGAAGCTACTGTATCCAAAAAGACCAAAAATCAATGAACGCGGATAATGGGAATATAACATCTTGTTTATTCCGATTGGTGTAAACTTAGCTTTTATCTTGCGTCGACAAGTGCATCTAAGAATCAAACGCTTTCATTTTTTTGTTTTTTGTTTTGTTCCGCTTGTACTGACACATCTTAAATGTGATGTCAAACCACTGTCGCGTTCTCAAATCCCCATTTTTCTATTTCACGTCGCCTTATCTTTTCTTAACCAAAACAATGACTTGCATTTTGGACCAACGATGCTTTATAAACTTCAAGATGAAGATGACAGTCGTGATAGCTGATGATGATAACCAAGTTCTATCTAAACGCGTCAAGGTAATTTTAAGTAAGAATAAATTTTACCTCTGGTTTTGTTTATTTTTTTGTTAAAAAAAGGAAGTGTGATCAATAAGGAGCAATAAATATTATAGACCAAAATATCAATTGCAAACAAAATTCAGAAAAAATATTTCTGACACTTCCAATTTCCCAGTAGCCTTCTTAGTTTCGTAGTTCGCGCAGATACGAGTAAGTACAGTTTTTACTTGCGATTAAAGACTATCAGACAAGTTATGCATTCGTATTTTTTTGGCAACGAAACTTGATACTACGATGATAGAAAAGCCAAAAAAAGTAGGTCCGACAATTCTGTCTGTCTGTATGTATCGGCACCTACAGTCTTAACTGCTGGACCGATTTGCTTCAAACTTGGTACGTAGCATTGTTATGACGTTTTACAAAGTGGTTTTTGGAAAAAGCTTTCTAGCTTCAAAACTAACGGTACTTACGACATGATTTTTAATGAAAAACTCATTTATCTCATAAACGGCTGCTACGATTTTGATAAAACTTTCTGAATGATGTTTATTGAGTAAACTTTATGACTTTATGATTTGGTTGGAATTGGAATAGATTTTCCACGAAAAGACTAACTGTACCTCCTATAGGACCGTTTTTATTACATTAGATTTTCTCATAAACCACTTGACGGATTTCAATTAAATTGTTAATGTGAAACCGCTTTTATAAACGAAATAATTCTGTTACTTAAAATTTCCAAAAAAGTGATCTCCCCGATCCTTTCTAGTATTTACATGCCATTATCTTATTCATGCCATTGCGTATGCTGATGACTTTGTAGCGTTGAGAAAGGGTCCAAAAGTTAAAGTCATCAGAATTCTTTTGCAGCGTAACTTCGACAAGATTCAGCAATATTGTGATGACTGGTTGTTGAAAATTAATTTCCAGAAATCCGAAACCATTCTGTTTAAAAAGCAATTGTCTATAGGGCCTCTAGGGATACGATAAAGAACTGGAGAAATCTAGTGATCGTTTTGAATCAAGTTGACATCCACTGGGAAACAGAAGTGTAGTACCTTGCAATTTGGCTGGATCAGTATCTATATTTTTTTAACCGACATATAGATGATGTTATAGAGCTAGGAGAGCCTTCCCCTGACAAAACGGCTGTTTTATAACAGCCGTCTTGACCAGCAGCGTAAAGGGGATAAGCTACATGGCCCTTATCCGGCCGATGATTGCCTATGGGTCCTTTGTAGTTCAACGTTGACCCATCTCAAATGGGAAAGATTCCGGTATTTGCGACGCACAGAACACCAGAGTCTGAGTTCTATTATTCCAACGAGGTCCTATACAATGGGACGTACAAGCGTTTGGGATCTGTTAAAGGAACTGAACCGTATCATATTAAATAAACTACAAGTTGTTGGGTTTGAATTATATTTTATAGTAGGAGAAGTGTTACATATATACCGAAAAAGATGATCGATGGAAATATTATACACTTGAATCGAGAAACTTGATATGTGATCAAAACGACCGACGAGGTCGAATACTTAGCGTGCCGTATTATTGAAGGCCACATTGAATTTCCATCTACTGGCAGCGTAACAGTTGCAGTAGACTTTGCAAACATATGTTAATATCGGTATTACTACAGTTTTGGTAAGAATCATCCGAGTATTCCAGAGCGTGTAATGTTGCAATGACCACAACATTCTATGAACTCTATAGGCCTTACCTACGGCCGTATTAATATGGCTGTCCCAAGTAAGCCAATCGTTAAAAAACTTACCACGACTTCTTGCACTGGAAATATATGGGATTGGTGTTCCATTCAAAAAAAACATACTTGGGAAATAATCTTAATAAAGCACCTTCTTCCTAATCACAATGAATTTTGACTAAAGTGGATTAAAAAAAGTTCATTATCCTGTGAACTGAGAATTTCTGCAAGATCGTTGTTAATTGTATGCGCACAATTATCAATTTGTCCGAGAACACAGCTTTTGAACAACAACAAAAAAAATTAATAATAACAAATCCACTACACTCCCTTTGCCCAATATAACACATATTATAAAAAAAATGCACGACTGGGTCGCACGTACTTGCGCTGTGGGTGCAATAGTACGATGAAAACAAAGTTTTCGAGCAATATGAAGAACTCATGTTTGCAAAAATTGGGAAAAACTAAAAAAGTTTGGCTAAAACTGGAAAACTTAAGAAACTTTTAGTAGGTATATCAAATTTGTAGTTTTCTTCAAAACATTCTATGTATATTACATACAAAGTTTAATAAAAATCGGCAGAATCTTTTTTTAGTAAATTAGAAAAAACTACATAATTTGGCCAAAACCTAATGGCTTTTTGTATGGGAGCCACCATTTAAAAAAGAGTAACTGACAAAAATGCAATGCCACCTGATAGACAGTTGTAAGGAACTATACCAAACAAAGTTTGTTTGAATTCGATACAACCGTTGACAACTTATGGCCATTTGAAAAAAAGACGTTAAGACCAGATCTCCGTTATTAGCATTTTTTGCCAAAAACAAAAAACGAAGTTCTTTTAAGAACACTAACAGAATATAACACACAAAGTTTAATCAAAATCGTTAGAGCCGTTTTTGAGCAAATTAGAAAAAAACCAAAAAAAAGTTGGCTAAAACTGAACGGCTTGTTGTATGGGAGCTACCATTTAGAAAGGCTTCACTGAAAAATTTACAAAGCCATCCTATAGAACACTATAAAGAACGATGCCAAACGAAGTTTGAGTCAATTCAATCAAGTCGTTGCGAACTTATGGCCATTTAAAAAAAGCCGTTTAAACCTGATTTTCGTTACGATCATTTAAGCCAAAAACAAAAAACGCTAGTTTGTTAGAAATATCTTAGGTAAGTTAAATTCTGAGTTTAATCAAAATCGTTAGAGCCGTTTTCGAACAAATTCAAAGTGAAAAAAACCGTTACATGAAAGGTACCAGTTTGAGCCGGGCTGAAACGAAACAAAAAAACTTCGACATCCGTTTTTCTTGAAACTGCTATATACCAAGTTTGAAGAAAATCTGTCAAGCCGTTTAGGCTGTAGCATGACGTGAAAAAGCGCACATCCGCACAGACAGACCGACGGACGGTATTGCGAAAACCACTTTTTTGGGCGTCTCTATCATCGTAATGTCATGTTTGATTAAAACCTCGATTTTTTTTTCTGCACGAAACCAATACTTGCCCTATAGAGCAATTAAAAATTAAATTCGAAATCAGTGAAAAAAAAGAAGAAAAATTAATAATCAAAACCTCACTCGCAGTCCATCCTCTCAACCCGCGCCCCCATAGCTGTTGCTTCCTGTGCACTGCAAGCCTCTTGTGTGGCAAGCGGTTTGCGGGTGGTGGAAAAGAAGCATTTGGCGAATAGTTTTATTGTGTTGTATTTATATTATTTACTAGCCTTTACCCGCGGATTCGCTTGCGTTTCAGCTGATCAAGAAGTAGACTGTAGCTTGAGGAGTATAGTCTATCGTAATCTAGCTTCTTCTTCTTTTATAGCTTTATAATTTAATACCTACATTTAACCGTGATAAAAAGAAACCCATGTGCTATACCAGATTATAATCTAGCTCTGTGCCAAATTTCATCCAGATCCGTTCAGCCATTCTGGTGTGATTTCGAAAATAAACAAATCTATCCCACGGGAACCATACATTTTACCGGGCTAAAAAGTAGCCAATATGCTATTCCAGACTATAATCTATCTCTGTGCTAAATTTAATTCAGATGAGTTCAGCCATTCTGGTGTAATTTCAAAAATTAAAACAAATCTATCCCCCGGGAACCATACATTTTACAGGGATATAAA
This sequence comes from Platycheirus albimanus, assembly GCA_916050605.2. Lineage (NCBI taxonomy): Eukaryota > Metazoa > Arthropoda > Insecta > Diptera > Syrphidae > Platycheirus > Platycheirus albimanus. The sequence continues at coordinate 74,818,150 of OU696697.1, read as the reverse complement.
GTAGTCAATATTCTATTTGAGACTATAATCTATCTCTGTGCTAAATTTCATCCAGATCCGTTCAGCCATTCGGGCGTGATTGGAAAAATTAAAACAAATCTATCCCACGGGAACCATACATTTCACCGGGATGAAAGAAGTCAATATTCTATTTCAGACTATAATCTATATCTGTGCTAAATTTCATTCAGATCCGTTCACCCATTCTGGTGTAATTTCAAAAATTAAAACAAATCTATCCCATGGGAACCATACATTTTACCGGGATAAAAAATAGCCTATCTGCTATTCCAGACTATAAGGTATCTCTGTGCCAAATTTTAGCGTGATATTGCTTGCCAGAGGTTTTCTCAATATGGGCATTGTTCTAATACGAACTTTATATTCTGTGGCTCTAATTCACTGTCAGCAAGCATATTTCATTATTGTTTTCTTTACAGGAGCCCGAGTCTTGACAGCATGTCAATTTCCCGAATTGTTTCCCTGTCCAGAGATTGTTAATTGTAGCCAGATCAGAAGGAGTGAAAAACTTCTTGCATCTTTCAAGGAAGAATAAGCATCTTGCAGCATACTTGGCAATTTCAAGAATATGGTCATTCCAACGAAGGTTGTCACTGATACATATACCGAGTACATACCGAGTACTGATAGCTTTTCGGCCTCCTCGATGCAAGTACCATTCATGGATAATGGAAAAAGGGGTATGTTCAGCTTTAAGGACAAAAGACAGATAAAGAATTTAATGTATTAGAAGTCATATACAAGAGATCATTTATAAAAATCAGAAAGAGAGTCGGAGACATTGTGAGACTTGAATTGAAACCATCTAATACAACTTGTATTGAACGGTATAGAAGATAGCTTCAAATCCAACGAATAATAGCATCACCGAATGCACGCATTTCTTGCCAAACTCTATCAAATGCCTTTGAAATATCAAGCGCAATAATCTTCCTTTCGCCAAAGCGATGCAAGGATTTGTTCCACTGTTCGGTGAGATATGCCACTATTGCTGCGAAAGCCGTACTGGCTGTCATTTAAAACCTTCCGATCTTCGAGATATTTCTTGAGCTGCCGTGCGTTTCCATGAACTTGGAAAGTTTTTTGAATATGCAGACGGAAAATAGCCATGCTTTATGATTTTTGTAAATGATGTACCAAATTTTTTAAAGAGAAAATAAAATCTTTATTTAACCTATCTAATCAAGATCTTGAAGAACTCTTGCTGATGTACGAGTGCGGAACAGGTAACGTGCAGCAAAATAAGCTGCGAGCATATTCGCCTTCTCTCAAGTGCTGACGATTGGTTTGTCGCCGACGAAGAGCGTAGAAACTGATGATGACGTTGAGTTCTTGACGTTTTTTACAAAGGACCTGAAGCATTGCATATATAAACTATAGTATTCCCACTTGAGGTGCGCTATCTATCGACGAAAAACTAAGCTCTAGAATACCATGGGAAGCAACAACAACAATTTCCACCATTATAATTGTTGTTGTTGCTTCCCATGGTATTCTCGAGCTTAGTTTTTCGTCGATAGATGGCGCACCTCAGATGGTAGTACTATAGTTTATGTATACAATGCCTGAAGTTTTTACTGCCTTTGGGACATTGCCAAATTGTTTGCCGTAACTTCTAGTCATGTAAACGGAGTTGCACGAGTTCCTAACTTGTTTGCTTTTCTTGCGATTATCTTCATTTGGGTTGGCCTTATTAAATCGGAAGCATATTTCTTTCAACCTGATAGTTCTCATTCCACGAAAAGTCACTTCTGTAATCATTTCAGCACTGACATCAATGTCATTATAGAGGGAGCATAATGACCAGTTAAAGATGCGAAAGAAATTATTCAGACCGTCGCAGTTGGCTTCCTCGTATTGTCAAACGGTCTAAGTGGGAATTTTTTCTTTAACTAGATGGTTGGAGCTCGAGAAATTTGCTGAAGTGACACAATGGTCCAAGGTGCCAAATGGAGAAGTTACTTTAATAGTACATTTACTAGAGTGGGAAGTAAGAAACTCATCGACAAGCTGGGTAAGATGGTGATACTCAGCAAAGATTTCGGTATGCCTTCCTTTGAGTGTTGTCTGGCCAGAATAGCGGAGCCAACTTGAATTGTGTACATTGAAGTCAACCGTAATCACGACTTCAGTGTGAGGACAATGGGAAACAATTCTGGAAACAATCTTGGGAATTGAATACTGTCAAGACTCGGGCTCCTGTAAAGAAAACAATAATGAATGATATGCTTGCGGACAGTGAATTTTAGTCACAAAAAATTTAAGTTCGTATTTGAAGAATACCCATATTGGGGAAGGCTCTGGCAAGCAATATCATTCCTTACAAGACCATGGTGGGAAAATAGTAATGGCATTAAGTTATATCAAACCAGACAAAATTCAGATAAATCAGTTTTCTGTCTAACCTGGGTTTCACTTAATGCCAAAACAGCTGGCCTGTATTGCACACAAAACTCAACCCTGGCGTAACTAACTACATAACCGCGTAGAGTAGGCCGATATTAGTTCCAATGTAAAACAAACCGTCCTAGGTGATATGCCTATTAGACAATTTGAACACAAAAATAAATATACACATACAACACGATACAACATTACAACTATACATCAGATGTTATCTACGTATCTATAAACTGCGAACCTCTTACGATAAGCCGCACAAGAGGCTTTCAGTGTATAGAAAGCAACAGTTTTGAGCGGGCGCAGGTGGTGAGGATGGGTGATGAATGAAGCGACTGCGAGTGAGGTTTTTTTTATATGACATTGGGTTTTCTTTTTTTTTTTAATTTTTATTATTTGTGCAATTTGGGTGCGAAGTTGAATTTGTTATTAATTGTTAACTTTTTTATGTATGTATATTTAATGTGATTCTGGTTTATTTATTTGGGCTTGGATTTTGAGTGGGCACACTTCGACTTCGCACACAGTTTGCCACGTGACCGTTTCCGATGAAAATTTGTTTTAGATCGCAGATTGAGTTGAAGACTTGGAGAGATCATACCTCAAATTTTACTAAATACCTACCGTTCGCATTTTTTTTTTAACTGGAGAACATACATACCTATACATTATACATTACATTAGATTTTAATCTACTTCGATGAATCGACGAAGCAGACACACTTACAAGCACTGGCAACTGAAGCTATCGGCTCAAGACAACACAAATACGACAGAAAGAGACAGACAGAACAGAAGAGAGAAAAACAGACAACACATGCCTGCCAACAGCTCGTAGTTATTAGTTTTGAACGTCTTCCATCTATTTCGCTTGATTTCGCTGATCTATCGAGAAGCGATGCTTTATAAGAGCCAAGGCCGTCGACAACATACATTATTTTTATTAGAAACATAGAAATTCTACCTTATATTTTTACATAGAACTTTGCGGCTTTTATAATTTACGCGTCAACACTATTAAAATATCTCATTATACATTTTTCTATACAATAACTGCACCTTGCCTCTTTAAAAATCTTTCCAAAATCTATGATGCGAGAGAGTTAAATCGTTTTTTTTTTTGTTTAATATTAAAAATTGGATCTTCACTTTTAACCATTTTGAAATAAATTGGTTTCTTAATATTACAGTTTGAATAAATTATAATTCATCGAATATTCATATCCATGCACATTGCATTCTTTCTTGTTGCCATCTTCTTAATAACTTTATTTCAGGATTATTAAAATGTTTGCTTAGTTATTTTTTGAATTAAATTATATTTATATAAAAAAGAAAACATTAAATTTATACAAAATGATCACCATCAATTTTATCTCTAAATAAATGTATAATTAAATGGTACATTCAAATCTTTGATCTTGATAATTGTAATTGAATTTTCCTTACAATTGTATCTAATGAACTTGAGCTAGATGTTGTTAAGCCATTTGAATTTTATAATTATCTACTTATATAAACATTAAGTTTGTGAATGAAATAAAGTTTGTTGAAAAAAAACTTCGTCGATGTTAAAAACGACTATTGGGTGAAAACTACCCGTGCTAGTTTCTTGCACAACATAAAAAAGCGTCAAGAAAAACCAGCACTTAACAAGCTTTGCGGTTATCTGCAAACAAAAAATGATCCTGGCTATCGAACATATATGTATGTATAATATACAATACATATATTATGTTGCTGTGTTTTGAGTGATGAACTCATTGGAATCATTTTCGCTTCTCTTGTCATACAAATTGTAACATTGAAGAACTTTGTCCAAACGTATGGATAGCGGTTGGCAGTGGAGAAATGAGTTTGTCTCATTTCTAATTCCCGGTAATGGGAAATTAATAAGAGAGCTTGCCAATAGATAAGCCGGGTAAGTTAACTTTCTTTTAAATCATCAGCGAACACGAGAATCTCACTAGAATGAATGCACGAAGTAACGTCATTGATTGCGAGTATAAAAAGTAACGGACCAAGATGGCTGCCTTGTGGGTCTCCTGATTTTGCTGTAAAAGGATTAGAAACCGAATTTCTGAATTTGACTATATATGATCTATTTTGGAGATAAGAATATATCCAGTTAACAAAACCAACTGGGAAACCTAAAGCTTTTAATTTGAAAATGATTATTTCGTGTGAGAGTTGGTCAAAAGCTTTCGAGAAGTCCGTGTAGATACAATCCAGCTCATGTCCACTCTCTAATGCCCTTGAGCACTTGTGCATAAAGGTTAGTAAGTTAGACACAGTAGATCGCTTCTGCATGAAGCCATGTTGCTGATGGCAGATTAAATTTTTGCAGAAAAACTTTAAACTATCACAAACAACTTGTTCGAAAAGCTTTGGAATGGATGAAAGTTTGGAAATTGGTCTATAGTTGGCGATGTCAGATTTAATACCCTTTTTGAAGATAGGAGTAATAAATGATTCTTTCCATACCCGAGGAAATTTACCGCACGTAAGGGACAATTTGAAAAGAAATTGAAGCGGAGAAGCTAAAATGGATGAACATTTTTTTAATATAATGGGAGGAATACCATCAGGTCCAGGAGAGTAGTCATCTTTCAGTAACGAAAGATAATGCGAAATTTTATCCTTATCGATATGAATCTTGTTAAAAGTGGCTTGGGGGAAATCACGGCAGTATTGAAAGTAATTTTCGTCTATATTGACTGGAATTTCAATAAAAGACTTGCTGAAATGTTTTGCGAACGCATTACATATCTCAGGTGAGCTGGTTAAAGGGGCATCTTTGTAAACGAAGTTGACTGGATACCCATCAGACTTCTTTTTTGAATTAACAAACTTCCAGAATCTCTTCGGATCAAGCTTCAAGGATATTTCCATTTCCCTCACATATGCTGTGTAAAGGTTTTTGGAAAGTAAGTTAAATTCTTCAAATAGTGCACGAAACACATTAAGATTAGAAATTGAGAGATTTTTAATATAAGACTTCCAAGCCTTATTTCGTCTATTACGTAAAGATTTGAGTTCATTTGTTAACCATGGATGACCAGAGTTCAAATTTTTAGATAGCTTAATAGGAATTGAATTAATCAAGCAGCTTGAAAATTTCGTAAAATTGAGTAACTGCATCGTCAATGTAGAGCAAACATGTATATTAGAAATATTAGAAGCACTTAATTCTTCGTGAAGTACCTAATTGAAAGTCTGCTTTTCGGAAATCAAGTGAATAGGAACAGTCTTCAGCATTACTGTTATTGAGTAAATGACTGCAAATATCAAAAAATATATCAAGTGGAGGATGGTAGGAATCTAAGTTAGAAATTGCAGAGGTAGATTCTACCACTACCGTACTAACGACCTCAGAGGAAAAGACTAAATCGAGAGCTCGATTTTTTAAATTTTTAATACAGCTTACTTGCTGTAAGTCAGTAGAAGTTATATTGTCCAAAAGAAGAAGCTCCTGTTGAGACGAATTTAAGGATGCTTCAAAATAGGACTCGTCTTCTGAAGGGGTCCAGATGATGTTGGGCAAATTGAAGTAGCCCAACAGTAAAATATTGCTATTTGAACCAGCAATATCGATCATATAATCAAGGATAAAGGATAGCTCGGTAAAAACTGATGCAGAACTATTCGGGGGAATGTAAACATTAATAACAAAGAAAGCATTTGATTGAAAAGAGACTTTAACACAAATGAGTTCAATTGAAACATTGAAGGGAAAAGAGTCAAGGGAAGATGAGAGACAATTACGAACAGCAATCAACACACCACCCCCCCATTTGTTTCGGCTTATCCACATGACGGTCCTTTCTAAAAACAGAAAACTCGTCGTCGAAAATTTCTGTGTCCAAAAATGAACTATTGAGCCATGTTTCTGTGAAAGCAAAGATATCATGTGGAAAAGCTTGAGAGTTTTTGAAAACCTCAGCAGTTTTGCTGCGTATCCCTCTTACATTTTGATAGAAGAGGGTAATCCTTTTTAGTTTTTTGGAGCCGGAACTTTAGCGATTCGATTACTAAGATTCTTAGATCGAACTACAAATTCTTTCACAAGTGTTCCGGGAGGCCAAAATTGAATGTCGCAGACAGAACCGAATAATGAAGGAGGAGTAGTTATCCTAAAAGATGACACAAAACTGTCGGGCTTGCTGATTTTAGTGCATTTTATAGATGACGCACTTGAAATGCAGTTACTGAAAACAAGATGTTGAATTATGTCATTGGCTTGCAGTTCAGGTTCAAGGCGGGATACAAATACCAATTTGGGCTTTGGAACGGACTCTATTTTTTTGGGGGGTTCAGAAGCACTGTTGTTATCGGTATTTGAACTACTCGATTCAGTTTTCGGTTCAGAACAAGACGGGGATTTGCTTGGTGATACACTGGGTGGATTTATATCGGAAAGTGCACTGATTTCAGTGGTTAAATTTTCTACCTGAAGAGAAGCAAGTGGCATTTTGTTTGTGGTTGCACTATCATTTCGTGAGTTTGGGCGCTTCGTGGCCGGGAAAGGTGTTGTCGAAGATGATGTCCCTTCTCGTCCCCTCTTGTTGCCCTTTTTAAGATTTGATGCTGCTTTGGTGAGCTTAGAAGTAGAGGAAGAGGCGTTGTTCGGGGAAAGGGGTAAAGGATGTGCAGAATCAGAATCAAAAGTCTCTATCGACGTTGATTTATTCGCAGTTTCAATTGGGGGAGATATAGAAGACACATTAGTTGCAATTAAATTAAAATTTTTGGACAAAACATCAAAGTTCTTAGCGATTTTAAGAATTTCATCCTTAAGAACCGCCATTTTAAAAGTTACTTTTGAAAGAGATACTTTAGTACAGATTGTACAATACCAAAAAGCAATTTTTGAAGAATTGATCTTTTCGATGAAATGATTCGTTGAGTCCTTGGAAATAAGAAGATATCGAATGTCCAGAAGACATTCGATAGAAGCCATGAGAACACAACTTAAATGTCAACGACATTTAAGCCATGAATTTTTGTGGAAGTGTTTAAGGTTTGTTGAAAAAGATTTAGTGTAACATATGCTGCATTTTATCAAGCATGTCAAAAGCGCGCCACGATATAATGTCTTAGGGCAGTTTAGAATACCATAAAAACATAATAATGGAGATCCTGCTTTCCGACAATAACAGCGCTTAAATAAAAATAATCAAAATATTTTCCAGATCAAAAATAAAATTTTATCGTCGATAATAGAAAAAGTTCTATTTTATCTTAAGTTATGTTTTATCTATGTTTTTTCTTTTCTATTTTCGCAAGAGTTTTGGTAGCAGATAAAGAAGACATCGTAAAATACTTGACCGAGAGCATATAGTGCCAAAACGAAATCTGGTTACCCGAATACAATTTTGGATTTCGTTACTTTCATTCAAGAAAAAGGACATCTGTTCGTTGTTCATACTTAAATAAAAAACATTGAGTGTAAGTGAATGGTTGGAATTGAGATGATGATCTGTGAACTTTATTAAACAAAGGCAAGAATGACTTAAAGCAAACAATTGTATGTATTATGAACTTAAATCTATTTTTTAATATCAGCAAACAATTGTATTGTAAGTAATGAATATATAAAAGTTTTCCAATAAGGGCGGGGAGATGTTAGAATTTAATAAAACAAGTTGTGTGTGAGGTATTACCAAAATTCTTTTTTGTATGCATCGTCTGCTGGAACTACATATCGTCTAGGTCAATATAGTTCAATTTGGACTATGAGAAATTGGTTGTCATCGTTCTGTAGAGCTCGCAATTCACGTTGACTGCCTCATCAACGTCGTTTTCGAAAAAGTACTGGCAAAATACGCCACCAGCCCAATATCCAGAACAAACGTAAACTTTTTGAGTATGCATTGTAATCTGGTGAGCTCACGTTGGTTAATGTCGTTTTAGTGGGATTATATACGGCAATTTGGCTTCTTAACTCATTTGTTCATCAACAAATGCGACAGTTTGGATATGACTTTTCGGCCAACATTTGGCTCATCTTCGAAACGTTGTCTATGGCCATGAACTTTGAGCTTCTGGGTCAGTACGGGCGCAGGCCTAAGTCCCGACGGAAAATGTACACTTTCACGGATTACCGCGATATTCTCGGCCGATCTTGAGTTCCTTTGACGTACGAATGTTGGCTGATTTATTTTACAACACTCGTTTTAATAATAAAGTTGTATTATTTGGACGTGCTCTTCAGTTGCTCGTTAAGGGAATTTGGCATCAGTAACTGAATATTAAACAACATATTTGGTGGATATCACCAAAACATCATGGCCGCCAAAGCCCGACAAAATCTGCCCGCGCCAATTGAAAAACTTTTTACATCAACTATTACTCAATTCTTTGACATCACTCACCCGAACAAAAAAATACAAAAAAAAATAATTTAAACTTAAACTAAAGAAAAACAATATAGTGAAGACATTAATGTAAACGTACGTAACAGACGGCAGCGGCAGTTTGATTAATTTATCCAATCTACAAGTGCTCGTTAGAAATATAATTTTGCTATAATACCGTGCAGTTAAGACTGCCTCCACATAAAGCTGTACAAGGATACGGAAACTCCTTAAGGTTAAACAAAGCAGAAATACAGATAAAAAGTAATCATGGGTGAAAAGAGTTTGTAAAGGTCAGAACCCTACGATACTATCAAAACCACCATAAGCTTAAAGAAATAACAACTCACCTGCATATGTTCTTTTTGTTGTTTAGTTACAATACTTGTTGTTCGAATAGTTGCGAAATTGTTCGGCCCATGGTCGTTCATTGCATTGGATATTGCTTGCTGTGATGAGGCAGCATATACAGCTGCAGCTGCAGCTGGCGAAGACAGATAGCGAGGTGCTTGCATCATCATACGATCGCCCTGACCGCCACTCATTATTCCACAAGAAGCAGGTGAACCGCTTCCACCACCTCCAGAACTGCTGTTATTTTGCATTACTGGTGCGGGTACAACCGACGTCGAATTAGTTGGGGTTACATTGTTGTTCATATGCATCATATTTGGTAATGGTGGAAGATTACGATGCCTCGATGAATTCCTTGAGACGGCTCCTGCTCCCGGTAGATTATGATAGTTAGGTGGAGGTGGTACACCATGGTTTGCTGCCGGTATTGAATTAGATGAAGAGCTCTAAAATTTATTCAGAAAAAAGGTACAGTTAGTCAATATTCGAAATATGAAAAACTTTGAATTGATGTACTACTTGACTACTGGCCGCTGACACACCAATCGAATGAATTGAATGTTCCGATGTGATACTATTACTTTTGCTACTATCACCTCCAGCATGCTCGTCCTGTTGATCGTCTGTATCACCGATTGTACTTTCAATCTCTACGTCCACCATCAGGATTTTTTTCATTTTGCGATAATTTAAATTGTCTAATTCACGTACGGCGGCCTTTGTGCGCGCAATTAACTCGAGAAGTGCCGTTTCGGAACGTTGTCTCGTCACAAACGAGTGCGTCAAAAGTTTTGTTGAGGATGGCCGATCAACTGGTAACTTTTTCAAACACAACTCAACAAAGTTACAAAACGTGTCCGACCAGCTTGGTGTCTAGAAATTTGTAGGTAAAGGTTATTTATTTAAATTTTTTCGTAAATGAAAGATTTTATATTGCTAAGCGATTAGTGATTTTCAAATATTTAGTAAAATTGTATGTTTTTCATTTGTTTTCCAAAATCACAGCCTCAAGGCTTCTTTGTCGGGTATAAGAGCGGATTACTCCGATACAGTCGTGCACTTTATTCCTTTCAGAAACAATAGACTATGTTATGACTTATGACAGAAGAAAATTCAAATCCAAATTTGAATCAAGAACTATTATTTATTTTAGCTTTTTATTTTATACGAAAACCCCGGGGAAACTTCCATCGATCACTAGAGATAGCAGTTGACTTCGAAGGCATTTCAAACTTGTCGTGAGACTATTAGAAATCGTTTGATCTTTAGAAGGTTGCTGTCAGCAGGTAAGACAATTGATAGAAATCTCAGCCGAAGCTTAATACTTGTTTCTAGTTTTAAATGAGAAGTTATGTTGGAAACCTATTACAAGAAAGAGTTTTAAAGGGACTTTTGTCGTGAAAGAGAACTTTGGAATGGAAAGGCGCTCCAACATTACTTATTGACTATAGGCATACGTATATTTCGGTAGTCATAATATTCCTATGTATAACGTTGCAGCTTTATATATTATCCACAGCTTTTTATGTATTTTTGACTCAAAATAATCTAACAAAATGAGAAGCCCAAAAAAGTGGTTTTCGCCATGCCGCCCCGGTGTCTGTCTGTGCGTCTGTGCGCTTTTCACGTCAAGGTACAGCCTAAAACGCTAGACGGATTTTCTTCAAAATTCATAAATGCAGTTTAAAGAAAAACGGTTGTCCAGGGTTTTTTATTTCGTTTTAGCTCATCTCGGACTGGTACCTTTCAAGTAACGTTTTTTTTCATTTTGTATTTTCTCGAAAACGGCTCTAACGATTTTGATTAAACTCAAAATTTAGCTAACTTAAAGCATTTCTAACAAAACTGCGTTTTTCATTTTTGGCTGAAATGGTCGTAACGAAAATCAGGTTTAAAGGGCTTTTTTTCAAATGGCCATAAGTTCGCAAAGACTTGATTGATATAGTTCTTCATAGTTTTCTATAGGATGGCTTTGTAAATTTTTCAGTCAGGCCTTTCCTAATCGGTGGCTTTCATACAACGAGCCCTTGAGTTTTAGCCAACTTTTTTCGGTTTTTTCTAATTTGCTCGAAAATAGCTCTAACGATTTTCATTAAACTTTGTGTAATATATTTTTTTAGTGCTTTTAAGAGAACTGCTATTTTAGTTTTTGGCTAAAAATGCAAATAACGGAGATCAGCTTTTAACGGCTTTTTTTCAAATGGCCATTTCATAATTAATTATATAATCTATATCATTAGTAATTAATAATCAGCCAAACTTTGATTTACCGGAATCACAAAATGTATTTAAGTTTTGTGAAATTGACTACTAAAAATGCATTGAATCTAAATATTAACATTATACTAGATTGTTTTGATATAATCGGCCCAATCATATTAAAAATAGCAGATGAGTCCTTTAAAATGCCGTGAAATAATAGCTTTTAAATCAAACAGTTTGCATTCGATTTCATACGTTTACATTAACACAAAAAACGTTCGTGTACTTAGAGATGAACGAAAGAAAATAACAGATATTTTATTCTTTCGTTAATTTATTTTCAAGTTTTGTGAAATAGTGAAATTTCATCTGGTAAAAACTTGAACTCTGTCAAAATCGAATGACGTAAACATTTATTGTTGCAGATGCCTTAACGCGATTAACTTACAAATCGAAAAATTCAAATTTGATTTTTCAATAAGTGAGAGAGATTTTTCTGTCATTTGAGAAATTTTGACAGTTTTCATTTTTTGGCACAAAAAAGCTAATTAAAAGGAATCTACTTTTATCAGACTGGGACAATAGAGCATTTGCAACAGTGGATGATCGTTCTCTTTGTGGTGTAAAAGGTTCTAAATTTGATTGGTTTAAATCATACATATTTGAAAGAACTCAAAAAAACTTGTGTTAACAACTAGATACTATTGAAAACAGATTAGGTGTAACCATGATACAACTACTACAGATAACGCCTTCCGAGTTTCATTTTTGATTTGTTCTGCGCAACTCGTCATAAGAACCCCTGCCTTCTCGTTTTCGCCTTCACGTTTAACTTTTGTTTCGCTCTACTCTAGTTTGACAATATTTTGACGTTTTGTTTGGCACCATGCGCAATGCCATATCTTTATTAGTTGTATCATGAGGTGTAACTGTGTTTTAAAAATTTCAAAAATGTCAATTTTGCCGATGATCTCTTGTGTTCGTAAGTGGGAAAAAGATGTGTGAATTTTTGGATTATTTTAAACTAGCTTTTGCCCGCTACTTCGTACGCGTGGATTTTAGAATAAAGTAGGTATCTCAGTATATTTTTGTTTTTGCACAACCGGTTCAAAATGGGGGGTATGCGTGGTATAAAAGCTACATAATTTACCAGCTCTATAGCCGTAAGATTTTTGGCTTCTGTATAGCATTATTTCGAAGTATCATAACGGTTTAAATTGCAAAGTTGGAGGGTTAAGTTCTGAAGCAATATACGAATATACCTAATTGGAATGCCCACTTTCAAAACGATGCTGCGCGCCGATACTGCTATTTATAGCCGCTCCGCTTCATCAGTTTTGGGCGTAAGTATTGCTCGTTCACCGTTCTTTATGGTTACATTATTTTTCGATTTCTGCTTTCGCTGAATGTGACATTTTCTATATGGTGGTAAATAGCGCCATCTATGATGTTTTTGATGTAACTTCTATTCAGAACGACTAAATTATTTCTATTCATGTATATGTAGGTAAGTGTGGCACTATTTTATTGTGTAAGTGAGACGCTATCTTCCTTAAAATCTTTTAATTTTGTGTTAAGTTCATTGAATAACGTTCGATTGCAGCAATATTAAAAAAACAACCAGAATTATATATTTTCCTACGATAAAATATAGCCGATATTTTAAGTTGGCGTACTACCAACATATCTGCGAAAACCGCATTCAATTCCATGCAGTAGTTTTTGCGTGATGCGCGTACAAACATACAGACAGACAGACAGACAGACGGACGGACAGACAGACAGACAGACGGACAAAAATTCTAAAAACGGTTGTTTTGGAGTCTGTGGGTCTAATAGAGACTCCCCATAATAGTTTTGCATCTACATCTTCAATGTACAGACATCGACCCGTTACAATTTTATTATATGTATTTTAAATAAACCTAAACTCAATGTTGGTAAAACTTAATGCATGGTCGTAAATAGTAATGAAAGATCTTCGTTGAAACTACATCTGTCAAATTGGCTGTAATTTGTTCAGGCTGTTTAATAAAGTTAACATTGACGAATATAGCGTTCAACAACACGTGCAAATAATAGAATTGTTTATTCAAAACGGTTATTCTGTTCAGGCAACGTTCAGCGCGCTATATCCATTGTACGGTCGCCATAATCGTCTTACCGAGAGGACTATTCGCAATGTGGTGGATAAATTTGAGTCCACTGGTTCAGTAAACAATCAACCAACACCTGTTCGTCGACGAAACGCAAGATCTGCCGAAAACATCGCCGCCTTCAGGAAAATCAGAGGCAGTCGATTTTGACTTCGGATTCGCGCCACACCAAGAGGAGCCACGGCGGACATTTAAACGATGTTATATTCGATAGGGCCTTCAAACAAATAAAAAAATTCGATTATATCTCACACACACTTTGTTTCATTAAAAGGAGGATGGGCAAATTGGTCCAACCCACCAACAGAAACAAGATATACGTCGTTGGAAAGGTCTTGTCGAGTACATCAATCTTTAGTATGGGCATCCAGCTCTAAACAATGGGAGAGCTGAGATAATGGTCAAACTATGATGCATTTTTCAAAGTTAGCTATGGTTTGGTATCAATAACTTAAAGCAACAATATGTATGTCGTTGAAAAGGTGTGCACAAGGCGACGATTTTTTGCTATGGGCACTCAGCTCTATGTCAAAAGGCATCTGACATAATGCACTTAATTCATTTCTATCTTCTGAGTTTAACATTGTTTTGGTAATGTTAACCAACAGATATAAAATATACGTCGTTGGAAAGGTGTTTTTGGGTACATCAAACTTTAGTATGGGCACCAAGCTCTAAACAATGGGAGAGCTGAGATAATGGACATTGAAAATTGCCCTTTTTCTACTGCACCGTTGCATTTTCTTATTCTACCATCAACAACCAAAAGAAAAATAGCATTGGAAAGATCTGTTCAAGTCCAATATTTTTTGATATAGGCATCAAGTTGTAATCCATATCAGACCAGAGATAAAAAATATTATTAATCAGTCTTTTTTGGGTGCATCCTGGCACTTACCTTCCTCCACACCAACAGAAATGAGATGCATATCGTTAGAAAGGTCTTCTCGAGTACATCAAACTTTAGTATGGGCACCAAGCTCTAAACAATGGGAGAGCTGAGATAATGGACATTGAAATTAGCTTTATGTTGTTGAAAAGGTAAGTGTATATATAAAATCTATTTTTAAACATACACTTACTAAGCAGAAGAGACTTTATTCCAACTTGAGCTCTGGAACTACGCGTATATTTGTGTAAGCGTTTGACATATTCCTCGACGGTTATGCGCCAAAAATATTTAAAGTGAAGGATGTATTCAAACTTAAGCTGAGACTGAGTATTGTATTTAACTATGTACAGTATCTCAGCTCTCCCATGGTTAAGAGCTTAGTGCCCATATTAAAAAAATATTTACTCTCGAATACCTTTCCAACGATATGCATCTCATTTCTGTTGGTATGGAGGAAGGTCAGTACCAGGATGCATCCAAAAAAGAGTGATAAACAATAATTTTTTTCTCTGGTCTGATATGGATTACAACCTGATGCCCACATCAAAAAATATTGGACTTGAACAGATCTTTCCAATGATATTTTTGTTTTGGTTGTTGGTGGTAGAATAAGAAAATGCAGTTGCAGTAGAAAAAGGCTAATTTCAATGTCCATTATCTCAGCTCTCCCATTGTTTAGGGCTTGGTGCCCATACCAAAGTTTGATGTACTCGAGAAGACCTTTCTAACGATATGCATCTCATTTCTGTTGGTGTGGAGGAAGGTAAGTACCAGGATGCATCCAAAAAAGAGTGATAAACAATAATTTTTTTTCTCTGGTCTGATATGGATTACAACCTGATGCCCACATCAAAAAATATTGGACTTGAACAGATCTTTCCAATGATATTTTTGTTTTGGTTGTTGATGGTAGAATAAGAAAATGCAACGGTGCAGTAGAAAAAGGGCAATTTTCAATGTCCATTATCTCAGCTCTCCCATTGTTTAGAGCTTGGTGCCCATACCAAAGTTTGATGTACTCGAGAAGACCTTTCTAACGATATGCATCTCATTTCTGTTGGTATGGAGGAAGGTCAGTACCAGGATGCACCCAAAAAAGACTAATTAACAATATCTTTTATCTCTGGTCTGATATGGATTACAACTTGATACCTATATCAAAAAATATTGGACTTGAACAGATCTTTCCAATGCTATTTTTGTTTTGGTTGTTGATGGTAGAATAAGAAAATGCAACGGTGCAGTAGAAAAAGGGTAATTTTCAAAGTCCGTTATCTCAGCTCTCCCATTGTTTAGAGCTTGGTGCCCATATTAAAAAACCTTCCATTTGCAAAGACCTTTCCAACGACGTATGTCTTGTTTCTGTTGGTGGGTTGGACCAAATCCCATACAAAATTGCCCATCCTCCTTTCAAGTTAGGAAGCGCTTAATTAAACAACCTTTATAACGATTGAGGGATACCCCATTGAATAAGTGAACGGAATGTAATATTTAGGAATAATATTAGACAAGTTGAACTTTTAACGTTCATGATTTACGTAGCCAATAAAGTGTCCAAAAAATTTGCTCCCGACAAAATACAACCGCCTTTAAATTAAATCAAAACTTATCATGCACCAATCATATTAACTATGTCACCGATCGAATTTATGGAAGCCTTCGCAAGTTATGGCTCTCCGCAGCTTTCACATCTCAAGAAACTGAACTAAAGGTTCTAAAAACGCTTATAGTTCTATTAATAAGTTTTTTTTCTGAATCTGTATAAGTACTGTAAGCTGGACTCGGTAATTGAAAACAAACTTCAAATTGCTTTTAATAATGCAGTTCTTTGTGCTTGAATTTCGCAGGCATGACCATATTACTCCATATAATTTACTTGATGGTTTGGTGCTGTATGATAGGGTAGTAGGGTCTGATTGGTATCAACTTGGTATCAACTTGGCCTGACACCTGCTGGGCAAGCAGGGATGGGTTTGGAAAGTTCGTGATTTTAACGAGGAACCATAATTACAAAAAACATTTTTTGGAGAATTTTGAAAAATTAACTGTTTTTATCTCGGTCGCAAATTGACATACAAAGATGTTTGTATTAATAAAATTGTAGGAAATTTTATGTTCTAGAATATGTTTTTGTCATAGGACTCTTTTAGCACAGGGTCATCGAGGCCAAAAACTTAGCAAAATGTTTGTTAACTATCCCTGAAAAAAATCCCATTTCGTTAACTTTTGACCTTTTTCCACCTAAACCCACTTTTTCCGACCTGTCGACTGGACGATAAGGAGAACTCGCGCTGTTCCTTCAAGGTTGCTAAGAACACCACCGACTCATTTAATGTCGAGAAAGACAAGGTGACGCGCTTTCATGTAACCTCTAACATCATTCTTGAGGCAATCGTACGCAACTCGTATGTCAGCACCATACGACCATACGATATTTTTTAAATCCGTTCAATTACTTAGTACGCTGATGATATTGACATTATTGGAAGAACGATGCGCGCTGTCAGAGGAGCATTCGCAAGTATTGAAGTGGAGGCGGCTAAAATGGGTCTGGCTGTAAATGAAGCTAAACCAAAGTGTATGCTGTTCTCGGGTGCAGAACGTCATCACCGTTAGCTCGGGCGAAACCTCACGATGGACAGATATAACTTTGAAGTTGTCAAGGACTTTGTCTATTTAGGTTCCATTATAACCTCTAAGAACAATTTCTGAGAAGAGACCAGTCGAAAAATCAATCTTGTCATTCGCTGTTTTTTCGCGTTTAGAAGGCATCTTAGTAGCAAAGCCCTCTCTCAAAGACCCTTATCATCCCAGTCCTGCCTTATGGGACAGAAGCGTGGACATGATCAGATGAAAACAGGGTGGGATGCTTTGAGAGAATGATTCTTCGGGTGATATTCGGTCCTGTATGTATCAATGGAGTATGGAGGAGAAGATTCAATTTGATATTGAACGTCGTTCCATAAGGATTCGGTCAGATTAAGATCGGGGGATTGCGTTGGCCACTTTACAACAACAATGCATTAGCTTTGAAGTTTTCTTAGGGTTATTTCATGCATGAAACGCCATGAGACTGGCAAATTATCTTCGGCAAATGGTGTCATGGCCATTATACAAGTCTTGGTCTATTTTGGTGCCAAATTTAACAATAGCAACAGCTCCGTGTCAAGAAAAAGCTGCAAATACATTTTCATTTATACAAATTTGTTTAAATGGAGTACCAAGGAGCGTATATGTTTATGGACGTCACACTAGTTTTTTCAGGTGGGAATCGCAGAACATCGGTATTCTGACACTACACATTCAAGTTTTTTTCAGGATGGAAACGGAGTATTCAGTTAGTTTTTTAGTCGAGATCATGTTTTCATTTTGGACCGAGGTTTCGGAGATGCCATTTCGAAGACAACCATGATGCGATCAATTTATTATAATTGGTTTCAAATAGACTTGAGACTCTTATCTTAACCATTACATATATTCATACATGTGTTGTATTTGACATTTAAGTTACACAATACTAAGTATGTATGCCTGAACCCAAAATCAGGTTCATAATCATAACCGTTGCTGCTTAAAGCAATAAGAAGCTTTTTTCCCATTTTTTTCTTAGAATATACCCAAGAATCATGCGCTAAACTATTACTGATGAATTAGGGGACACCCTGTAGATCCTTATTCGTTGTTAAGCTTTTCTTCTGATGAGAAAACCATTTGTTGATTGAATACCCTCTTTAGTTAGTCGGCTATAGAAGGTGCAAAATGAATTTTTAAAAAAAATTTCTCGGTTTTTGTTGTTGTTGTTTTTAGTGTGGTTTAATAACTTCTTAATGTTTTTGATTGTTTTTCTACCATTCTGGTGATCATATAATAATAATAATAATAATAATAATAATAATAATAATAATAATAATAATAATAATAATAATAATAATAATAATAATAATAAAAGAAATTTTAACTATATGCCTGTAAGAAATAAGGTCTTTTGAATTCAAACTGCACGGCATTAGTAAGAAGGAATAGAAAGATAGGAAAGATTTTTTGTTGGCATAATGGATTGAGAAATGGGTGATTTTTATCTCAGCAACCAAGCACTTCATCCACTATAGCATTGCCATATTGCTGTCATACCTATGAAATTCTCCAACATATTTGATGTAATTTTATTCTTCCATGTAATGTTTGGCATTCGTGGGAGTTGAACATAAGCGGTACACCATACTATTAAAGACAGTTATTTTATATTGAATCGGAGAAATTAAATCATATAACTAGCAATGGTGGTAGGTTTTCTATAAATCGCAAATTCTAGTTTGTCCTCTTTATTCCTGCTTCTTTAAGAGGGTAATCTTTATCCATCTCAAAAGTGCATTTTAATGTGAGACATTTTGCATTCAAAAATTCTTAGAAATCAGGAACTTTATTCGGAGCCATGCATGAAAAAATATCATTCATATTATATCATATCTATATTGTTAATAAACTTCGTTAGTCCTCGATGGTGTTCTCAAAGAACGAAATATACAAATTTTGCATTTGTTCTACTTTCAGTTATTTTATTCAGTTTAATAAAATATTTACAATAATTATATTATATGCATAAACTGGCGGCGTGCTTCGCAACAAAACTTCTTCTTTTCATTGTCTTCTTGTTTATCTAGCAATTTGTTTAACAAGATTGGAGTACTTGGGAATATTGCCACTATCGAAGGATACTAATGTATCTCTTTCCTCTAACTAAATGTTTTTGACTTTGTCTACAAACTCTAAGGTATTGGTTACATTTTTACTTTCCATCTTCTTGTAGTTTTGGAACTCGGATAGCAACCATTTAGCAATTATTTCCGTGGGTGCATCTACATATATTAGAGATGATCGGTCAAATTTTAAGTGTAAGTTTGTGAGTTTTTGGTAAACATTATTATAGGGTACCCACGGATTTGAAAACATAAATTTCCATTTAACTTTAGGACCAAGAACTCGTGTACTCGTATGTTAAGGCTGATTGCTAACCTAGAAGACGTGTGTTCGCGATATTTAAAATTATTATTGTTATTATTATTATTATCATCATCATTATTATCATTATTATTTATATTAAAGGGATAATGATTTGCACGATGTCATGGCAAGTTCTCACTAAATACTTAAATCTTTATACAGGGAGATCGGTATAAGGTTGTTGAAAAAGCTCGAGTGAGTAGGTTGGGTTGAGAAAAGAAAAACATCGTATAGGAAAAACAAATTAAAAAATAATGGTAACTGCTACTTTGTAACTTTATTGTAGGCTAGTATAAGATGATGGATATTTAAAAATTAAAAAAAAAGGAAAGTTAATCCTGTAATTCATTCATTGACCTAAATTCCATTTAAGCATCCGATTTTCTGATTTTGACTTAACATTGATAAGAGCATGGAATTTCGACAACAAAAAAGTATTGTAGTAAGTAGGTAATATTTTAAAGACAAAAAAATTGGTTTGAAAATTTAAAAAATAAAGTGCTCGACTGGGTCGTACGAACTTGCTCTAATGTGTCAAAATGGTCTTGGGGCTTGAGATTTTGGGAAAAAAGCGTTGAAAAAATCATATGAAATTTTATAAATCACTTAAAAATCAATACCTAAACCGTTTTTTGGAGAAAATGAAGTAAGCCATCAAGTTTCTTTTACTTTTAATTCCAAAAACCCCTCTTTACGACGACATAATAATACTATGTACCAAGTTTGAAGCAAATCGTTCCAGCCGTTTAGGCTGTAGGTGCCGATACATACGGACGGACAGACAGACAGACAGACAGAATTGTCAGACCCACTTTTATAGGCTTCTCTATCATCGTTATGCTATTTTTGATTGTCCAATTTTTTTTTTTTTTACGAATGCATAACTTGCTTTATAGTACATATCGCAAGTAAAAATGGTTAAAAATTAATTTTTCAAAAACTGTTCACTAAAATAACTTTAATTAATGATACAATAAAAGAAGAGATTTTTGGCTTTACAAAAAAGTATTGCAGGATTTGCCGTTATTTTTTTAATAATTTTTTTTTTCAATTTTAGTCAATTTTTTTAGAAAATTGCCCCTCCCATTAGATTTGTTTGCCTCAACCCAACCTAATCGCTCGAGCTTCCTGAATAACTCTATACCTTTTACCCTGTATATAAACTTTCGGAGCACGTGTGTTCTTAAGTCTTCTCCTCTTAACGGTTGGGCCAGTTTTGATAGCAAAAATGTGCGTACTTATGACTTCGCCAGAAAAGTTTCTAACCTGTCTCAAAGAATTTTATGAATTAACAAATGTATTTATTGAAATAAGGACAGGACAAAGTAATTTTTGGGGCAGCTGGTAAAATTAATTAAAATATTTCAATATAAAAAAGATTATATTGATGTCATTTATTTAAACCATCTAAACTCGTTTAATAGCCAAGGGCAAAGGGAAATAGATGGGAAAGATTTGAATAGCTGGAAACAATGTGGAACGTCAAAAAAAAAAAAATTAAGGGAATATTGTAAAAGACAAGTCTTTTAAATAGTCACCGATACTTTCAGTAATGACCATACGGTTTACAAACAGTGGAACTGACTTAAAATTCTGCTGCAAAATTAAGAATTTGTGAATTCAAAATTGAAAGAATAATAGGTACTAAATATTTAGATTTAGATTAAAAACAAAGAAATAAAAAAAGAACAAATATAAGTTACGGAATTCAGAGATTAAGAAAACTAATATGGCCGGTCACAACTCGACAATTCAAGAAAACTATAATAATTATTCGTTGTTCTTTCAAAGTACTTTACGAAATTAAAGGAAACACTAACGAAATTAAACGGATTTCTTTACAAAATTGGACTTACCGATAGAGTTGGTGATTCATTCTGGGCAATGTGATACAGAGCCGACATTGCGTTCATATTAAAATATGGCGGTTTTCTTTCGGCCAATTCAATGCAAGTTATACCAAGTGACCAAACGTCAACTTTTCCATCGTATTGTCCTTCATCCATAGCAAGTATAACTTCGGGAGCCATCCAATATGGTGTACCAACAAAACTGTTTGCTGGACATTTAATGGCGGCGCTACCGAAATCAGCAAGTTTAACAACGCCATTATCTGTGAGCAGAATGTTTCCCGCTTTGATGTCACGATGGATGCGTCCCAAACTATGTAGATAACTTAGACCACTCAGTACTCCACAGCAAATTGCAGATATTTCTTCTTCGTGTAATGGCTTTTTGTGCACTTCAATTATATCAGAAGCTGATCCGACGCAATATTCCATAACAAGCCATGCTGTAGACTCGCGTAGATAACAACCCTTGTATTCGATTGTGTTTGGGTGGCTTAGTTGGCCCAAGAACCTTAAATAAACATATTTTATGGTTAGCAGTTTGTTAAAACTAAAAAATTCTTGATATCTCTTACCGAATTTCCTTTAATATATCTTGCCATTTTTCCAGACTTTGTTTTCCCGTGTAGGACATTTTTTTAATGGCAACAATTTCTTTGGTAAGATTACATCGGGCGTAGTAAACTGCACCAAACGACCCATGGCCGATTTCACGCAAGTCTTCGAATATCTTTTCGGGGTCATGTTTGTAGAATAGATCAGCGATTTCGGGATCTTTAAGGCTACCAGGTCGTGCAGAAGGCATTGCTCATTCTTTATGAAATATTGTCTTTATTTTGTTGTTCACCTAACGAAACGAAAAAAAACTTTGAAAATCTAAAAAGTAACCAGAATTAATTGAATTGTAAAATACATTTTATAAAAAAGAAGTTCTTTTGACTTTCATATATATAATAAGGAGGGTTGAGCGAGGCACACGACATACGAGCCAGGTGAAACTACAGAAAAAGAACCTATTACTGCTGCGGAAAAAGATTTGTAATCATACCATATATGCACACATATTTTTTAACAAAATCATTTTGACTTTCAATTTAACAATTACACACAATTTTAGTGTGAATATAACAGTTTTCTTTTTAAGGTAGACATCATTTTTAACATAGAGCACTGATGACAGACAGGTCGTTTGGATGCGATATGTAATTTAGCTTTAAGATCTATCTCGAAATTATTGTTTTTGTATGCTTTTCTTTGAGATGTCTGTAGAGATGAATGTTTTTTGTTTAATATTAGAAGTTTTTGTTGCAGACCCTAAGATAACTAAATAATTATGTTCCTAAGTAATTTGAACTTCTTTATTCTAAAACTAGCTCTTGCCCGCGCCATCATTCGCGTGGAATTAAGAATCAACAGAAAGATAAACAGACAGTTTATCTATTTTGTAATCTTAGAGAAAAACAAACTACTACCTAATTATTTAATGAAATCTTAATCTAAATCGAAAATTTTTTTGAACATTTTCAGAAAGCAAACTGCTGCTTGCTCAGCAAGGCAATCTCACAGTGGAAGAAAAGTAACTACGGCCACGCTAACATACTGAATACTTTCCGTATCACACAAAGTAACATAGAATACTCCATGCCTCTATTAAATTTTGACAAAAACTTCCAAATCAGCATATCCTCTAGCTAATTGTAGAAGGAAGATGAACAAATTCAGTTTTTCATTGATGGTTCAAAAACAGGTGGAGTAGGAGGTGGTGTTTACTCTAACTAAGTCTCTCCTCCCGTCTTCCAAGCCATTGCTAGTGTTCCAGGCGGAATTAATGGTGATGAAGGAGGTTCCATCCTGGCTGGGAAAAAACCTAATATCCTGCAAGGATATCATCATTTTCTCGAACACCCAGGCGGAGCTGAAATCCCTGGATCCCATCTGTTTGAACTTCAAAACAACTCTCGACTGTGGTTAATATCTCAGAGAGATGGCTGAACAAATTAATTAATTACGATATTCCAGAAAACAGCAAAGCCGAAAACATTGCCAAACAAGGAATAACATTACCAACTAAACACAGCTTTCTGTATTTCGATTTGTATTTACTTTCATCAAAATAAATGCATTCACTTGCATTTCATTTAGTTTTATCGAAAAAAAGACATGAAAAATCAAATACAGAATAAAAATACACAAGAAATGCTTGACAGCAAAAGTCACTTCAACAGCTGATTCGTTACCTCCACGTTCGATAAATGATACCTACTCGAGATTTGGCAGCTGTCAAAAGGTATAGAGCCCCATTGCACAAACTACCTAAATTGTTTATATAAGATGGATTAAAACGATATGAAAGAATTACCTTATATCGCTCCTCCGGTGTAATATCGACACAATTGCAGTTTTTTTCTGAAATTGAGTTAAAAACGCCATAATTTCCTAAATGTCAAGTTTTATAGGTATGTGGTAAAATCGACTGAATAGTCAGCTTTTCTTAGGACTCTTAATGTCGATCCTGTAGGCCTACTTTAGGGCGTTTTTACATTTTGAATAAGCAAGCAAACTTTAAACGTGATTCCTCAACATTTCAGAAAATTGCATTTACGTCGTTATTACACCGGAGGTGCGATATGTGTTAGTCATCTAAAATTTGTCTTCTCATTAGAATCTTCTTTAGGTTTTGTGAACTATCAGTTTGGTGGGGGGCAACACCCCCCATTTATTTCGCTTAAATTCAAGCTACAAAAAAACTTAACCTAACTTAAGACTAGGTAACATAACTTAAAGTTTAGGGGAGGGGTGAGTTTAAGAGTAGGTTTACTTAAATGGAGATCAAAGGTGTAAGATCTGTTGGCTTTATATTGCATCCTGCTCAATAGTTCGTTCTGACCATATTGGGTACGGTGATACTTTGGCCGAAATAGTGGAACTGAACGTAAACGGTGGGGGTTAGTGGAAAGAGAGATTTCATGAAGCAGACTAGGACAGTCAATATTGCCATTTAAAAGCTGGTGAATAAAGAGAATGTCAGCTATATCACGGCGAAGGCTTAGGGTTGGTAGGTTTAGAAGTTTAAGTCGATTTTCATAGGGAGGTAGGTTATACGGATCATCCCAACCGATACCACGCAAAGCAAAATGAATAAATCTTCGCTGAACAGCTTCGATACGTTGAACGTGGACTTGATGATAAGGAGACCAGACCTGGCAGGCATATTCGAGAAGTGGCCTCACGTAAGTCATATAAAGGGATTTGGTAACATAGGGACAAGAAAACTCTTTCGACCAACGCTTGATGAAACCAAGTGCTGAGTTAGCTCTATTAATAATGCTGTTAATATGGGAGCGAAAGTTGAGTTGAGTGTCACAGATCAGGCCTAGATCACGAATAGAACTTACTGTAGGGACAGATTCATTATTAATGTAATATTGCCCATCTAAACCGGGAGGGTGTTTTCGTGAGAAGGTTATTGCTTGACATTTCTGAATGTTGAGCTCTAAAAGGTTTTTTTGGCACCATGTACAAAATTTATTTAGATCAGTTTGGAGGAGAAAACAATCACCAGAGTTTGAGATTTGTTTGGAGATTCTCATGTCATCAGCGTATATTTCCAGATTTGATCCAGACAGTATTTGTTCAACGTCATTAATAGTTAATACAAAAATAAGAGGACCAAGATGACTTCCCTGTGGTACACCAGATGATGCATGGATAGGGTTGGACTTACACGATCTAAATAGGACCCTATACTGACGGTCAACTAAATAGGATCGGATCCAAGAAGTGAACAGTGGTGGAAAACCATATTTATTGAGCTTAAGCAAAATAATTTTATGGGACACTTTGTCGAAAGCCTTACTGAAATCTGTTGTGACCGCATCCACTTCCTTACCTTCTTCAAGAGCAAAAATGGTTTTTGACACAAATTCCGTAAGGTTAGTCGTTGTGGACCTACCTTTCAGAAATCCATGTTGCTTAGGCGAAAAGAGTGATTTGCAGTGAAAGAACATTGTTTCGTAAACAATACTTTCAAAAAGCTTATGTATACAGAACAGTTTAGCAATAGGCCTATAATTAGAAATTTCAGTTTTGTTACCTTTTTTATGAATAGGGATATTAAAAGACTCTTTCCATAACTTGGGAAAAATTCCTTTTGTTAGGGAAAGCTCAAAGAGGGAAGTATGAGGTTTGATCAAATTGTTACACTTTATTAACACTATCGCAGGAATACCATCAGGGCCAGAGTTGAAATCATCCTTCAGTTGATTAATTTTGTTAATTACATCTGATGAATTAACGTTAACTTGTGTAAGGGAAGTTTGAGGACAATCATTCATATAGCTAAAGTAGTCCAGATCAATCTGATCATTGTCACTAGAAAATGCTTTACTGAAGAAATCAGCAAATAGATTAGATATGGTTTTAGGATCAGTAGACGAGGAATCTTGGAGTTTAAGTACGGGTGGAAAACCGTCTGATTTTTTCTTAGAGTTTATAAACTTGTAAAACTGTTTCGGGTCAGATACAAGATCAGTTTCAATTTGGCGAATATAATTGGAGTACTGAGATTCGCGCAAGGTAGAGAAGCGGTTGCGGACAGTAGCATAACTGGAGAAGTTAAAATCAGACCTCGTTTTCTTTGCGTTAGAATTTCAGGGCAAGAATTTTCGCTAGTGTAAGCAAATATAATGGAAATAGGAGGACGGTAGTTGTCCAATGTAGAAAGAAGATGACAACTTTCTATGACAACTGTGTTATCTTCATCTGAAGTAAACATAAGATCCAGCTGCCTCCCCAAGTTATTTTTAACACTGCTTAGTTGAAAAAGGCAAGAAGCTTGAAAACGATCAGTAACTAAAATTTCTTTTTCGGAGATGGCATTATTTGCAACCAGGTGCAACTCATTCTCAGATTGTGTCCAAACAAGATGAGGCAGATTAAAGTCACCAACTACAATAACATCATCTTCGGAGTTTATTGAATCAATAACAAAGTCAACGGTGTCAGCAAGAAGCTGATATTCTGCTGTGGGTTTAGACGGAGATATATAACAACACAAAATATAAAGACAACTATTAATTAGATTAATTTTAACGCAAATCCATTCCAGGCTAAAGATATTTGGTAAAGTGACCAAAGACATGTCAAAATTCGATTTTAGAGCTAAAACAACTCCACGACCTCGAGAGACGTCATCTGAGTTGTTTTCCAAGGTGGAAACATCCCTACGAAAAACGCAGAAGTCGGAGGTAAGAGTTCATTGCTGGAAATATCTTCCGAAAGGTTCGTTTCGGTTAATGCATATACTATCTCGTAGGGAAGCTTTTGGGAGTTCAGGTAAACTTCACTAGTTTTAGTACGGAGACCTCTGACGTTTTGGTAATAAATTGATAAGCATTCAGGGTTACCTTTTTTCAAAAGAGTTTATCGAGATGGTGTCAGGAATAGGGTCAGGGACAAGGTCAAGGTTTACGCTGTCTCCTTGCGAGATGATCGACAGTCGAGGGCTAGGGCAAGGAAAGTCACTTCATACTTTATTTCAACTATTGTAACACCTTAGTTAACCAATTCTTGAACAAACTAATTTGATTGCAGTTGGCAAGGCCAGTATTAAGGTAGACCGGTCACTCGAAATTTATACCTAAAGAAGCACTTTGAATATACTATTGATGGGTTTAAACAAAGTTCTAGTTCCCGTTCCGATTTCAATATCAAACGATTTATGGCATTGCAATACCTAGTGCAGCAAGGTTGTGTTTCTGTAATGCGAGTTAGGGATTTTAAAGCACTTTTACTTATATGCCGATGCCTACACTTCAGACTGACCAGTTTTAATTCAAGAAATTCTTAGCTTTAGTGCGATTTGTT
Source organism: Platycheirus albimanus (assembly GCA_916050605.2). Taxonomy (NCBI): domain Eukaryota; kingdom Metazoa; phylum Arthropoda; class Insecta; order Diptera; family Syrphidae; genus Platycheirus; species Platycheirus albimanus. The sequence continues at coordinate 74,791,053 of OU696697.1, read as the reverse complement.
TTTTTTTTTTTTTTTTTGTATTTTCAGACAAATTTAAAATGTTCTTCATTTTTAAATTTCCAAGTTATTATTAATTAGCAATTTATTAATTACATCTCAACTCTCAACGCCAATCATTTTCCTATAAAGTAGGGAACTTTTTCTTTAATTCTTTGCTTTACTTTATTGAATGTTTTAATTTTAAAGGTTTTTTGACTTGACATTTTTCAGTTCGGATTTAATGTCGAAGAATGCGCAGCGCAGATGTAAATTTACTTGACTGTGGAACATTTAAAGCAACTACCTATAGATTTTGTATAAATAAAATATGAGTTAAGATTTATATGTGTCTTAATTTTTAAGTATTTTAAATCTTTAAAAAAAGAATAGGAGCGTGGCTTTGCACTCCCAGTCCCAATAAGAACTTTCATAAAAGGTTCATTTCACATTTCATTGAAGAAAACAATTAACATTTCAATTACTAAAACAGAGACCTACAAAAACAACTTTTTGCAAAAAAATTAATTAGCAAACAAAATATTTAATGTGTTCGGGCTATCTATTTTGGGTGTGGATATAGCACATCAATTTATTGTTGTAAAACTCTTCGTCTGTCGCCTCGTTGACCATTTATCGTCACGGTCGTCGTCAATTAGATACGTTGCGTATTTTTGTTTGATTTCAATAGATGTTTGTTCTTATTTAACAACTATTGCTTTTTTTTTTTTTTTTGTTCTTTCGCCCACCCCAAATAAACTTTTGAAAAACAAATTTTTTAGTCATAAAATGAACTTAATAAGAAAAAAAATAACAGGGAACGTACATTGACACCCAAAGCAGATTGTTGAGTGCCTTTTTCTCTGGACTTACCTACTAAAAATGATACGAAACAAAATATTTACAATAAATATTGAGCGAGATGTAATGAAATTACGGCAACAAAACAACAACAAAAAAATATTAGCAAAAAATTGATTGTCACTTACATTCCTAAAAGAAATACGGGCAATAGTGCGGTGCAATAGCAAATTAAATTTCCTGATTTTATTCAATAATTAAAAATAGTGTTGCGCTCTATTCCTTTTGCATGTTTTATAAAAATTATTCAAACAGATTATTCTATGAATTTGTTAGATTTACTTTTTTGCGTAAGACTTAAAACTTGGTTGGTATATTCAGTTCCTTTTTGCGAGGTTTTGCTTTTTTTGATGAGATGTCTTTCCCCGACCAACATAAGCCCATATCTTTTTTCCATATACACTTAATGAGAAAACCTTTTTTTCTTCGTTTTCCTCCTTAAAACAATGCTGCACGTTTTTTTTTGTTGAATTAAAATTTTTATCACTGTGCATTTTTATCGATGTTAATTACATTTTAATTATTTTTATTCACAGACACTTAAACCGAAATCGAAAAAATCTTTGGGACAGCAGAATAATGGAAGAACTATTTGGACACGAAAAGAACAGAGAAACTCCTTTTTCACATTTGATCTATATTTTTCTACCCTATTTTATGCACTCAGTTGTGGTGGAGGTGAAATTATGCGAGGCAATATATAAAAATGGCGACAATGAATGCAAGAATACAAAATGACAACACTGGTTTTATTTGCTTGCTATAATCGACAGTGACCGAAGATTTGTTCTCCCTTTTCACCTACAACATTAAAATTATCTGAAGTGGATTTTATTATGAGAATTTCAATGCACTACCGTGAATTTTATGGTTAATTTACATTATTCACATTTACATATATTCAGCATTTTGATAATAATTATCATAAATATTATATTTGTTATACAAACTAAAGTACTATGAATATGAAGTAATTATGTTGCAATCAGTGAGTACCAGGCGGCGCTGCTATCTTAAGGAGGTATTGCATGATACAACTACTAGAGATAACGCCTTCCAATTTTCATTTTTGATTTGATCTGCGCACTGATCTCTATAAACACTGGATAGCGTATCAATTCAAAATGGTGTGGCAATTTGAAGAGTTGTTATACTGGTAAACAAACCATTTTCGTTTGTTTATTAGTATACCAGTATAACAGTATAATAGTGTCTCAAATGTCGAAATTAGGGTTTGTTTACTTTTCGTAGAAAGGTTAAATGAGAGTTCGTGTAATAATTATTTATATTTTATTAGCTTTAATTAAATTAAATGTATTAGTTTTATAACCAATAACAAAGAAATTGTTACTTAAGATCAGTGGGTTGCATTGCATTATTTCAGCAGATGCTCTCATTACTGTGGAAGTGAACTTCATTAATTCAACAGCCGACACCGAACCATTGCAAATAGCAAACATAAATTTTAATAATTTGGACATTATTGGTAAGAGTTTATTGAATTTTGGCACGAATAATCAGGTAGGTTACATTTTGTTCCGAATGAAAGGTTTATTAATAGATGAAGTGTTTTCTAGTGGTGCCAAAGCTTCAGCTTACACAAAGAGATTGTCTACCGACAATTGAAGGCAGCCAATTCCAATGATAGCTTTGCCATTGGCGTTGAAGTTCGTCGCGGACGAGGACGATATTCGCGAACGAGTGTGGTGACATTTTCTCCGAGATTCCAACTCTACAATCGAAGCAGTCATTTGCATTTTAATTTCAAAAGCATATACAAACTACAGTTAAAAATACGAAATAAAAAAGGAAATATTACCTGACTCGACCAAAGTTGGAGCTTCACATCCAGCACTGCTCTGCGCAACAGCTTTAGCGTAAGTGTATGTGTCTAAAAATTATATAATGTGATAAGTTTCTTGTTAAAGAGTTGCAAAATAAACCAACCTCCTCTGGCAAAAATTGATGGTACCGCATCCATTTTTAAATCCTTGTATATCGAGTTTTGTTTCTCCTGAAAGCAGGTCTCCTGGAAATGGTCGCTGCATATTAAAGTGCCCTCATCTGGAACGAAGTCCTTAATGTTAATGGCAAGCAACCATTGCCTTAAAACAGAAGGTCTTTCTAAAGGAAACCTGGAAACATTAATTATAATAAGATATGTAATTAAAATGATTTAATAAAGTAATCTTACTTCCGAAGGGAAAGTCCTGGCTTTGCTTCCCTTGTTCCATTGCAAAAAAAACACGAGTCTTTTCTTTTTTTGAACAAAGAAGGGATGCTTCCTTTGACTAAAACAAGCTTTGATTTAGTTTTCTCAAAGCAATTTCCTTCAAAGTGGTCAGAACAGTGTCTGGTAAACTTTGAAGGAACAAAAAATTCGCCAAACCCAAGGTTCTTCTTCCAGATTTCCAAAAGAGGAGGGTCTTCTAATAGGAACCTGCAAAACTTTGTATTTATATTTCAATTATCAAAAATAACACAAAAGTATTTTACCTATGAAGAGTTCGGCCTTCTTTTCCACCTGATTTCTTGCAGTATCTGCAACTATTTACCATTTTTACAAATTTTATTTGTCACTAGAATTTAAACAAAAATACTTTAATTATTTTAAATTAATAATAATTACAATATTTTGAATTATCAATTACCTATTACAATATCTTGCCACAAATTTTACTTTGATTTGATTTCTTTTTTTTTTTATTTGAAAGCAGCTGTCAAACTGGTAAACAACCTCCAAATACAGAGGAATTGTCATCTTCAATTTGCCACACAAAAACTGTTATACTTTCTAGGGAATACGCTATCCAGTGTTTATAGAGATCAGTGGATCTGCGCAACTCGTCATAAGAACACCTTCCTTCTCGTTTTCGCCTTCCCGTTTAACTTTTTTGTTTCGCTCTATCCTATTCGCTCTACGTCATAAGAACACCCAGGAGTTTGACAATAGTTTGACGTTTTTTTTGGCACCATGCCAAAGAGGATATATATAAAGAGTCCCATCTTCAGCCTTGTTTTGATTTTGCCTACAAGCTACAGCTGTCATATTGTTCTTTTTGTTAAACATGTGTGTGTGCTACAGCTGTCATATTGTTCTTTTTGTTAAACATGTGTGCGTTCACACCTTGCTACATACTTACCTCATCGTTTCTTGTTGTTGTTTCACACGGACAATGAATACAATAGAAAAGAGACCAAGAACATTTTAGCAGAGGAGGATGGAACGTAGGAAAGATTGGTTTCTATATATATATATATATCCTCTTTGACCATGCGCAATGCCATATCTTTATTAGTTGTATCATGGAGGTATAATAAATATAATAATAAATATAATATATATATATAGGATTGTATAATGCTATACGAAACGAAGTATAATGCTATACGAAACGAAGCGTTGAGGCACTATATGGCAAAACAGTCAAGCACAATCTCCAAACTACTAAATTTTATATACAATGTATTAGATCAAGATTATAATAGGAAATAGGAGAAATTAAGATCAAGACAAACATGTTCATATTGACGAGTAGGTATACATTATGTGTTCATTTTTCCACTCTTCTGTGTAGCAACATACAGCACTCTCCCGCTTCTGCGTGGTATTTGTGTTGATCTTGATTTCTACTACTTCCTATGATCTTGATTTATTAATATGCTCTGCATTTTTGACTTCTCTCTCTATCGAACAAGTATGATTTTAATATGCTGTATACTTCTTTTTTGCAGAAATCAAGATACACCATTTTTTGCTTTGGCGTCATCAAGTTGCCAAGATAATTTTGGGTTGGTTCTTAATTTCATTTCTGCTTTCGGAATATAATTTTTATATAACAGTTCGTGATCGTGATAGTCGACAAAAAAGCCTTTCCAATTTATATAAGTAATATAACCTTAGGGGCCAGTTATAGCGATACGGAAAACTAAATCAAATGGAAAATTTAGTATATTATAATCCAATTTAAAACAAAAAAATGCTATACTGATCGATTACATTTAACTCAGAGAATTTGTTTTTGCAAACAAAAATTTTAATTAAACTTGTACCTTTTGTTAAAAACGTATTTATTTATTTTTCTGTTATACGCATAAAAGAAAAACAAAAAAATACATTTTGAACAAAAAGTATTAGTTTACTTTAATATTTTATAAGCAAAAAAAAAAATCGCTGCGTTGGATGACATAGATCAGTGTAGCATTAAGTTTTCCGTATTGTTATAAGGAGCCAGTTTAGCCTATAACATACTATAACATACTAAATTTTCCTTTTGAATATTTTTTTCGGTTTGGTTTTCCGTATTGCTTAACTGGCCCCTTAGTTCTAGAGACATTCAATTATAACCAAGCTTGTTTCTTCTATTTTTATGTTTTGAAGTTGACGATCTTTTATACGTATAACAGTAAAATAAATAAATATATTTTTAGCAAAAAGTAATTGTTCAATTAAAATTATTATGAATAAAAAACATTCTCTGAATTGATTGCCATCGATCAGAGAGGTACGCAATGTAAGTTGCTTAAAGTATCTTACACTAGATGTCACCGCACGCTACTAGTAGAATTAAAGTTTGATGTTCTTCGAAGAAGTTTTTTCATGGTCAGTCGTGATCAGTCATTCAAAGAGGCAGGATGTTGCTCTTCCAGTATTGCAGAAAAAAACGCAAACCAATTGTAAGTAAGTATTTCATTGTTCTTTCCAATAATCTCATTATAATATTTATCGGGTGATTTTTTAAGAGGTTTAGAAATTAAAAAAAAAAAAAACACAAAAAATTCGAAAAAATAAATGAAATATTTATTTGAATCGATAGTTTGAACCTTGCAATTTAATGTTTAAAGATAATTTCATGCAAATGTTGACCGCGGCTGCGTCTCAGGTAGCCCATCCGCTGAGTCCAATTTTGGCATACTCTTTCACACATATCGGCCGGTATCTCACGAATGAATGCATGGATGTTGGCTTCCAGTGCGTCAATCGAAGCGGGCTTGTCCCTATAGACATTAGCCTTAACATATTCCCACAAAAAATAGTCTAATGGTGTCAAATCGCACGATCTAGGCGGCCAATTGACCGGCCCGAAACGTGAAATTAACTGTTCACCAAACTCGCCTCGCAATTGCGCCATTGTTTCGCGTGCTGTGTGGCATGTGGCACCGTCTTGTTGAAACCACATATCATGCAAGTCAAGAACTTCCATTTCGGGCAAAAAAAAGTTTGTTATCATCGCTCGGTAGCGTTCACCATTGACAGTAACGCTGCGATTCGCATCATCTTTGAAAAAATATGGCCCAATAATGCCGCCAGCCCATAAACCGCACCAAACAGTGGCTTGTTCGGGATGCATTGGTAGCTGTTGCAATGCTTCTGGCTGATCTTCACTCCAAATGCGGCAATTTTGCTTATTTACGTACCCATTCAACCAAAAATGAGCCTCATCGCTGAACACAATTTGAACAATTTGAACATTTCGAACCGAGCACGAATTTTGATAGTAAAATTCAATAATTTGCAAGCGTTGTTCATTTGTAAGACGATCCATGGTTAAATTGCAAACCAAACTGAAGCTGTTTGACAGTGACACAAGGTACTAAACACACGTCAGCTGTCAAAACCAGTGTTGCCAAAACCAAACCAGCTAAAAAATCACCCGTTATATTAAATTATTTTTGTTTATTTCTAGATGATGATACCAACTAAGGCCCTTAAGGCTGAATCACAACGACGCGTTCACCTCAGCTTCGCGTACGTTACGTCGAACAAGCTTTATGGCTGAATCACAACGGCGCGTTCACCTCAGCTTCGCGTACGTTACATCGAACAAGCTTTACGGACGCGTCGAGATGAAAGCTGACATGTTTGACGTTTCAGTAAATCAAATAATCGAAATTAATAATTCTGAGGAAACAAATATTTAATTTTTCAACAGAAAATCTAATTTCAATTATAGAAGTTTTTGGAAAAGTGGCTTATACTGCCTTTTTAGCATGGGAGGAGTTCGGCAAAGACGATTCAAATCGTCGTTGGTGGGTTCGGGAGTTAAATCTAAGAAATGGTGAAGTATTCTTCGCCCTGAACCTCGAAGCAACGAAAGAAAAAGATCCGGAATAATTTTTTAGTTTTTTTTTTGTTCCCAATCCTTAAAATGCTTAAAACTATGATATAAATGCACGCATATAAAGTACAAAAATACAACAAAGCGATGATACATTGACCGAGGGATATCAATCCAATTTTGAAATTGAAAAAACCCAATTGAAACACACAGAAATAGTAATAATAATTATTTGAAACGGCAAACGCGCGCAAATGTTCAAACATTTCAACTTTTGCTTCACGTTCGCTTCATGCTACGAGGTTTGTGTACTTACTTTTTGATGCCAAAACGTAACGTTAAAGCTCAACGCCTCATTGTGAGCATTATACACGAATTCCTATGTCTGAACTTTAGCGTTCTGTCAAAGCGAAGCTCAAAGCGTCGTTGTGAAGCAGGCATTACGGACGCGTTGAGATGAAAGATGACATTTGAGTAAATCAACTTATCAAAAATAATAATTCTAATGAAAAAAATATTTTTTGAAGAATATTTGTATTATTTGTCTTGAAATTCAGAATGGATGCAGGTGGTTTATATGTGCGGATGCTCATGAACATGCACGAGGGAGCTGTGACAACAGTAAGATTTCCATCTGGAGTCACCGCAGCGTTCCAAATTAACCTAGATGTACATACACCAAAGAAGCGTCCTGACTCCTGAGCCCTTTACTCGCTTAAAACTCCGCTATGTTCTGTGATCGAATATAGGTCTAAAGGACTATTCACATGAGAGCGACCAACGAATGAACGAATGAACAAATAAATGAGATTTTCCACACTTCCAAGCAATATTTTGCAACAAAAACTATTTCCTTTGTTTTCTCTGGCACATACACACGGTTCACAATGTTGGACAATGTACACAGCCACTTCTATAAATTCACACCCTTTTCAGACTTTTTTTTTATTTTTTTCAAATCCTTAAAATGGTTAAAACTTTGATATAAATGCACACATATAGAGGACAAAGATACAACAAGGTAATGATCCATTGACCGAGAGATATCAAACCATTTTTGAAACTGAAAAAACTTAAATTGAAACACACAGAAAAATGAATAATAATTATTTGAAACGTCAAACGCGCGCAAATGTTCATGCCTGCTTCACAACGACGCTTTGAGCTTCGCTTTGACAGAACACAAAAGTTCAGACATAGGAATTCATGTAAAATGTTCACAATGAGGCGTTGAGCTTTAACGTTACGTTTTGGCATCAAAAAGCAAGTACACAAACCACGTAACATGAAGCGAAGCTGAAGCAAAAAAGTTGAAATATAATATAATAAATATAATATAAATATAAATATCACTGACCAACCCAATTCGCGTCAGTGACTGACTCGAAAAATGACTAGTGTGATAAGTAGTCACTGGCGCATAGGACCACTGACACACTTTTATGACAAGAGCGTCAGTGTACTGACCCTGTCCCATCACTGGCAACACACGAAATTTCTCGATGTGCCAGTGAAGAAACCCCGTCAGTGAACTGACCTGTTTTTTTATATTTTGTTTGAAAAAAGTACCGTATTTTTTGGGAAGTTTTGAAAAAAACTTTTTTTACCAACTTTTTTTGATTTTTTAGAACTGGCATTTTCTAGATCAAGACTATGCATTTTTGAAGTCGCTAGGTCGCTTAGTTTAGCCGCAAGTCGAGTTTAAAGATGTCAACTTTGATGCCTCTAGCACGTCTAGTTTAGCCGCAAATAAATAAAAGTCGATTTTTCATATAATGCGATACATCAATGGAAAGGTGGCATTTCCTAGATCACGAATATGCATTTTTGCCGATACAGATAGTGTCGATAGACTGACAGATAGACAGACCGAATTGTCGGACCCACTTTTTTCGGCTTCTCTATCATCGTTATGTTATGTTTGATGTTATTTTTTTTTACGAATGCATAACTTGGCTTATATGTAGTACCTTGTAACGTAGAAAAAATTGAACAAAACAACAAGTGACTGAATTACTGATCTCTAAAACGCACCGAGTGAAGCCCAAATGAAAGAATAGCCAAAGAAATAAAAATAATATAATTTTGGTATATCTTACAATAGACAGGCGACACTAATGCGTCAGCAATCCCGTCAATAGCTAATTAATAAGGATATACATCCTCATTGCTATTGACATGCATGATGACGATTGCGTATTCATGTTGACACGACCACCCGGTAGAGGGCATCAAACCATAAGACCAACTTACAAATAGTCCTAGAGAGTGACCCTACCGCCAGACAGTGATCCAACCACAATATCCCCGGGTGTTGGTAGTAGAATACAGTGCCCATACCATCATCTCCAACAGACACCATGTCTCTACTAGGTATATCCTCATCATGAAAATCCTTGGCCTCTTTTTCTCCATACACAGACTTATCCACCACAGCATTCCGGTTCTTACGCTTCTCTCATAGTTGTATGACAGGACCACATAGGTATCAAGATGTATACATACACAACGATCACGCATTCTGCAAAGTTCCACCCTGAATGGGAACATACACCAATACACCCAAATACCATAGACACGATTAGTAAGAGAGATAGGTTCACACACAGAACCAAAACCTACATCCCTTAGAACATAAAACTTACCATGCCGATCACCTCAGAACTAGATCTGTAACAACCAGAGGAAACCAGAATGCGGGTGGATAATTTATTATTATTTTTAATTGGTAGCTTCGATGACCTGCAATACCTAAAATTATTCAACACATGCTCAAAACTAAACTCACCAGAGACTTTATCTTAAACTTCAAAAGGAAACTCATACCGAAGATCCACGCGGAAACAGAATTTATTCCCCACGAGACCACTACCACACTCAAAAGATCCGAAGCCGACCCAATCACTGTAGTGTTCGCGGAAGGAAACTAGATCCCAGAATCCCTAAACCTAGCCAGTCACAAAGGCCTACTGCCTTCATGTGTCATGGGAAATGACATAAGCAGAATCTCTTGTCCCTCACGAACTCGGTTGGTACAGAAGAAAAATATAATTAGTAAGTCGAATTTCTAAATCCTCAATTCCCCATCCCCGTACTACCCTTCAGTCCACTACACGCACTGGAAGGCATTGACCCGAGAGGCAAATCGAGGTTGTCGCTGATCGACCACCGCGTCGATATGCAGCATTGCCCCGCTCCACTCAAGAGCAGAAGGGAGGTGAGTCCTTGCTGTGGGATCGCGACGGTGCTACAAGTTTTTACCCTGCATATCTGGATACGGATGTTAATATATCCCTTTCTTTCTAAAAAACTAAGGCCTGTGGCACAAGATACTTTGTCTATTAAGATGCGAATGTCTATTTCTCTCAGACTCACTTAGTCTGAGACACCCCCCGTAGGCGTATTGATATTTTGATTGATTGAGAAAATAGTTAACCTGCACTTCTATGGAGTTCCGAGTAGAAAAATTCTCTTCACCACAAATAACATTGACCACACTAAATAGTTTCTACTATGATGTCTTTGGATGTTAGAAGACATCTAGAGCTGTCTATATCCTCGTCTCTACCATGCTCAACTATTACGTAGAGTGCAGGAGCGAAGTGTCTGACCTAAGGTCGGGTTGTCAAAGGTGTAGACGACAACCCCTGTCTCTTAACCCACCCATTTCCGAAGAGGATCAACTCCCTCTTCGAACCATGGCTTCTTTATGACAGAAAAAGGAATAGTATTAAGAAGCCCCTTAACATGAATGTAGGTCAAGCCTGACCTACATTACTAAATCACCATTATATATTACACTAACTATATTAACCCAAACATCCTATACCAAAAATATTCCACCGTTCATGAATATGTGAAGGAGAGAGAGAGTTCTGTACAACCCCCATCGGACCTAAATAACCTATTCCATATTAACTAAATTTCTATAACTCATAGAAATGAAATCTGAAAGAAAGTCTGCATCAAAATCAACTTAATAAATGAAGACTGCCAGAAAAGTTTCAAATTCTATAATCATACAAAAGTTTTATTTAATATTTTCTTAAAACTAACAAGATTAGTATGTCCTAAATAATTAATATATATATTTAAGTCAAAATTCTTAATATTTTATTCGACCGAATTTAACAACCATTATCAAAAGTAAAGTTATCAATCTATAAATCGATAATCAAGATTCAATCTTGTTATTACCGAATTGAAATACCGGGAGGGTAATGAATTAAGTAAAAATCAAAAAGAAGAAATGGTCGATAATCTTTTTAAAATTCAAGTTAAGTAAAATTAATACTATTACTAAAGATAATCACGCATACAAAAAGAAAAGTATCACGACAACGAAACAAATATAATACAAAGTAAAACAATTAGGTCACAGCGGCTTGTATATGCTGTCAATAATGCAATTATATTAATAATAAACCGATTCCGAAATGAATTACCGAATGTATAACGAATTTCAATTCGAGATTCTCAATCGCCACGAAATCGTAGTCAAAACTAGATGAATTATCTCAAAATTAAGTCATATATAACTTGCTAACAATAGGCGGGAATAACGAAATCATAAATCGTTATTACCGTTTGACCTAAATCAAAACATACAACAATCACAACAAAGGATCAACAAAAATATCTATTATTAACTGTTTATAAGAATAATAGATTGTTAAGTGTGAACACAGGTAGTGTATTAACACAGGATAACGTAAAGTCATAAACGAATTCCAAAGCCAACGAAGGGCTGAATACAAAAACGTCTCAGGTAAGATTACCTAGAAAAAAGTATATTGAAACCGAGAAGGTTGCCAGTAATAAACATCACACAAGGAAGTTTGTTGGCATCAGGTAGGTATACCACACAAACAAAACCATATCAAGATGGCAAATAGTATCATACTAATTGAAGTAAAAAGGGTAAGTGAAAACTCAATGGAAGCAAATCCAATGGGTGGAGTGAATTGCAAACAATTCAAAATAACATACAAGTGAGGAAAGGATATGCACGTAAAGTGTACTAGAAAACAACAATGTTTCTTATGATACCAATTAAGGAAGGAAATATGAATACCGTACAGAAATATAAACTATTACAGGATCGAAAATTAATCAGGCCAATATCAGGGAGGGTCGCTGAAAAGTAAAAGTTGGAAATAAATGCATATACAGTTCGTATATGATATCAATGAATGCAATATAGTTAAATATGTTTCAAAAATTCAATATAATTTCAAAATCTTAAATACCTAGATGAAGTAGTGCACTGCTCCTATCTAATATCGTACTTTCAAAAATATTTATCTGTATTTTCAAAAATTTAACTTTATATTATGGTTGCAACTTGATATCATGTATTTACAAGATGCAGTTTCCCAGCTATACAGCGGGGTAGGGAGTTTGTATCCCTAGCAAGGTAGTTGATAATTGGCGTAAGGAGTCTTAGTGACTCTGGGGTTGGTTGCCAATTGAGTATCTGGACAAACCAAAGTAAGGAACACACAAATTCACAAAACATACTACACTAAAGGACGAAGATAATTGTTAGATAGTTACCAGACTATCTGTGATTGATTTCAAAAATATTTCAAAAATTGTTCGAAGTTCAAGAAAAATTATCGCGAAGGTAAGTATTTAATATTCAAGAAAAAAAGAACTCGTAATCTTTCTGATCTTTTAGCACAAGCAAATAATTTTACGTTAATGTGGGCAGCAAAAATAAAAAGTTAACCGCGTTAATATTAGGTAATTACGTTTATAGATTATCTTTTATATCATATCAGGGATCAAAATTTAACTAGCACTTTCATATATCCATAAGAATACTTCTATCATACATATATACTAAAAATAAAGTAAATTGAAAAGTAATACTCAAGTGTCTTTTGTTTTCGGTTGTTGAGATGGATCTTGTAATCGCACTCCTTTATATCCTTAATGTTGATAATAAAGACTCGAACTGATGAAGCTAGTTGACTTGAAGACCAAAGCGTGACTCCAGTTGTAGGGATGCATACGTATCGCTAGATTGGAGGCATGAGCGTCCAAATCCAATGCGGATCCGCAACAGAGCTGAGGTGCGCTTGGTGAGTACACCGCGCGTGGTGTCTATAGGACAGAAGTAACTGATGATATAACCAATCTGAGGAACAATGGTCCAAACAGATGGTTATGTGGTGATGAACGATCTTAAAGATCTCCTGCTCACAGTAGAGGTCAATATATCAAGTGTAGGTGCCCGCAGGTGGGCTTTCTTGGCACCGCAGGTGGTGCTTCAGAAACCGTACAACCTGACCGAAGATATTGTGGAAGAAGTTCTGCAACCGTGGCGTCAGGACGGCGCAATAAATGCTTCACGAATTCCACGTTGTCTGCGAGAAAGTATGCGGAAGGGTGAGGTATGCTACCAGCAATAACACGCCGCTTCCTCGAGGAACAAATCTCCAGGCAACAATGAAAATCCGGAACTGGGTGCGGGACTGCGTCAGCCGCACGTGGCCTTAGCAGAAGAGTATTCTTCTTGATGAGTGGACTAGCGTCCGTCCACAAAACAATTCACAATAAAAAGTACAACACTTTCCAACATGTAGCTTTCATGGAGTTTCTTTAATTGAATCCTTCTGGGAACCTCCGCAGAAAAGTCAAAAACTCAAAGTTGATATTTAAGTAACGTAGTAATAGGAGATTCACAATTCTAAAGATGATCCTGCCCCGGATGCGTCGATGGCCACATGGATAAATTGCACCAGCACCATGTGCTTTGGCGTTTCCTAAGGGAAAACCATGCCATAGAACGACTTTGGAACATATAGAAAGTTTCAAAAAAACATACCTTTATAAATGAGTTAATTTTTCCTACAAATCCTGTCGCAAGGATTTCAGGGATCGTATAAATACGATGGCAATAACGCCGCGTCTTATGTAGCCACGTTGAGTGGTACCACCGACGCGCAAAAAAGTTTGCCAAGAAAAAAAAAAAATTCCAGGGGGTTGAAAAAAATTTACCTGAAATGTATAATTATTGAGTGAAAAAGTATTAAATATAGCAACGATTAATCCGCCGAATATATTCCGCGAGTTAATCGTGTATATTCTACACTTTACATACCTTTTTTTTTTATTCGGAGAATATCCAATCAGGATGAAAAAATTAAATTCTATAACTTGCCCGAGACTACTTTCGCAAAATGTCTGATGGGTGTGCTGGCCGAATATGAAATAGACAGAAATATGATCTCGATCATATTTTTATATGGCTGGCCATAGAGTATCAAAATACTCGAAGTAGCGATAGAGAAATTTCTCTATGGCTGGGGCATGTTCAGAGAGTAATGTCATTAATATTAGTTTATCTGGCTACTGCCTAGATGTCACCACCGTCATTGAACTTGGAATAATCCAACTAAACAGTTGGAGTGAGACTTCCAAATATGTCCAATCGACGAGTATCCACCATTCCATCAGATGAGGGATGCTGGACATGCGTTGGGGAAAATAAATTCCACAAACTTGAAAAATTATTTTACTCATACAACTTCATGACAAATCCAATCTGTCACATCGTTCTCATATCTGATGAATGTAGTGGTTGATTTGTGTAATATAGATACATTTACTACTTCGAAACTGACCTCGCCATGGGGAAATATAAATCAGACAAATACGTCATCAGAAATAGAAAGTATCGAAATCAATGTTTCTCTTCGGTGAGGTATAACTGTTATACGAACTAATTTCACCGCCAAGTCGGTCTGGTGAATGACATACCGACACTAATACATAGAACCAATTCGGATTCCCGTTTGGAGACTCTCAGTCATTAGTGGCGCGAATGTCAGCTTAGACATAAAAAGCCGAAGAGGTAATGTCAAAGGGATCATTTTCAGGATAAATTCTGTCAGAGTAGGAAAAACTGTTCCGTGAAGGAATTTATTCTGACAGGCAAAATTTCCTAGAAAAGGGAACAATTTTGACCAGGGAAATTTCTCCAAAGGAGGGAATTAATAGAAAACGGAAATCTGTCGCCATTAAATTGAGCATCGGTAATGTGGGACGAGCGCCATCTAGTGACTGGTGTGAACCTATAAGTAAGTATTTTCATCGCGTTTAAGGCGGTGGTCACACAGCAAAAAAAAAAATTTTGGGGTGAAGTCACACTGACATTACAGTTGTCCAAATATTTTCCCTACAAAACTTGTGCTTTTGGAACAAATCTTATTTGTTCCCAAAGCAGAAGGAAAAGGAGAATATTTCCTATATTGCTTCAAAAAAAAATAGAAATCATTTGTTGGCTGTGAGAATGGCTCACAGATAATCTGATATTCACTCAAACCAAACGAAAAAACATTAAACGTAAATGGTTCTTCCTGCAAAAAAAAAATTTTCTGAAGAAGGACAAAGAACAATAATGGACAAGCACAAGGGTCTCATGCACAGCTGAGCATACGCCGGGCACAATGATGCAAATAAAATATCACAGTAGAAAATTGTTTGTGAGTAAACATAATGGAGTGTGGGGAGAAGGAGAGTGTAGTCACCACTAACACTACCTTCACTAACACTTCATCAATTCACACTACCTCTTAAGGTCTTTAGTGTGCACCGTCGATTTATAACCTTTGCTATCCACTACCTCATATAAATTATCACCGATAATTCTTACAATTCTAACCTTAATGAATTTAGGGCTGAGTTTCGCATTAAAGTGCTTTGAAGAATCGCTAAGCACGAAATTCCGTTTATAAACCTCATCATCCACCCTATAGTTGACCTTGTGACTACGCACATTATAAACTCTCTCATAGTCAGCATGGGCCTTAGCTAATGCTTCCTTCAAATAGGTGTGGAGAATATTCATTTTCGCCGTCTTAGGTAGCCAATCTATCTCCGAGTTATTTAAACCTCCTAACTCTCTCAACAAACGATAATCCGCCCCATGCTCAATCATTCTCTGACCAAACAGAGCTTCATAGGGGGACATCTTGTGAGTAGAATGTACAGTGGTGCGGAGTGCACTACTTATGGACGATAGATGGGCATCCCAATTAGATTGTCTAGGATTTATATACGCGCGAATAGCCGCTAAAATTGAGCGATTTACTCTTTCACTAGCATTCGCTTGTGGCGAGTAAACAGCCGTTTTGTAATGCTTAACACCGTATGCATTCAAATAACTTTGAAATTCCTTACTTAGGAATTGAGTGCCGTTATCAGAGAGTATGCTCTCTGGCACACCATATACTAAAAATACATCCTCCTGCAAGAACTTTACTACATTGGTAGCCGTGGCTCTTCTCAATGGTTTAATCAGAACGAACTTCGTTAACTGATCGACAACAATGATTATGAAAACGTTACCGCTCCTCGACTTTGGATAGGGACCCAAGAAATCTATATATAGATGTTGGAATGGTCGATCGACCACAAAACTTCTTCCCATCTCCGTCCGAAGCGTCATATTCGAAGCTTTCGTTGTCTTACAAACCTCACATGTATCCACAAAATGTTTGACCTGGGTATACATACTCGGCCAATAGAAACGTTGTCTCAACCTGTAAAGAGTTTTCACGACACCGCCGTGAGAAGATCTTGGAGGATTATGCGCTAACTCAATTAAAGATTTCGTCATCTCAGATGGAACCCACAGTTTCCACGTTAAGTCGTCTGCGAGGGGATTACCAATGGAGTGTTTGGTACGTTTGTACACGTATCCCTCGGATACCTTGAGATCTGGTAATCGCTCCTGCTCCTTCTTGATGTGGTTGATGAGGTCCAGGTATCCTGCCGACTGGAAAGAGGAATCCTCTAAGTCCAAATGGAGTACCTCCTCGGGTTCGACCCGTGTTAGGCATGAAAGGAAGGCTTCTACCGTCAAATTGTCTGCCTCATATACTCTTGACAGAGCGTCTGGCACGACATTCAAAGTTCCCCTTCGGTGCTCTACCACGAAATCGAATCCTTGGAGACGCATGCTCCACCTGGCCAACCTGCCAGTAGGATCCTTTAAATTCATCAGCCACTTCAAGCTAGAGTGGTCTGTGATCACTTTAAAATGATATCCCTCGACATACGATCGAAACTTCTGGATACCAAGTACAGCTGCAAGGCATTCACGTTCGGTGACGGAGTAATTTCTTTGCGCAGCGTTCAGCTTCTGGGAGAAGTAATAGATTGGGCGTTCAGCCCCATCTTCGTCCCGCTGACAAAGAACACACCCGATACCGGACGCGGATGCATCACACAAAATCACGAATTCCTTCGAGAAGACAGGGTTAACCAGCACCGGAGCTGTCGTCAACGCCTGTTTGATAGAATTAAAGGCTTCTAGAGCCTTTTGGTTAAGCTCGAACGCTTTACCTTTCTTCAGTACATCTGTCAAAGGAGAGGCAAGCGTAGAAAAATCTTTAACGAATCGCCGGTACCATCCCGCCATTCCTAAGAAACGTCTTACTTGACGAGTTGTGGTAGGTACCGGAAATTCATTAATTGCTGCAATTTTGTCGGGGTCAGCTTTCAAACAGCCTTGCCCAACCTTATAACCTAGATACTGAAGCTCATCAAAACAGAACTTGGATTTCTCCACGTTGATCGTCAGTCCTGCCCTGGTCAATTCCTGACTTACTCGCCTCAATATCGCCAAGTGTTCGTCGAATGTTTCAGACACGACCAAAAGGTCATCGAGATAAACGAACACTAGATCCCGCAATTCTGTCGGAATTACCTTAGACATAAGATAACTCAGACTCTGCGGCGCATTACACAAACCGAATGGCATGACCTTGAAATGGTACAAAGGTCTACCAGGTACTGTAAAAGCAGTCTTTTCCCTCGATGTTTTCTCCAACGGTATCTGCCAGAATGCGTCTTTCAAATCCACACTAGAAATATAGCGAGTTTTTGAAAGGCGTGCTAACAGACCCTCAATATGGGCAATTGGCCTCGCATCCTTCTTTGTAACCGAGTTCACCTTCCGAAAGTCTAAGCATAGGCGGTTCTTCCCAGGCTTGCGTACTAGCACAACTGGCGAAGACCATGCACTAGAGCTTTCTTCGATGACCCCCAAAGACAACATACGATCCAATTCCTCATACATCATTGCTTGTACCGCAGGAGAAACAGGATAATATCTCTGCTTAATTGGTATAGCATCACCCGTATCGATGTAATGCTCTACCAGTGTCGTTTTCCCGAGCCCCTTGCTCGCGAAAGAAGGAAAACCACGAATCACATCACGAAGTTGAGTGGACTCTTCGTGACTGAGCTTCACTTGGTTTGTGGAGTTTCCATCTGATGGAAAATCCGATATGGAAGAAATCAAATGAGGTGCCAGTCCAAATTTACGCCAAAAGTCAACGCCTAAATACAAACGTTGAGAAAGTGTTGGCACGACGTAAAAATCCATGCTGAACAGCATGCCATTGTACTGGACATCAGTAGTAAACATTCCTTTAATTTTCTGCTGTTTCCCGTCCGCAGTGGACACCGTAGACTCGACGTTCCTAACCTTAACGTGCTTCGCTTTTAAGTAGTCTACGCAGTCTGTACCCAAGCAACTAATGCTCGCACCGGAATCCAGAAGACCAAGAAACTTGTCTCCCAACATCTCCACAGTCACATATGGACGAGGATCATTGGATTCCTTGCCTAATCTAGCGGCAGCAACGTTACGGTAGGTTGTCCGCTTTAATTGAAAACGATCTCGTGTTCTACGAATCCGTTTCGAAATTTCAGGAAATGCTACTACTCTTTTCCTAACCTCATAATAATTGAGTAGCCTTTCATGAAATGGTTTCTTATAAAGTAAATCAATTTTGTTCTTATCTTCAGGTAAATTCAAAAGTGTACTTGTTTGGGTATCAGTCAAAAATTCATTATGGTTTCTTTTTAAAATACTAATTGGAGGAGTGTTAAGCAAAGGTTCTTCCTTCCTGGTGCTTACGACTCCGGGTTTGCTTTTATCGAGCGCATCCCCCCGGATGGTGGATTTGCTCGCTTCGGGTTTCCCGCACATCTAGGACAATTCGGACTATAGACATTTGGTAACCCACATCTAAAACAGAAAATAATTTGTCTTGGATCTGCACAATCGCGGAACCCATGGCCCACGGTTTGGCATTTCCAGCATTTCATCAATTCTGGGTGGAACGCGTCCACCTGCTCAGGCAGTGCAACTGCTAATTCATCTCCAGGAGTTTCCTCATCCAACGCGTTGATGAAGCGTCTAGACGGGTGAGGTTGCTTGTACGCATTTGGTACGAAAGGTTGTCGCTGATTATCTAAACTACCAAAAAACTTTTCAATAGTGCGACATTGGTATGCTAATTCTTGAAGACTATAAGTGCTAAAGGAAATCAATGACTGACCTAGTTGTCGTTTCACATTAGCTTTAATTATTTCTATCATTTCCCTGTTGTTCTTAGGGTTTCGCAAGTTGGAATTCATATGCATCATAGCATCAAAGAAGTCATCGAAGGACTCCCCTGATTGTTGCTTACGATCATATAACCTGCGAGTCAGTTCCGTATCCGTTTCGAGGCTGCGGAATTGCTCAATTAACGCCAATTGTAGCGTTTGCCAGGACGCGTGCAGATTTTGCTTGCGGTACCTCCAGTACCACTGTTCAGCAGGTCCAGATAAAAATTGGTGGAAACCACCAGACACTTCTTCCCATGAAAAGCGATAGCTAGCTCTAATAAGGTCCAAACGGAACAAAAAGTCATCCACTGGCATATTCCTCCCATCAAACTTAATTCCCCATTTGTGGAATAGTGGGTAGGTACCAGAAGTAGAATTACTAGAGTGTATTGCCTTCGGCTGAGAAGCCGCAGACTGATCGTTATCCAAACGAATAGAGTTCATGCGTGTCATGAACTCGTCCACGTTCACGCCCTGAGCCATGTTCGAAGGATGTACCGGAGGGGTACTTGAACTTGCTCCAGGAGGAACGGGTTGTGATGCAGGTTGTGTAGCCAAAGGAGGCGCAACCGGCACGAAACTTGTCAAATCAACAATATCGCCAGCCACAGTTCTGGCTGGAAAATTAACAGACCTACCTTGAGGAGTAGGCATGTCGACGTAGGGAATTACTGCGGAATTAGGAGGCCGACTGGCTTGAAAAGCCGGAGTTGGCTGTGAAAGTGGTGGATGATTAACATTATCATCAACATTACTATTGCTATTATTAGCATTACTCGCATAACTCACGTTTTGATTATTAGCATTGTTCTCCCTACTATGTAACAACTCAGTTACATGTCTTAACAAAATAGCTTGACTTTCAGCGAGACCTCGCGAAAGTTCTTCTACAAAAAATTTCCTGTCATCCATCCGGTGTAAGTCTACCGTTGCCGA
This sequence comes from Platycheirus albimanus, assembly GCA_916050605.2. Taxonomy (NCBI): domain Eukaryota; kingdom Metazoa; phylum Arthropoda; class Insecta; order Diptera; family Syrphidae; genus Platycheirus; species Platycheirus albimanus. The sequence continues at coordinate 74,770,807 of OU696697.1, read as the reverse complement.
GATCATCTCCTGCATGTAGGCAGATTGATTAGCCGCTTGTTGTGCTCTTCTTTGCTCTTCAGGAGTCAAAGGTGAGCCTAAAGGTTGCCCTTCATTCGCTGGAACGCGAGCGGGTGGGCTTGAATGATCCGTGCCTGCACCAGAGTGGTGGGCTGAATGTCCGGAATCATCCTGAGGATTAGCGGGTGCAACTCGTGACATATCGTCAGTTACACGTGCGTAGTACTCCGGGTTGTAAGGACCAGGATTAAAGAATTTTCTAGCAGAGCCGGGCATTGGGCTGTGCTTCGAAAATAACACAAAACAAAGAAAAAGAAAGTCTTAAAACTATAGAAAAGTGGGGTGTGCAGTGATTCGTTCACTAATTCACACCACGTAAAAATTCAAAAATGTATCGAAAGAAAATATTCAAAAACTTATTGAATATTGAATTATTTGGAGAGAAGTTGGTAATATCCAACTTCCTACAAAACTTCAAAAATCTTAAAAATAAAGTAGTGAAAGTAAATTTATGTTGGTCTAAGGTAAACTTCTTCCTTAGACTTCGCAAAAATTGAGTTTCGAAACAATCGTATCGAAAATCAAGCTCAATATCAAAAAAAAAATTTAATTATACTTAAATACGTAAGATAGCTAAATACTCATAAACTTCAAAACTGAATATCTGTAACTAATCTTCAAAAGTTACTTAATCTCTACAAAAACCTAATATAGCTCTTTGTAAACTGATGAACTTCTTCTAGTTCAAGTTTTCAAAGACTATAATCTCAAATCTAAATATAGAAAAAGAATGAAAGATATACTAAACTAAGAGTGCTTAATCTAAACTCAAAACTAAAGCGTTTCGATGACCCGTGAAACACGCAGAATTCCACGACCTCACCAAACGAAAATACTAAACTCAAAAAGTGGAACCTTCGGGATTACGTCTTCCCTATTTTCCGAAAATACTCAAAAATCTCGTAAATGGAATCTTCAGGATTACGTCTTCCTTATCTTCCGGAAAAAAATACTCAAAAAGGGTGCAACACTGCAAAAATCTTAAATATACTCATAAATGCAACACTGCAAAATCTAAACTATATCAATAATATTTAACTTCAAAAATACTAAATGTCTTATCATCAAAATACGGTCCGGGGGTTGGAAAGAATCTCCCCCCCATAAACATGAACGGAAAGGTGGAAGTATTGCGCCTAGCGACTAACTTCACCAAAAAAAAAACTAACTAAAAAAAAAACTTTAAAAATAATTAGCGGATGTGGTCTAACTATTGGGTCAATAAATGTACAACATCAATCAATGAGTAATGGGAAATTCGTTCAATTATCAGGAGTCTCATTACGCTACTGCAGACGTGCGTTAGGAACATGTTCACCAACCACCGGTTAGCGCTTCATGAGAGTTCCATCAACTTGACGAACTCTGACAAAAACCATAACTGAATGAAAACATCATAAAATATTTGGGCTTGTAATTTTACTCAATATAAAAACTGAAAGATCCGAAAATAAGCGTTGAAGGTGAGTGAGTGGATTCTCTTGGAGTGTTAATAGCTTCTGCAACAGACGTGCATCGGGAATTTGTTCACCAACCACCGGTCAAAAGATCTATCAACAACATCCTCGAAGAATTCAAAATTCTACTAAACTTAAAAGAAAAAAGTTTCAGTACTCTCGCAACAGACGACCAGACTCAAGAACGTCTAAATCCTGGACAATAAAGTTACCGAAAACCTCAATCAAAAGCAAAACAGAAGGTAAAGTACTACGAATGAATCCTATGCAACAGACGAAGATTAGGAACTTGATCACCAATCTCCCGGACAATAAGGCATCCAAAACATAGACTTGATATTATCCTCCAGCAGAATAACTCTACCAAAGCAACTTAAACTCAGAAAAGAATTCGACAAAAAAAAAAAAATTTTGCTCGAACACCAAAAAAAAATTTTCTAACTTCAAAACTTCAAAAAAACTAAATTTCTCCATAATCAAAATAAACATCATAACAAAGCATCGGGTACGTGCTCCAGGCCCCACGTTGGGCGCCATTCTGTAACGTAGAAAAAATTGAACAAAACAACAAGTGACTGAATTACTGATCTCTAAAACGCACCGAGTGAAGCCCAAATGAAAGAATAGCCAAAGAAATAAAAATAATATAATTTTGGTATATCTTACAATAGACAGGCGACACTAATGCGTCAGCAATCCCGTCAATAGCTAATTAATAAGGATATACATCCTCATTGCTATTGACATGCATGATGACGATTGCGTATTCATGTTGACACGACCACCCGGTAGAGGGCATCAAACCATAAGACCAACTTACAAATAGTCCTAGAGAGTGACCCTACCGCCAGACAGTGATCCAACCACAATATCCCCGGGTGTTGGTAGTAGAATACAGTGCCCATACCATCATCTCCAACAGACACCATGTCTCATCATGCAAATCCTTGGCCTCTTTTTCTCCATACACAGACTTATCCACCACAGCATTCCGGTTCTTACGCTTCTCTCATAGTTGTATGACAGGACCACATAGGTATCAAGATGTATACATACACAACGATCACGCATTCTGCAAAGTTCCACCCTGAATGGGAACATACACCAATACACCCAAATACCATAGACACGATTAGTAAGAGAGATAGGTTCACACACAGAACCAAAACCTACATCCCTTAGAACATAAAACTTACCATGCCGATCACCTCAGAACTAGATTTGTAACAACCAGAGGAAACCAGAATGCGGGTGGATAATTTATTATTATTTTTAATTGGTAGCTTCGATGACCTGCAATACCTAAAATTATTCAACACATGCTCAAAACTAAACTCACCAGAGACTTTATCTTAAACTTCAAAAGGAAACTCATACCGAAGATCCACGCGGAAACAGAATTTATTCCCCACGAGACCACTACCACACTCAAAAGATCCGAAGCCGACCCAATCACTGTAGTGTTCGCGGAAGGAAACTAGATCCCAGAATCCCTAAACCTAGCCAGTCACAAAGGCCTACTGCCTTCATGTGTCATGGGAAATGACATAAGCAGAATCTCTTGTCCCTCACGAACTCGGTTGGTACAGAAGAAAAATATAATTAGTAAGTCGAATTTCTAAATCCTCAATTCCCCATCCCCGTACTACCCTTCAGTCCACTACACGCACTGGAAGGCATTGACCCGAGAGGCAAATCGAGGTTGTCGCTGATCGACCACCGCGTCGATATGCAGCATTGCCCCGCTCCACTCAAGAGCAGAAGGGAGGTGAGTCCTTGCTGTGGGATCGCGACGGTGCTACAAGTTTTTACCCTGCATATCTGGATACGGATGTTAATATATCCCTTTCTTTCTAAAAAACTAAGGCCTGTGGCACAAGATACTTTGTCTATTAAGATGCGAATGTCTATTTCTCTCAGACTCACTTAGTCTGAGACACCCCCCGTAGGCGTATTGATATTTTGATTGATTGAGAAAATAGTTAACCTGCACTTCTATGGAGTTCCGAGTAGAAAAATTCTCTTCACCACAAATAACATTGACCACACTAAATAGTTTCTACTATGATGTCTTTGGATGTTAGAAGACATCTAGAGCTGTCTATATCCTCGTCTCTACCATGCTCAACTATTACGTAGAGTGCAGGAGCGAAGTGTCTGACCTAAGGTCGGGTTGTCAAAGGTGTAGACGACAACCCCTGTCTCTTAACCCACCCATTTCCGAAGAGGATCAACTCCCTCTTCGAACCATGGCTTCTTTATGACAGAAAAAGGAATAGTATTAAGAAGCCCCTTAACATGAATGTAGGTCAAGCCTGACCTACATTACTAAATCACCATTATATATTACACTAACTATATTAACCCAAACATCCTATACCAAAAATATTCCACCGTTCATGAATATGTGAAGGAGAGAGAGAGTTCTGTACAACCCCCATCGGACCTAAATAACCTATTCCATATTAACTAAATTTCTATAACTCATAGAAATGAAATCTGAAAGAAAGTCTGCATCAAAATCAACTTAATAAATGAAGACTGCCAGAAAAGTTTCAAATTCTATAATCATACAAAAGTTTTATTTAATATTTTCTTAAAACTAACAAGATTAGTATGTCCTAAATAATTAATATATATATTTAAGTCAAAATTCTTAATATTTTATTCGACCGAATTTAACAACCATTATCAAAAGTAAAGTTATCAATCTATAAATCGATAATCAAGATTCAATCTTGTTATTACCGAATTGAAATACCGGGAGGGTAATGAATTAAGTAAAAATCAAAAAGAAGAAATGGTCGATAATCTTTTTAAAATTCAAGTTAAGTAAAATTAATACTATTACTAAAGATAATCACGCATACAAAAAGAAAAGTATCACGACAACGAAACAAATATAATACAAAGTAAAACAATTAGGTCACAGCGGCTTGTATATGCTGTCAATAATGCAATTATATTAATAATAAACCGATTCCGAAATGAATTACCGAATGTATAACGAATTTCAATTCGAGATTCTCAATCGCCACGAAATCGTAGTCAAAACTAGATGAATTATCTCAAAATTAAGTCATATATAACTTGCTAACAATAGGCGGGAATAACGAAATCATAAATCGTTATTACCGTTTGACCTAAATCAAAACATACAACAATCACAACAAAGGATCAACAAAAATATCTATTATTAACTGTTTATAAGAATAATAGATTGTTAAGTGTGAACACAGGTAGTGTATTAACACAGGATAACGTAAAGTCATAAACGAATTCCAAAGCCAACGAAGGGCTGAATACAAAAACGTCTCAGGTAAGATTACCTAGAAAAAAGTATATTGAAACCGAGAAGGTTGCCAGTAATAAACATCACACAAGGAAGTTTGTTGGCATCAGGTAGGTATACCACACAAACAAAACCATATCAAGATGGCAAATAGTATCATACTAATTGAAGTAAAAAGGGTAAGTGAAAACTCAATGGAAGCAAATCCAATGGGTGGAGTGAATTGCAAACAATTCAAAATAACATACAAGTGAGGAAAGGATATGCACGTAAAGTGTACTAGAAAACAACAATGTTTCTTATGATACCAATTAAGGAAGGAAATATGAATACCGTACAGAAATATAAACTATTACAGGATCGAAAATTAATCAGGCCAATATCAGGGAGGGTCGCTGAAAAGTAAAAGTTGGAAATAAATGCATATACAGTTCGTATATGATATCAATGAATGCAATATAGTTAAATATGTTTCAAAAATTCAATATAATTTCAAAATCTTAAATACCTAGATGAAGTAGTGCACTGCTCCTATCTAATATCGTACTTTCAAAAATATTTATCTGTATTTTCAAAAATTTAACTTTATATTATGGTTGCAACTTGATATCATGTATTTACAAGATGCAGTTTCCCAGCTATACAGCGGGGTAGGGAGTTTGTATCCCTAGCAAGGTAGTTGATAATTGGCGTAAGGAGTCTTAGTGACTCTGGGGTTGGTTGCCAATTGAGTATCTGGACAAACCAAAGTAAGGAACACACAAATTCACAAAACATACTACACTAAAGGACGAAGATAATTGTTAGATAGTTACCAGACTATCTGTGATTGATTTCAAAAATATTTCAAAAATTGTTCGAAGTTCAAGAAAAATTATCGCGAAGGTAAGTATTTAATATTCAAGAAAAAAAGAACTCGTAATCTTTCTGATCTTTTAGCACAAGCAAATAATTTTACGTTAATGTGGGCAGCAAAAATAAAAAGTTAACCGCGTTAATATTAGGTAATTACGTTTATAGATTATCTTTTATATCATATCAGGGATCAAAATTTAACTAGCACTTTCATATATCCATAAGAATACTTCTATCATACATATATACTAAAAATAAAGTAAATTGAAAAGTAATACTCAAGTGTCTTTTGTTTTCGGTTGTTGAGATGGATCTTGTAATCGCACTCCTTTATATCCTTAATGTTGATAATAAAGACTCGAACTGATGAAGCTAGTTGACTTGAAGAAGACCAAAGCGTGACTCCAGTTGTAGGGATGCATACGTATCGCTAGATTGGAGGCATGAGCGTCCAAATCCAATGCGGATCCGCAACAGAGCTGAGGTGCGCTTGGTGAGTACACCGCGCGTGGTGTCTATAGGACAGAAGTAACTGATGATATAACCAATCTGAGGAACAATGGTCCAAACAGATGGTTATGTGGTGATGAACGATCTTAAAGATCTCCTGCTCACAGTAGAGGTCAATATATCAAGTGTAGGTGCCCGCAGGTGGGCTTTCTTGGCACCGCAGGTGGTGCTTCAGAAACCGTACAACCTGACCGAAGATATTGTGGAAGAAGTTCTGCAACCGTGGCGTCAGGACGGCGCAATAAATGCTTCACGAATTCCACGTTGTCTGCGAGAAAGTATGCGGAAGGGTGAGGTATGCTACCAGCAATAACACGCCGCTTCCTCGAGGAACAAATCTCCAGGCAACAATGAAAATCCGGAACTGGGTGCGGGACTGCGTCAGCCGCACGTGGCCTTAGCAGAAGAGTATTCTTCTTGATGAGTGGACTAGCGTCCGTCCACAAAACAATTCACAATAAAAAGTACAACACTTTCCAACATGTAGCTTTCATGGAGTTTCTTTAATTGAATCCTTCTGGGAACCTCCGCAGAAAAGTCAAAAACTCAAAGTTGATATTTAAGTAACGTAGTAATAGGAGATTCACAATTCTAAAGATGATCCTGCCCCGGATGCGTCGATGGCCACATGGATAAATTGCACCAGCACCATGTGCTTTGGCGTTTCCTAAGGGAAAACCATGCCATAGAACGACTTTGGAACATATAGAAAGTTTCAAAAAAACATACCTTTATAAATGAGTTAATTTTTCCTACAAATCCTGTCGCAAGGATTTCAGGGATCGTATAAATACGATGGCAATAACGCCGCGTCTTATGTAGCCACGTTGAGTGGTACCACCGACGCGCAAAAAAGTTTGCCAAGAAAAAAAAAAATTCCAGGGGGTTGAAAAAAATTTACCTGAAATGTATAATTATTGAGTGAAAAAGTATTAAATATAGCAACGATTAATCCGCCGAATATATTCCGCGAGTTAATCGTGTATATTCTACACTTTACATACCTTTTTTTTTTATTCGGAGAATATCCAATCAGGATGAAAAAATTAAATTCTATAACTTGCCCGAGACTACTTTCGCAAAATGTCTGATGGGTGTGCTGGCCGAATATGAAATAGACAGAAATATGATCTCGATCATATTTTTATATGGCTGGCCATAGAGTATCAAAATACTCGAAGTAGCGATAGAGAAATTTCTCTATGGCTGGGGCATGTTCAGAGAGTAATGTCATTAATATTAGTTTATCTGGCTACTGCCTAGATGTCACCACCGTCATTGAACTTGGAATAATCCAACTAAACAGTTGGAGTGAGACTTCCAAATATGTCCAATCGACGAGTATCCACCATTCCATCAGATGAGGGATGCTGGACATGCGTTGGGGAAAATAAATTCCACAAACTTGAAAAATTATTTTACTCATACAACTTCATGACAAATCCAATCTGTCACATCGTTCTCATATCTGATGAATGTAGTGGTTGATTTGTGTAATATAGATACATTTACTACTTCGAAACTGACCTCGCCATGGGGAAATATAAATCAGACAAATACGTCATCAGAAATAGAAAGTATCGAAATCAATGTTTCTCTTCGGTGAGGTATAACTGTTATACGAACTAATTTCACCGCCAAGTCGGTCTGGTGAATGACATACCGACACTAATACATAGAACCAATTTGGATTTCCGTTTGGAGACTCTCAGTCATTAGTGGCGCGAATGTCAGCTTAGACATAAAAAGCCGAAGAGGTAATGTCAAAGGGATCATTTTCAGGATAAATTCTGTCAGAGTAGGAAAAACTGTTCCGTGAAGGAATTTATTCTGACAGGCAAAATTTCCTAGAAAAGGGAACAATTTTGACCAGGGAAATTTCTCCAAAGGAGGGAATTAATAGAAAACGGAAATCTGTCGCCATTAAATTGAGCATCGGTATTGTGGGATGAGCGCCATCTAGTGACTGGTGTGAACCTATAAGTAAGTATTTTCATCGCGTTTAAGGCGGTGGTCACACAGCAAAAAAAAAATTTTTGGGGTGAAGTCACACTGACATTACAGTTGTCCAAATATTTTCCCTACAACCTATAATCGCAAGTAAAAATGTAACAATTAAACATGACATAACGATGATAGAGAGAAGTGGAATATTAAAAGTCAACGGCTAGAAGAACAAAAGTGACTTCAGGGGTCAACAAACAAAGCTTTTATTAGAAATAACCCTAAAAAAACAACCCACAAGAACCTTGTAAATATCGTCAAGTACTTCTGGAATATTAAACAAAATAGTTGCTTGAGCTATTTGGAATAGCAGTCGCAGCGAAACCCTTCCTTCTCTCTACGCCTCAACCACTTTTTTGTCAAACACTGCGACGTCGACAAGTTCTCTTGTCCTCATCATCATCGCTGAGGCTGTCCACCACACACACTGCCAAATAAGGCAACTTCAACTATATTTCCAAAAATTCTTTTTCTGACATTATTTTTTTATAAATAATTTTTTGTAAGCAAACAAACCAAAAACCAGCAGCTAGAGTTTTCCACCTGAAACAAATAAATAAAAAAAAACAAGGAACTGAAAGCCACTAGCTGTCGGTAGTCAGTCAGTGTGATAGCAAAACTGCTCACTGACCCGATTTCGAGTAAATTTCACTGACGCCACATGCCAGTGTCGTGTGCCAGTGAAGAATGTGTCAGTGTAGTGTGATAGTCAGTTTTTCAGGCGTCAGTTCACTGACCGACTCGGAGAAAATATCACTGGCTAGCATGAGGTGTCAGTGAGTTTTGGGACACACTGGCACAGGCCTGCCAGTAGGTGTGATAACCTTTTTTTCTCAACTGACCACTGACGAGCAATTTCTTCACTGGCGTAAAAATCACGTCAGTTTTCGTGACGTCACTGCCTGCCAGTGGTCAGTGAAATCACTGTCAGTGTGATATGGCCTTTATTTGTGTTAAAAGTAAATAAAAAATAAACCGCTTTCACTACGTCGAATCGTTTCGTAAACGAAACGTTTTAAGCGAATACTATGCGGCAAGCCACATCAGTGGTTCTAAAACCGCTTCGTCAAAAAGTATCCATTCTCCTACGCGTCTGGAACGTTTTATTATCACTTGCGTTACGTTTTGTCGCAACGTTTTCGACAACTATTGTGAACTGCACCTTAAAATATTATCTACCAAGACTATTGTGAACATTGTGAACTACACTTTAATGTAGAGAAGCGTCCATTTTGAAATATAGTTTTAGTTTTTATAAAAAGAAGTCTAGCATTTTTCAATTGCATTTTTACTAAAGGATTTTAATCGAAATAATTAGTTGTTGGAACTCGTTAATACACAACAAAATTGGCGACGAGGTGAAAATGAATGCAGAACAATTTGCCGAGTTTCTTCAGGTAATGAAAAACCTGATTCCTCAACCTGCTGCTGCTGCTGCTACTGGTGCTGTGGGTGCTGCTACGACGATCATTTCAGGAAATTTCGATGCATTCAACGGGGAGGTGGAAACTTTCCAACAATACGTCGAAAGGTTCAAAAATTACTGCGAGCTCAAAAACATTTCAGACGAGAACGTGAAGAAAAGAACTTTTTTGAACTCAATTGGTCCTAACCTATAAGACCAATGTAAGAGTTTGTTAGCTCCAAAATCAATTGAGGAAACAAACTACGAAGACATCGTCGAAAGCCTTCAAAATCACATTGCTCCTCCAGTTAATCAGCTTGTTGGTCAACATCGACTCCTCACGAGAGTACAAAAACAAAATGAAAATTGCTCGGAGTACGTTGCGGCGTTGCAGAAAATGGCGGCTGATTGTAAGTTGATCTGTTCATGTAAAAAATCTGTAGCAGAATTATTTGTTCGAGCTCAGTTCATACGAGGTCTAAAAGACCATTACATAAGAGAACAACTGTTGCAGGTCGATGATAAGACAGAATTCAAAACTATTGTCCAGAAAGCTCTAGCACTAGAAGCAGCTAAGCTAAACGCTGATGAAGTGGCACAAGGCTCTTCCAGTTCAACGAATCCATCCTCAATTCACCGTATTTCAAAATCCAGATTCCAGACAGACAGTAATACGAAGCCAAACAGGGACAAAGCACATTCACAAAGGAGTACATCCCACGGTAAGAGATCAAATTCTCGTGTCAACTTCAAAGATATCGGCATACAGGATTTGTGCATCAGATGTGGCAGGAATAATCATAAATCTTCTGAGTGCCGAATTTCTTCTCAAAATCTTAAATGTTCCTCCTGTCTTAAACAAGGTCACGTCGCAAAAGTGTGCATATCTACGCTAGTCAAAAACAAAAAAGCTACATCATCCTCCAGTCGGTCTCAGTCGAGAGACATTTCAAACGTCAGTGAATTCCAGGACTTTCAGTCAACATACTCAAATGATATCAACAAACTACAAATTGTCGATCTTTTCGCGACGGACTCAACAAGAAAATATGAAATTGAAGTTTCAATCGCAAACCAAATTGTAAAATTTGAAGTGGACTCTGGATCCGGTTACACATTACTCCCAAGCAACCAATTCAAACGATTACATTTCGGAATGCAACTTAAACCATCTCATATAAAGTTTAGGACATATGATGCAGGAATCGTCACACCCCTAGGAGTCGTCAATGTTCCGGTAAAATACAAGAAATGTATGTCAACAGAACAATTATTCGTTGTTCCTGATGGATTTTCACCTATCATGGGTAGAACTTGGATCCGTCACCTTCACATCAGTCTTCAGGAAATCGACAAAATTATCAGCCAGCCCGTCAAATCCAGCATTCAAGATGTACTCCAGGTCAGATCGATTGACCATTTTCAAAAATTATTCCCAAAAATATTCGAACAATCAGTTGGTAAAATTCCCGGTGTTAAATGCACATTGCAATTAAGGAGCAATGCCAGACCAGTCTTCATAAAATCCCGAACTATTCCCTTTGCAATAAGAGACAAGGTCGAAGAAGAGCTTTCTACTCTCGAAAAAAATGGAATAATTACACCTATCGACAAAAGTGATTGGGGTTCTCCTATCGTAGCTGTGCCCAAACCAGATGGCAACGTTAGACTATGTTTCGATTACAAAATTGCTGTTAACAAACAGCTTACAAATGCACATTATCCTATTCCCCGGATCGACGAAATAGTGAATAATTTAAGAAACTCGAGATTTTTTTGCAAACTAGATTTGTATAAAGCCTATCTCCATATAGAAGTTGACGATTTGAGTGCGATAGTTCAAACAATTTCAACACACAAAGGAACATTTAAGATGAACCGTCTAAGTTTTGGCATTAAATCAGCGCCAAATGAGTTCCATAGAATACTCGACCAAGTCTTACATGGATTAGAAGGAGTTGTCTCGTATTTTGACGACATTATCGTTCACGGAGAGTCACAAAAGCAATGTGAAGAGAATCTTATGAATTGCTTTAAACGACTGTTAGACAACGACCTTCATCTGAACAAAGCTAAGTGTAAGTTTTTTGCTACAAAAATATCATACCTTGGGTATCAAATATCTTATAAGACAATTGCCAAAGACCCAAGAAAAGTTCAAGCTATCATCGATGCCCCGAGGCCGAGGAACGAGAAAGAAGTCAAACAATTTCTTGGTCTCGTCACTTACTATAGTAAGTTCATTCCAAACCATTCAACGCTTACAGCACCGATACGTAAACTCCTGTGCAGCGATTTGGAATTTCATTGGTCTGCTAGCTGTGAAGCCGCATTCATCAGACTAAAAAACCATATTGCGAGCGAACAAACCCTAGTACCATATGATCCAACTTTGCCAGTCACCGTTGCTTGTGATGCCAGTCCCGTGGGAGTTGCTGCAGTACTCTCTCACATCATTAATGATGATGTTGAGAAGCCAGTATGTTTTGTGTCAAGGTCCCTCTCACAAGCGGAAAAGAATTATAGCCAAATTGACCGTGAAGCCTTGGCTATCGTATTTGCGTTCGACCGGCTGTATACGTACCTCTATGGCAGAAAGTTTAAGCTCATCACTGATAACAAACCTTTGGTAAGAATATTCCACCATCACAATAATTTACCTCCAATGACAGCTGCTAGACTATTGAGATATGCTACATATCTATCGAATTTCAACTATGAAATTGTACATCGAAATGCCGACCAAAATGTAAACGCCGACTATTTTTCAAGAAATCCAGTCAATGAAGCATCTCCAGTCGAACTTCTTACAATGGATACAGAAATTTTTCAAATCCTATCACAAACACTCAGCTTTGTGTCTACAGCTCAAGTAACCAGCGAAATGATTGAGGAACATACACCTGAAGATCCAGTCCTGTCAAAAATCATCGAAGACATCAACACCGGCACTAGTCATCTTGACGAATACACCCTACAAGGTAAAGTATTGTTCCGAGATTCCAGAGTATGCATACCAAAGGCTCTACAATCTAAAATTTTGGATGAACTTCACATTACACACCCGGGAATCATCCGGATGAAACAATTAGCAAGACGATATTGTTACTGGCCAAACATCGATCGGGATATCGAACGAGTCGTGCGTTCTTGTCAATCCTGCGCACTAAATCAGAAGTCGCCAGCTAAGGCTCCTCCACACCATTGGGAAGAGCCCAAAGAGAATTTTTCAAGAGTGCACATGGATTATGCCGGCCCCAAAAATGGAAAATTCTATTTATTATTAGTAGACGCCAAATCTAAGTGGCCAGAAATCAAAGCCATTTCCACACTTCTTAGTTTCGGACAACGCCACCATTTTTAAAAATCCAGTCTTTGAAAACTACTGCAAGGAACGAGGCATTTTCCAAATCTTTATTGCGCCAGGCCATCCATCTACTAATGGACTTGCAGAGCGGTATGTTCAAACACTCAAACTGAAATTACAAAAGATGGAAATGGAAAGTGATTCAGCCAACATGGATAAAGTTCAACAGATATTGCAAATATACAGAGCGACACCATTGACTTGTGGAAAAAGTCCGGCAGAACTATACCTACACCGTTCTATGCGCATTCGTCTAGATGCTATTCGACCTACCAAGACATTGCCAAAACCCGTTCCACAACATGGTACACTCCGAAGTCTCAGGATGGGAGAACGCGTAGTAGCTCAAGTTTACCGAAACAACAAAAAAGCATGGGAATTTGGAGTCATTATGGACAAACTGGGTTCAATGCACTACAATGTCAAGCTGGATAGCGGTCATATATTTAAACGACACATCGATCAGCTCAGGTATGTTACTGTTCCAATACCTGTGCCAGTTGACCACACAATGTCAGCACCTAAGCCAACTGTTCACAAGCCCCAGAGAGTCACATTTGAGGAATATGATGTCATAGTGAATGAACCTCGTACTCATCAAGCAGACTGTCCAACAACTGCTCCTAATTTGATTCCCCCAATTCAAGCTGCTCAGATTCCAGCACCTACATCCGCACCTCCAGACACTGTAGCGCATCAAACGCTTCGAAGAACGGGAAGAGAAATCAGACAACCAGGAAGATTTAAAGACTATTATCTTGGTGATATTGATTAATTTGTGTAGTATAGAGTTTATTTATTTGACCAGGGGGAGAATATTGTGAACTGCACCTTAAAATATTATCTACCAAGACTATTGTGAACATTGTGAACTACACTTTAATGTAGAGAAGCGTCCATTTTGAAATATAGTTTTAGTTTTTATAAAAAGAAGTCTAGCATTTTTCAATTGCATTTTTACTAAAGGATTTTAATCGAAATAATTAGTTGTTGGAACTCGTTAATACACAACAACAACTTTCATTATAAAACTTGCCGCTAACTGTACGTTAACAAAACGTGTGGCCGGGAAGGTAATTTCTTGATTTGTGGAATGTAAGGCTGATTTCAATAGTTTGAGAAGGAGTTCAGCGCTCTTTCAACTGCAATTTCTTAGCAACATTTTAAAGGCGTATGCCTACTGGCTTGCTTTTCTTGTAGTTTGTGCAAGAATGTAGCGACCGACACAAAGTATGATATTAATTGTATTCCTGTAATTCTCTGAATGATACATTATTCATTGTATATATAAACTATAGTACTATCACCTGAGGTGCGCCATCTATCGACGAAAAACTAAGCTCGAGAATACCATGGGAAGCAACAACAACAATTAAAATGGTGGAAATTGTTGTTGTTGCTTCCCATGATATTCTAGAGCTTAGTTTTTCGTCGATAGATGGCGCACCTAAGGTGGGAATACTATAGTTTATATATACAATGCATTATTCCATGGCGATGTCGTGCCCAGCGTTCGGACTTCCCTGCAATCGCAGTAGATCTACTGCACTTTTTGGCAAATTTTCAAATCTACTGCGTCACTGCGTTTTTCTTGCAATCTACTGCGATTTTTGAAAATTTTGTTTAAATAACATTACTGTTCACACAATAACATCCCTGCTAAAAGAAAATAAGGACATTGTTAAATTTTGGTTTTCTTTAAAAGATCAGAAAAATGTCGTTGAAGAATTTCTTTTTCAAAATCTTTCCGAATACATGCTTTCGCTTACTATTTTACCTCATAGCAGTGCAGCAGCGGAAAGGCAATTCTCAATGATGAATTTAATTAAAAACAAATTTCGAAACAGGCTCAGTGTTCAAACTGTCGAAAATCTTATGTTTGTACATTCTTTAATTAAAAATTGCCATGATGTTTTTGTACCGCCGCTTGATTTGATAAAATTTATAAAAAAATACAAATTTATAAATGGAAAGTTTGAATTGATATAAACTGAAACTAAACATTTTCAATCGTTTGATTTTGTTATTATGACATAAATGATGTGATAATACTTGTTTTTATTTTTTTTTTTATTATTTTATTTTAATATTGTTTTGATATTAAACCAAAGAATATAGAGTTTATTTATTTTAGTTTTGTTATGTTAATAAAGAAAAAAAATTTAAAACTAAAACAAAACGTCTTTTCCTCTTGAAAGTCAATTCTACTGCGAAAATATTGAATCTACTGCGATTTTGAGTTCATTTTACTGCGATTTGCAATCTCTCAAGTCCGAACCCTGGTCGTGCCCGGTACGCAATCCGCACATTCTGCTAATGTAGGTTTGACGTAAGTACTTGTGAGTTGTAACGATAAGTTTTTCCTACAATCGACAAAACTTTTCTCAACATACACTTGCGAGCAAAAAAACCGGCCCAGCCCGTATGCGTCGATTTGAAACACAGTTGATCGAAAAATAAAATTATTGAGTAAGAACTTTTGATACTGTGTGAAGGTAGGTTTTATAAACTTAATTTATACATATACCCAACCTTTTTATAAAAGAACCGTTATTGCCAAGACGAATAGACGATTAGGTTCTGGAATAAATCGGGCGACATCAGAGCGAGATGACCGCTTAATGGTGTTCACGTCCTTACGAAATCGGCATCTCACTGGTGTTCAGGTGCAACAACGACTTCGTAATGTCCGTGGTGTTACAGTTAGTGAGTGGACAGTACGACGGAGACTTGCAGCGAGAGGGATACATGCACACAAGCCTGCCAATAGCCAATGGTCAAAAATTAACTCGTGCTCATCGCCAAAAGCGACTTCAATTTGCTCGTGCTCACGTCGATTGGGCGCTGGAACAATGTTCTCGGAAGAGTGTAAAATTAATCTTCATGGAAAAGATGGACGCAGAAGAGTGTACCGAAGGAAGGGCAAGCGATTTGCAAAGGCCTGTATTGCGGAACGTGTTGCATTTGGAGGAGGTTCTTATACTGCATGGGGTGGCATTTCCTTGGAAGGAAAAACTGAACTCGAGTTCGTATCCGGGTCTCGTCTAGGCAATTTGAATGCCGAACGATCCAGAGCCCGACCACACTGCCACAGCTGGTGGTTCGATTTTTGTGTACGTAAATGTATAATTCTTTCAAATAATCAGAAAAGTTTCAGGTAGGTATGTAGATCTATTTTGTCATTTTTATTCTTTTTTTCATATTCAAGCAATTTACAAAATATGCCAAATTGGTTTTAAACCGCTGATAAGAATCGGATCTTCTTTAAGAGCAGTCACGAGATTGTCGATAATAACTAAAAACGTATTAATTTTTAGGTTCTGTTCTCCACTTAACTCTATTTCGCCATTTGCTGTTGCATCAGCATGTAGCTTTTTTCTTTCCCTCTTACCTATTTGTCTCTTTATCAAAACTTTGATTTGTTAAAATACCCTTGGCTTTA
Source organism: Platycheirus albimanus (assembly GCA_916050605.2). Lineage (NCBI taxonomy): Eukaryota > Metazoa > Arthropoda > Insecta > Diptera > Syrphidae > Platycheirus > Platycheirus albimanus. The sequence goes on along the minus strand of OU696697.1, from coordinate 74,754,415 downwards.
AAAACAAAATTGCTTAAATTGTCAAGTCTTCCACTTTCATTATAATGATATGATATTTTATAGCCAAAAACGTAGTCATATGAATACCATGAAACTCGGTAAAATAAATAAGATTGTTAAATTAAAAATAAATACAAGAAATAAAAGCCAGGTTGACACAGCAAATACAAAAATTAAATTATTTTTATAACCGGTGACAAAACTTGCCGCCCTTCTAGAGTTGCCGCCCTAAGGCAACAGCCTAATCAGCCAATAGCTTAATCCGACACTACGTGAGTCTTTATTTTGTATTGGGGCCTATCATGGTAAATGATCGGAGAGAATTTTCCTCAGATTCGGACGAAATGTACGAATTTTGTATCATGGTAGCCGTTCCGATTGATTAACCGGACATTCTTCCAAAAAAAATTTGCGTCTAAATGGCAAAATCACAGCGACGCACATTGAATTCATTTCTTGTGTATTTGTTTTGTGATTCTCTTTTCTTTGTTTGAGGTTCTCTGCTTGTATCGATATATTTCATCCCTTAAAAATTCGGCTGTACTGTCGCTGTGCTGTCCACTACAAAAGAGGTTCATACTCGATTTATTTTTTCTTTTCTTATGCCGTGTGTTCGCGTCGGTACGCATTTTTATTTCTCTTCCGATTCGGATAAAATGAACACAATAAATGCTCCGATCGGAACTTTTCTCCGATCGGAGGATTCTCCGAACGGATACCATGATAGGGACCATTGTTCTTGTAAATAGTAAAGATGCATTTTTTTTAAATAATTTGTATTTATTGTTTCTGAAAAAAAAACTTTTTTGGTATGAGTACAAAATGTTTAAACTTTGAATAAAGTTTCGTTTTTAATACAATTGTTTGTATATATAAGGCTTATAAATCACTTATTTATAATTCAACAATTATCTCTTTTCCTTTTTAATATGAGAAGATATTTTGTAGATTTCGGTCATTGTTCCGTTTGTAAAAACTTTCATAAAAAACTTTCTACTAAAGGTTGTGTCGAAAAGTTAGTGCCCAATAGTTAAAAATAGTTTTGGGCTTTATATCGCACGCTTAAGGTTGATCATTATAATTTTTAGTTATGAAATTAAGTAGGACTTTAAGTTATTAAATATAAAAAAGAATTGGTTTTATTGGTTGTCAAAAGAAAAAATTATAAAATTATTCATATAACAATTAATAAGTATTTGGAAGTTAATAAAAAAACAGTTATTAATGTCCACAATCTGCACATGGGTTTGTGTTTTATATATAATAGTCACCCCTATTACCGTATTTGTGTGTACCTAAAAATGCCAGATGAAATATGGACCCAACAAAGGACGGAAATCGCCCAAATATAATATAATATTAAATTTGTATGGTTTTAGGAGATTTTTAATATTTCGGCGCCGTTTTTAATTTCATCAAATCAGCTATTTACAAACAATGTTTACCTTTTTAGCAAAGGGTAACAACTACAGAGGTGCTCAAAATAAATAACCACAAAAGTTTAAGTGTACGTGTTGCTAGGCAACTCAAAAAATCGTGTGGTTGATTTAATGAGTGCAGTCATCTAAAACTTATTGGAAAAACCATATCCATTTACTTTTGTGTTAGCCATTAATATCATGTTACCTAGACATACCTAAATATATCTTTTGTGTTAAAAGAAACGACATAACAGAACATATTAGTCTATTAGAATCAAAGAATGAAAATACCAACAAAATATCAAAATTTTTACCAAGGTACATAAAACATCTTAAAAAAATCATTAACTTTGATAGGATAGATTTGAATAATCTTTTTCCGAACTAACAAAAAAAAGATTAAAATAATTCATGATATGAAAGAAAAATATATATATGTATGTACATATACGTATGTATATACTCAAATTTTAGAGAAACAAATTAAAGAAGCCCAAAAAATTTTGATGTATTTTAATTCAAAGGACGGGGGAAATTTAAACACTCCTCATTCCAGGTCATCCATATTTTCAATACCACAGAAATTTCTTTATTAGGAGTGAATAAAGGCGTGAGGAACCAAGAGACAACCAGAGTTGTAAAGATATAAGGTTCTATGGATATAAGATGTGTACGAGATCGAAGCATACAAATTTTTGGTATGGGTTATCGTTGTGTTTCGTCATTGCTCCCTTTTGTGGTCAACGAAGGGGTGTGAGGTTAGCGAAAATCTTTAAATGCCCGGTCAGAGGCTGTTGTGTTGATATCAAATTTCCATTTCAGCTTACATACTGTGGACTTTTTAATAACAGCACCAAATTTAGCACAGCGGTAGACCGATGCAATTATAACAAATTTGGATGAAGAAGCATCGGCGAACTGTCCCTGGCGTTCATTTTGGAATATGAACACTTTGTGATTTTATCAAAAAGTGTACTAGATGTCGAAAAATCATAGCTAAACTACCACACTTAAAGACATTACTATTCTTTTACGCAACATCAGAGAACAGACATCTATTTAACACAAATTGCTGTCTGTCGGTAGAAAAATCTGCGTCCAAACCTGTAACATACCTTCCTCGAAACTTTTGGTCAACTATTTGCAGACTTAGAAATAAAATGGGAGGTTTGTAGACTATTCATTTCGATGAGAAAAGAAATTTCAAAACCTACATTGTATATAATATGGTCGCACTTAACCAACTTGAAATCTTAGATTTAGATTATGATTTTATTCGTGGAATGTATTTAAATGTTCTCCTATATATGTACATATGTATAAACTGTATCATAATGTGTAACAGGAGTACATTTCCTCATCGCTGCAACGTTGAAATTTCACGTGCCAAAACGTTAAATCATAACTATTAGCGCTTTTTTTTGTCGTCCAAAAACTTTTGAAAGAATGACAGTTCTTCTTCAAAACAAAGTAGATAAATATATTCATAAGGAGCTTACATAAGTTCAGAATTAGAAAATTCACGGAATATTTGAAGGAATATAAATATAGGAAATAATTTTTGGTGGCACAGTGAATTGAGATTAAGGTGACATTTATCTCAAGAAAATCTCAAAACTATTGTTAAGATTATATGGTCCTCAAAACTGCTTCGAAAAAAAAAGATTTTCCAATATCAATAAAAGGTCAGTATGGTTAGACACATCTTAAAATTCGGAAATAATTCAGTCGAATCGAAAGAATTTCTTGTTGTAATGGCTTTGTTTGTGGCCTAATATGAATATTCAAGGTTCCCCCTTAGGCAGAGCTGTGCACAAGTGGGGGAAGGGTGAAATGTACATCCAAAAGGGATATGTTTGTGTGTTTTTTCACTTGTATGTTCTATACTAATCAACTTATTCAAAAATGGTCTGAATAAAAGTAGAGCATTCAATTCCGCGTCAAATGAGACTAGTTTTTTTTTTAATTTTTTGGACCACCCGCTAAGAAACTACATTCGGTCGAATCTGGGCGGGTTCCCCACATTTTCATTTTTTGTTTTCAATTATCTTTGTAAATAACCTCATAGAAGTAGTGCATATACAAAATGTAGAACATTTAATTCTGCGTCGAACGGGGCTAATAGCGAATATTTTGGACCACCCGTTGACAAACTGTAGTGGATCAGATTTGATCGAAATTTCAAAATGAGCGGTTTGGTTTCTACTTAAGGTATTTCAATAATCTTCTTCAAAAATTATGCGGATTACCAGATTGGCCAATTGGACCAATGAACAATTAAAAATGTGGACAAAATGTGGATTGATCGAGCATGGTTAAGTGTTTATGTAGTGGAATAAAGACAAAGAAAGTTATTCTCAGGAACATTTTGGAGATTGAATTGTACATAAATGAATACCCAATGAAAGAATTTCCACATATGGGTCTACCAATTCTGTTGCGTACTTCTATATATAGTAGTAGTACCCCGTGGCGTAGTGGTTAGTGTGGCGGACTGCCACCCCGATGGTTCTGGGTTCGATCCCTGACTCGACCTAAGTTCTTTTGCGGGGTACTGCCTCTTATGAGGAAGTGACAAATCCTCCAGGAGTAAATCATGTCACGGAAAGTGCTTCTTTGTACAATAAGTAAATTGTAGGTCCCTTCCATTCCTGCAGAATATCAGCGCACACACAGGAATGGTTGAGAGTGTAAGTCACAGTCTTCAAACTACATCATCAAACAACTTCTTATCTTCCTCCACAACATGAGTAGTTGCGACACCACACCTTCATTTTGCAAGCAGACCAAGAAGAAAGTAGTGAAACTTGTGGCAAAAAATGGGGACATTGGAGAACATGAAGTGATTGCAAGAGCTACCTCCACCCTCTATGGAGGAAAAACAATGGACAGTCTTGACAAGCTGCGGTTCGACCCGTTCTTTAAGTCCCTCGCAAAGTCCAAATTCAATTTGGCTTTCCTTCCACCAACCACAGAAGTAGCTCGCCAACACTTCTACAGAACCTACCTCCAAGTTCAAATGGGGTTAAGGGAATGACATCGATCCGCTTCAGGGGGCTCCAAATTTGGACTTGCCCCAGTTCCTACCACCAAAGAATAAACGCCGCAGTCGCTACTTCCAAAAATCTCCTGCAAGTGTAGTAAGACGGAAAACCTTTCATGCATGCCTTTTCATTTATTTTTTTTATTGTTTTTAAATATAGCTAACCTATGTACTCTCATCCGACTTGTGCACAGCTCTGACGAGGGAGAAAATCAAGGATATTCATATTGAGCCACAAATAAATCCATTACAACAGGAAATTATTGTGTCTGAATTATTTCCAAATTTTTTGGACGCATCTCTGATTGGTCTAACAGAAACGTATTAGAATAATCAGGAAAGTGGCAATAGGGGTGATTGTGGAATAACAAGATTAGCGTGTGGCTTTTAGTATGATTTGCGGTAAAGGGGATTTTATATAAAACAAAAATGGTGTTTATATACTTTAATCTACATTAAGTAAAAATAAATGAAATCATATTAGAATTTATTTAATCACAAAAATATATATATATAAAATTATAAAATAAATGTTAAAAATAAGCATATTTATTTAAAAAAAGATATTTTAAAAAATATGATTCCTTTTTAACTTATTTGTCTACTCAATTTTTGCTTTAAATTTATTTGAATTTTTCCCTACGCCTGATTTTTGGGGTCTGCTTAAACTTACAACAGTATTGATGAAGGATCCTCCAGATGCTTTCCATTCTCACTTTAAAATATAAAAAAAAAAACATTAATAGAATCAGTCAGAGGTATTTCAATGCCTACAAATAATTTCGGAGCTGTTTCACTTTCCCTTCGTTCAAAGAGCCATTGTTATTTACGGTATTTATGTATTATTTTTGCACAAGCTCCAATAAAGCTGAGCGTACGCTATCACTCATAAATGTTCAACCTAGTACTGTCGTTATTTTGTTTTTTGTTAAGATACTAAAACCACAAACTTTTACTATAACTGTTTTAATTTTATTTTATGAAAAACTACTGAGATTTTATTTCTAGCCTACGAATGCAAACATTGTACGGTAACTTACAAACAATTCAAACCAACTTATATTGAATTCCATGAAACCAAAAAACCATTCTCGATTTGATCTCGAGCACTTTTCATTTTCCATGAAGCTAAAAACGCAATCCAGATTTGATCTCAGATTCAATCTAGATCACTTTTTGCGATTATCAATTCAGAACCAGATTTACACATCACACACACAAAAAATTGACATTCCTTAACGTCATCAGTTGGAAATTTTTTTTTCTCATTGTGGTTTTGAGAAAAGAAGTACATTTAACTGCAAAATAATATTATATAATTTTTTTTAAAGTGGAGCAGCAATAATTATTTATATTTCAATATCGTCCGATGATGAAGAATTTTTCAAAATTGAAAATTTGTTAAAGAACAGCGATAGGCATTCCGTCAAAGATGCTGTTGCATTTTGAATATCAATCAGACGAAGACTATCATTTCATCTTTTAATGGCACACACACAATAACAAAAGTCGACAGGTACTTTTAGGTGGAAAAAGGTCAGAACTTAATGAAACACAAGGATTTTGTACAGGGATAGTAAACTAACATTTTGCTAAGTTTTTGACCTTGAGGGCCCTGTGCTAAAAGAGGAGGGATAGGGGGAAACTGCAAATCTTTCGACCTTGTCCCAGTTTTCCCTCAATAAATTTGTTCCTTACGTTCTGCGGCAAAAGCAAACAAATTTTGAAAAATGACCTGTTTTTTTAAGCGCCATATCTCGGTAACAAATTGACATAAAAAAATATTTGTACTGTCAAAATTGGCTTTTGCCGCAGAACGTAAGGAAAAAAAGTTATCGAGGGAAAACCGGAGCAGGTCGAACATTTTGCAGTTCCCCTCCTCCTCTTTTTCTAGAGGGCCCTCGAGGTCCAAAACATCGTCAAATGTTATTTAACTATCCCTAAACAACATCTCAAAGTTTAGTTAACTTGCGACCTTTTTCTACCTGAAAATTCATGCCGGCTGGGCTAAGAACAAAATAATATATTAAAATTACGGCGGAATGACAATAATAATGGGCAAGCGGGGATGGGTGGGGGAGTCTCAAAAGTTAGTGACTTTACCGAGGAACAACATTTCATGATTATTCTGGAATATCCGAAGAAATAAGGTGGAATTCTTCATTTTTTGGCGAACTTTGAAAAATGATCTGCTTTTTGAAGCGCCATATCTCGGTAAGAAATTGACATACAAAAATGTTTGTACAAACAAAATTGTAGGAAATCTTATACTCTACAAAAAAGTCCAATATGTTCTTGCCGTTACTTGGGGAAACCCGGAGCAAGGTCGAACAAATTCGCCCCCCCCCCACTCCTCTTTTAGCACAGGGCCTTCGAGGTCAAAAACTTAGCAAAATGTTAGTTAACTATCCCTGAACAAAATCCCTAAGCTTCATTTTTGTCAACCCACTTTTTCCGACCTGTCTACTGGACTAACTAGAATAATCGTGAAATCTAGATTAAATATGAGAGAGAATCTAAAAATGTTGTGAAATTCACCAATAAGCCTTAAAATAACTAAATCGGTGGTTCCTTGGTAATTAACTAAACTGTGAGACGTCTTCGGTCATCTCTCATTGACTATCATAAATTGAAGTGAAGGAAAATTCAAGGCAATGTTTAGCAAAACTAACTGTAGTTGTAAGAAAATTAATAATAACATATGTTTGATGATAAGAAATTAAAATACATACATCCAACCGTCTGAGAGGCGTGTAGTTCAACAGTACATAGGTGGGGTGCAGCGTAATAACAAAGATTTTAAAAATTCTGACATTTTTTTCATTTACAAAGTGAAATAACACCGAACGTCAATTAAAAAATAAAGCACCTGTGGTTGAAAGAAGAATTATTTTGGAGTTTATCGCGACGCAAATCATGATGTTAAGAGAAATAACTGATAACTGCTAAGACGAGTCTGCCAGGCACCTACGTTAAAAGTTTTCTTCTTAAAAGTACCTTGATAAATGCTTCGACGGTGTAATGGGATTTTAGCTCCCTTTTTTTGGGGTCCATCCCCTCTCGCAATTTTGTTGTTTGTCTGTACAGACCACTATTCCAACAGTCTTTTTAATCTATAGTACAAGGATTTCTGCTTCGCGGGACCAAGGGATTTCAGCTCCTTATAAAATTGAGTTTTACAAACTAAAATTAGGCCAAACCGATTTTATTTCTATTTTTCACAGAGAAATAAAGCCGAACATCAAAAATTGGCATTATTTTACTTTCATATTTCAGTACATAAATAAAACAAAACCAACCTGAGCCCTGAAGCAATAAAACCAATTTCTTTGAACATCGTTCGACCAGTTTTTTGAAAAAATATTTTGAGATTTGTTTAAGTATGTGAATGTATGGAAATTTGACATTGTTGGATGGAAGAACAAAGATTGATGAAGATGGACATTATACATTCATAAGGGGAACGACATATTCAATAATTGACTTTTGCCTCGTGCGTGAAAAATGGTTCGATTGCGTAAATGATTTGAAATTTGAAGAAAAAATGTAGTCTCAGCGAAAACCTAACCCATAGCCAAGAAAACATTAAGCTGCTTCCGAAACTTCAGTGGAATAATGCCAATCGAGAAATTATAAAGCGAACTTAGATCAGCTACTTGAGTCAGTCAATACAAGTCAAATAAACTCAAACCAATGCACAGACGTTTTGGTAGCTAATAAAACACAGTTTCCAAAGCCTTTTCAGTCTGAACAGATGCAGAAATGGAAGGAACCTTTGTTTGATGCAGATTGCTATGCGGCTAGAAAAAAAATCATTTGGGTTTCTGAGATTGTTTAGAACAACAAATTCAAATTTAGCCAAACAAATTTACCAAAAAGCGAATAAGAAATTCAAAACCTTGTGAAAAGAGAAGCAAATGCAGTATTTTTATTACTTAATGCAAAGGCTGTCAGAAGTAAGAGATAGCACTCAATGGCGTTCCTTTTGCAAAGAGTATCAAAATCGACATAAATCTGTTAGCTGATCATTTTGAAGCAAGGTTAGCACCAAATTAAAATATGAAAGCCGTGCCATATATAAAAAATGAATCTGGATGAGAATTTTTCAGTTCAAGAAGTCATGAAAGTCATACACAGATGCAAGCTTTACCAGGCACCAGGAGATGATCGAGTGCCATACGAATTCTTCATAAATGCCAAGGATTTTATCAAAAAGTTAACTGCTGCATATAACCATATATTAAACATGGCTGAAGTTCCAGATAGTTTTCGTAAGAATATCATTTTCCCCTTATTCAAAAAGGGTGATGAATACGATCCCAGTAACTAAGAGGTATATCTTTCATGAACTTACTTGCGATTATAGGTACTATAAGGCAAGTTATGCATTCGTAAAAAAAATTTTTTTTTTTTTGACAATCAAACATAACATTACGATGATAGAGAAGCCTAAAAAAGTGGGTCCGACAATTCTGTCTGTCTGTCCGTATGTCTGTCTGTATAGTTACCTACAGCCTAAACGGCTGGACCGATTTGCTTCAAACTTGGTACATAGTATTATTATGACGTCCTACAGAGGGGTTTTTGGAATTAGCATTCTAGCTTCAAAACTAACGGTACCTGCCATACGATTTTTTGTGAAAAATTATAAATTATAAAATAGGACCGGTTTTTTGAAATCCGATTTTCTCGTAAGCCACTTGACGGATTTCGATGAAATTTTTAATGTAGAAGCCCTTTTATAAAAGAAATAATTTAAATTCTTAAATTTTTCAAAAAAAGCTTTTTTGATTTTTTTAAAAAAGTTTCAAATTTTTTTTTTAATTTTTGTTTTTTCCAAAAACGGTTTAATCTACATTTTTTAAATTTTATTTATCTGATAAAAACTACAAAGTGCTAGAAGTTGGCATACTCAAAAAAAATTTGGAATATATTTTCGAAGTTTTTCAAAAAAAACTGTTTTTTGAAAAAACTGGTCGAACGATTTTGAAAAAATTTTTAGTAAAAATTCAAAAACGTAAAAGAAACCTGATGGCTTACTTCATTTTCTCCAAAAAAACGTTTTAGGTATTGATTTTCAAGTGATTTATAAAATTTCATATGATTTTTTCAACGCTTTTTTCCCAAGCTCTCAAGCACCCAAGACCATTTTAACACATAAGAGCAAGTCCGTACGACCCAGTCGTGCACTTTATTTAAAAATGTTTTAGTTTATGAAATTTAAATGAGTCAAAAAAAAACAAAAAGATCGGAAAAACAGTTTACGAGAAAACCTCATTTGAAGAAAATCCGTTCCAACCCAAAGATAGATTATTAAAAAAAAAAAACCCTGAAAAGTTAATTAACATCGTTAGAGTCCAATTCGAGAAAATCAAACTTTTTGTTAACGATTGTAAGGCAGGTACCGTTGTTTTTCGAGCTAGATCAAATTGAAAGACACCCCGAGAGACTACCAATTCATGAATAAATTCCTAGTTTGAAGCAGATGGCCTCATCCGTTCAGGCTGTAGAGCTGTGAACTGACAAACAGACGGACAGAATTTGTAGACCCACTTTTCATCATCGTAATGTCATGTGTGATTGTTATCTCAATTTCAGTTTTTCAACGAATCTATAGATTGCCTTATAGTTCCTATAATCGCAAGTCAAAATAGGAAATGATTCGTGAATAATGATTTGCAGGCCGACTTGCATTTTATTTTTTTTAAGAAAAGAGGCCAAAAAGTCAAAAATTAACGTGGACAGAAAAACTGAACTAAGTCAGTGAATATCTGAAGACTGAACAAAGCTGCCAAATTTATTTAAACATGTATCTTTTTTAGAATCAATGCTACTTAGAGTTTTTATTGTTAGAAAAGAGAGCAAATGGAGTCAACACGCCTTTTAATTAAGATTTTTCTTAAATCCTCGGCAAGTGATGCCAAAATTGGAGAAAAGAAAAACCCATGAATCATTATCCGCATTATATTTCTACTCTGTATAGAATTTGGAGAGAATACAAAAAATATGATATGATATATGATAAGATGGACTAGGTACTCTGTTGGAGACAAGGTTTTCTGTAAATGTTTTTCATATATAAAGGGTTTACAATAAATGGTTTTCTATTTTCAAATTTGAATTAAAAAAAAAAAAAAAAAAGGAGTGTGATATCATTGAAGTTTCTGACTTATATAGAAGGCATATAACATAATTTAAATGTACGTCATGGCGTTTCTGGGTGGCAACGCATCCTTTATATTTTTTTATATATATATATTACACAGTAACATTTTATATATTATCACCAGAAGAACTCCATTGATGGAGAAATACATATTTTAATATGAAATATAAAAACGAATTGCAACTTTTTTAAGCTTTGGGTGAATTCTTCATCTCTTCCAGCATTGCTCGTATGTACATATAGTGGGCGGCTACAAAAAACTTTTGTTCCCAAAGTGGGTGTTCTACCATTCAAAAAGGTGGATGTGTCTGTCGAATCGAAGGGTTGTGTGTATCATTATCATGCAGTTATAATATTATACGGGTACGTTTAATTAACCGCAACCGGGAAAAAACCAAGTGGAAAGAGAAGTTATTCTTTACGAAGGGGAAACTAATCTTTGGTAAATCATTCCAAAGTTCCAACTACTGTAGTAAGCATCACATCGGATTTGGGGTTGCGGCGTCTTTCATACAACAATGGAAATGCCGATGCTACCAATAATTTTTCGCCAACCAGAAGAAACTCTGAAAATTTCTCAAATGCTGTAGATAATACCTTCGGCTATTTAAAACGAACGAAAGTCGGAGCATGAAACGTTCGTTCCTTGTTTGGAGCAAACAGAACAGGAAACAGCTCAATTGAGTTTACAACAAATTTCCGAAAAGAGATATCACTATTATCATGGGTGATCTCAATGCCAAAGCTGACCCGAACAACCTGGGCCTTGACCGTGTATGGGTAGAATGGATTTGGCCAGCGAAATAACAATAGTAATATGCTTGTAGGGGAAACACGGTTTCTAAACAAAACTTTCCCTTAAGTTACCTAAGTCTCTCCTAATAATCGAACACAAAATCAAATCGAAAATCAAAGCGCCCATCACTTCTACTAGCAACAATGCAACAATGAAGAGCTGCTATACGGAGACGTTCAGATAATACAGCAACCAGACAAAATGTAATCTCATCGCTCTCACTGACCCAAATATATATCGTGACTTTTACAACACCCTAAACGACAAGACATTAAGTGTGGGCTTAAACTTAACTCTATATGTTCCATTGGGACGATGTGGGAAAAGGTTAAAACGATTTTTATGGAAGATCTGTCTGAATCGGTACCTACCGAGACAGTATTTGGATATCCAGACACCAGGGATAAAATAAAATAATATAGAGCATTTAAAATTAGGAAACTGATGTTCATCGCACGGAGCAGCTCACAAAGTAGTGCAGAGGGGTGTGGGAGGAGATAACGGGTTGGGGTGGAAATTCTGTGTAGATATGATTTTGTTATCATAATTCTGGTTATAAAATTTTGGTTTCGAAATTCTGTTATTCATAATCCCGCCTTCGAAACGTATGTATTAGATAATTTATTTATTAGTTTTACGTAATTCTGCCAACAATAAAATTAATCGTAAAATAAACGATTATTTTATTATTTTCAAAATTAAGTATACAGTAAATAAGGTAATACTACGAATTTACTAATAGAAAATTGGAAGTACAAAAGAAAAAACGCTTGGACAAATTACAACCACTGACGCATAAACATAAATCGTAAGGGCAACAGAGCAATATATCCCAGCAACGTTTTTAAAAAAAACTAAAGTTATACATAAGGCTAGGCCACTCATACACAACACACAAACAAAGCTCAAACAGTGAGCTCTGAAGACAAAGTATTTCTGAAGCAAAAATAAAACACTATGGGCCGTATTCATAGATGATGTTTAAGTTGTTGCTAGCTAAACTGGAGTTTAGCTTATGGAAACTTCATCAGGTAAACTCCAGTTTAGCTTATCAACAACTTAAACATCATCTATGAATACGGCCCTATGTCTTTATTCCGCAATTAAGTTCCCACTAAATTTTTTTACAACTCAGTCTCTGCTGTGAAATGAAAAAAATTGCTCTTTAAAGTGAAAGTGAAATAAAACTTCGAAAAAAATGTCATATTTCGCTATATAGTCGTTACTTACTTATCCCATCTTATTTCGCCTTTGAGTTTTAAGTTTACATATGTATAGTAGCTGCTGTGTATCTTGCTTCTCCTCGTCTCCATGACCATTGGCTTGGACGGTACTGAAAGTATTATTTTTATTTTTAATTAGGACAAAATTTAAAGTAACAGCGAAGGTTTGATTTTTCGATTTGATTCAAGATTCAAATTTAAATCATTATATTATTAAATCATAAAATTATTATACAATTATATCATTAAATCATAAAATTATTATACAATTATATAATTATATCATTATATCATTATATCATTATATCATTATATCATTATATCATTATATCATTATATCATTATATCATTATATCATTATATCATTATATCATTATATCATTATATCATTATATCATTATATCATTATATCATTATATCATTATATCATTATATCATTATATTTATCATTATATCATTATATCATTATATCATTATATCATTATATCATTATATCATTATATCATTATATCATTATATTTATCATTATATCATTATATCATTATATCATTATATCATTATATCATTATATCATTAAATCATTATTATATAATTATTATATCATTATTATAGCATTATTATACCATTGTATTATGAAGTCTTAAGGCTCGCGCAAACCAAAGCGGCTGCGATGGCGGTGGCGATCACCAAACATATGATGCACATGTAAACCATACAAATGGCACACACCTAAGTGATATGTGGGTTGTGAATACGATCCACTGCTGCGTTCAGCCACGCGATATTTGTGCTCGTCGTATCGCAGCTGCCATTCGTGATATCTTTTTATTTATTGTTTGAAAGTATTGCAAGCCATTTTAAATTTTTAAAAACTAAGTGTTTTTGAAAAATATAATGAGAAATATGCAAGATACGCTTATGAATTTTTTTCTACTCTTGTCTCGTCTAAAAGTAGTAGGTTACCAACACACTTAGTCCAGAAGAGGATCGTTGTGATACCACGAGTTTGGGGTGTTTCCCCCTAATAATTCAAAAATTGCAAAAGTCGTTTGCCAACACGCCAAGTCTCATGGCGTGTCTACCTATGAGGCAGTGTCCTGTAATGACACATATAATGGAGCTAATGTGCCGTCTGCTCAGAGGGATCAGTCTTAGAGCGATTTGAATCCAGCTTTGGCCAAACCCGTTTTGTCGCTAGACATGTGTTGCCACTTGTCCACCTAAGATTTGTTCTATCCATAGCTTCTTGCCTTAGCAAAAGTTTACATGTAGCGATGGGAATACCCAGGTAACTGTGTTCCAGTTAATATAGATGGTGTTGTTCCTTTTTTGGCAAGTTCGTCGGCCTTACAGTTCCCTGGAATATCTCTGTGCCCTGGCACCCAGCAGAGGTGAATGTTAAACTGTTCCGTCGCGTCATCTCACTAAGACAGTCGAGAGATGTTTTAGAGTTATAGGAGATGGAATCCAGGGACCTCAGCGCGGCTTGACTATCAGAGAAAATGATGATATTCTTAGAAGATATCACGTTTTCTTTAAGCCAAGATAAAACCTCCTTAATTGCCATTAATTCCACCTGGAACACGCTACAATGGTTTGGTAGACGGAAGGAGAGACTAAGATTTAGTCTATTAGAGTAAACACCTCCCCCACCCCATCATTTGTTTTCGACCCATCGGTAAAAAACTGAATTTGATCGTCGTCCTGGAAGGCATTTTCCTCCCAGAGTGATCTAGAGGGTATGCTTACCTGGAAGTTTTTATCAAAATGAAGTTGGGATGTGGAGTAGTCTATGTTACTTTGGGGAATACTGAAGGAGTTCAGTATGTTAGCATGGCCATAATTATTATTTTTCCATATAGATAACGCCTTCAGGCGAATTGCTGAGCAAGCAGCGGTTTGCTTGCTGAAAATATCTAGGGGTAGCAGGTTAAATAGTATTTCTAGTATATTCAACGCTGTGTCTAGGGCAGGCCACCAGACGACCACCCCATAAGTGAGAATCGGTCTTATCACCGACGTGTAGAGCCAATGCATAACGTGGGGCTCTAGACCCCATTTATTGCCGATAGCTTTTTTGCAAGAGAAAAGAGCTACTGTGGCTTTCCTTACTCTTTCTTGTATATTGGGTTTCCAGCTTAATTTCTTGTCCAAAATAAGACCCAAGTATTTTGCTCCGTCAGAGAATTTAAGACTTATACCATTAATAGAAGGAAAAGTAGTAAGGCTTCATACATTTTTGTGGGAATAATTAGATATTAATTATTAAATGTAATTAAACGATTTCAATTCAACTAACAACGATATTTTTGACGGCTTGGCCGCGACTGAAAATATCGCGTTGGTTTGAGCAGATTTTTGACCGCCTCTTTGTCGCGCGACCTGCTAGGTCGCCACCGCCATCGCAGCCGCTTTGGTTTGAGTGAGCCTTTAATCATTATTAATAATATCATCATTATCATTTTTAGTATTACATTTCTTTATTTTAAAAAATAAGGAAGTATCGGGCAATCAGTCACTTAATCGCAAGAACTTTAAAGTTAACGAACGAAACGAAAAGGACAAGACGGAAAGGCACAAACTTTCCATTTTCCTTTAAATTTATGGTTTTATTGAAAAGGGTACAGGTTTTTATTTTGATTTATTTAAAGCTCAGAAATAAGTGAATGAATTCAATAATATTCCTGATTCGCTTTACTAATACCAACCTTAAGATGTTTGGTCTGCATGAAAAAGGTTTGATAAGCATTTAATTATTATTACCTTTGTCTTTATATACGTATTTAGAACATACCTGAATCAAAAGCTGCCCACTCTTAGTGTGTGGATTGCGATAGGCATATAAAATCCAAAAAAGTAGTGTCATAACCAAACAAATCGGGAGAATAACTCCTAGTACAACACCCATACTATGTACTTCACTGCCATCCTCCATTGAAAAATTCGTGGAAGCTTTTTTGGAGGGGAAAATTGATTTAGACGTGTATGAAGTCTCGAGGTTTTCTTCATTGGATTTTACAGGGAAATAGTCGCCATTATTGCTGGTATCACTCTGATCAATAATAGTTTGATTTGATACTTGGCCAGCGTTGTTACCCCTTTGCCCTAAAGTAGGGCATAAATTAACAACATTTATTGGACCTCTGTCGCAACCTGCAAATAAAAAATTGATAGGTATGTTTAAAAATTTTAAGAGTATTTAATAATCTGTTTGTTTTAGTGGATTGAAATCATAATGATTCGGTTAATATTAAAATATAAAATATTAGCTTTTCTAACCGCGTTTAAATAAAATCTTCCGATTTTTATCTTCTATGCTAAAATAAAAAGATTGTTTGGTTGAATATTCTGCTTATGGAAGTGCTTTTTAATGCACAATATAAAGGGCAATAAGCCCCACAAGCCGCGACGTATTGCATCTTCCTGTATATATAAATAAAACACTGCAATTGATTTGCTTGTACAAATTTATAACTATCCCTATTCACCAAAATTTCCAAAATA
This sequence comes from Platycheirus albimanus, assembly GCA_916050605.2. Classification (NCBI taxonomy): domain Eukaryota; kingdom Metazoa; phylum Arthropoda; class Insecta; order Diptera; family Syrphidae; genus Platycheirus; species Platycheirus albimanus. The sequence continues at coordinate 74,738,262 of OU696697.1, read as the reverse complement.
TATAAGACGAATTGCAATCCAGTTAAATACCTCAATCAATTGTATTTTTCATTATGTTAAAACTAAATTAAATAAATAATATAAAATAATATAAACTAAAATAAAAATAAAAATAAATATAAAAATAAAATGAGATCCCAATGCGTCGTTTTTTTATTATAAAAAATATCAAAGGTGAGTGGGAAATAATTTTATTTGTCTGTATTAACTCAGATAACTAATTGTTTTCATTATTAGTTACATACCCCCTATCATCATATCCGTTCAGAGAATCCATTTATTGTCTTGATGGTATCTGAATCGGAAGAGAAATAAAGATGCATACCGATGCACATACATGGCATAAGGCAAACAAAAAATAAATTAGGTATGAACCTTGCAGTGGAATTATTCTGCACAGCACAGCAGTTTTTTTATGGGATAAAATACATAATACAAGCAGAGAGCCTCAAAAAAAAAAATAAAAAAAAGAATCACAAAACAAATACACAAGAAACTAAATAGTTTGTTTTTCTTTTTTATTTGAAAAATTACCGTCGGGAAAAGTTCCGCATGTGATTCGCTGTCGGAGACAATCGAAAGAAACACAAATCAAATAGACGCGTTGTGTCGCTCTTAAATTTTAAACGTATGCTTCATTTTTTTCGGAAGAATATCCGATTAATCAATCCGAATGGCTACCATGATACAAAATTCGTATCGTCCATGGCAGAGGAACTTTATCTCCGATCGGTTAGGTACCATGGTAGGGGGGATAAATTTAAAAATCTTGTCCTAATTGAAAAATTATCAAATGTTAAGTTTGTACGCAACGATAAAATGATATTAAATGGTTTTGACATTAAAAGTTACACAAATTTGAACTGTCAACTAGTACTAAACGAACGTTTTCAGAATCATTCGAAATGCTTTCTTACAATCATGTACGACCAAATAAAAACGCAATTTAGATTGTAAGTGTTCAACACCTGCGATAAGTAATGAGACAGTGGAACATATTTTGTGTTAGTCAAATCAGTGATAGTATGTTGATGCTTGCTTTAAACTATCAGCGACAGTGTTAACAATTCATTTGGTTAGATGTGTAAAACATTTTAAATAACATTACCTTTATGGAGCCAATCTTGGCGTTTTCTGTCAGTCCCTGTAGAACATCTGTTCAAAACTGGACACCACGTACACTAAAAGGTAAAAAGTTCATAATTTAAAATTAATGATGAAATTAAATGCTCAAAAAAATTATATCTGGTTCCGACCTCAAAAGATGTTTCATGCTGTATGCATGATGCACAATCCGTATATGATAAGCAAGTCGGTAGTGCTTTTAAGTAAATTACAGTCGAGTTGTTAATGTCTGAACTACCAAAATTTACTCGATGATATTCGTAGATAGTTTTTCTTCTTGCAACTGAAGGTAAAAATGTTGCAATAAATAAATGCTTGCATAGAAAATAACTTGATCTTACAAAAAACTACTTTGTCAATTATGTACGCATCTGACAAACCCACTTTAACAGGATGTTTGTCATCTTGTATGGAATTAATCAGGATTGGAACACTGTAGTATGTAAAAACGATATCACCATTTTTATGCAAGGTCGTACTAAATGTAAACGTGCCAACATCTTGTTTATCTTGCAACGAAACTTTTTCCCATATTACTGTGAATGAAGTACCTAGGAAAACAAAAAAAAAATCAAAATTACTCAAGTAACTTTGCTTAAAGTTCTTTTATGAAACAAACCATTATCTTTGAATCTAACGCATGAATCATTTGATAGACTCGTGTCAAAATTCGCCATCAGCGGTGCTATGTACTGGGTCGCTGCTAACCAAGAATGGACATACTCTCCGGTGTAAAGAAAACCTCCTGTTGCAACAGTTACATTTCGCACTAGGTTGCCATAGAATGGAAAGTCGAATTTGAGTTCTACCGTCTGAAGGTAGGCATAACAAACATGAATATGAATCTTATTTTCGTTATGGGTGCGTATTTACCATTGCTCGGCGATGTGAGGCTGAGAGCATTGAATTTGGAGTTATATTTTTGAAAGAGTCCCAATATTTATCAGCTTGGTCCTTGCTTACGTAGATCGTGCTGTTATAGTATATGTGATGGTCCTGTAAAAATGTTGTAAAAGCTAAAAATTTAGATCACAGCAAGTCAAGAAAAAAGTATCTTAAATGAAGAACTGTGTGTGTGTGTGTGTCCATGTATGTTAATGTCCATGTATGTATGTGGGTATGTATGTATGTCTGTACGTGCATGTGGGTATGTATGTATGTGTGTACGTGTATGTGGGTTGGGTATGTATTTTTATGTGTTCGTGTATGTGTGCATGTGTTATGTGGTGATTGAATTATTAGATTTAGTTCTCTTTCCAATATAAGGATTGATTTCTGGAGCGGTTCATTTATAATAGTATACAAAAAGAGCTACGGTAACATGTTGCCTCACTGAACGCAGCTCCTTGCTGCCAGGCACTGTATGAAAAATATATTTCTACTTTTTCACCAAATCATGTTGCACTCAATTGGGGCAATTCTTTTCTGTTTGCATCTACATATATGTTTCAGTTATTAAAATACGATAGCTGACCAAGAAGACACAATGATTACCTAAACGTGCTGCACCACGACACAGGATTAGTCCATGAAGAGCGAATGGACATCAATCCGATGGGATGAGCGGGCCTGATACTTACAGAAGACTAATTTCTGTTATGGGAAATGCAATTTCGATGAGAGATCGCGCTTGTTTGGATGCGGATTCTCTGTCAGAGGAAGACTAAGGCCAATCGTCTTGAGCTTTCGCGAATTCTGCGAGAGAGTGATAACGATCCATAAAAGCCAAATTCCACCACCTAATCCTAATAAGCACCCATGCCCCTACAGAAGAGAAAGACGACGATACCAAAGAAAGTTTCTACGAGCTTTTACCTACGAGCAGTGCCCAAACATGACTTATGAGACTTGGGGATCTTGCTTGAAATCCTTCGACTGATGATATGAACCCGAATGACAGCTAACAAGCCATAAGAAGAGCTTCGTCAGAGGTATGGAGTATTGGGCTTCTCAAAGCCTCCCCTGGTTCGACTCAGGCAAACAAAGCTAAAAGGGAAGCATACAAGTCGTGGCTTCAGAGATATACCAGAGCGTCCAGAAATCTCTACATTGTGCGAAGGAAGGATGAGAAACGCTTACTGAGGAGGAGAAAAAAGAACACCAACAACGCGGAGTCGAGGAAATGCAGAAAGGACATGCAAAACTTCTATAGAAGAGTAAAACACAGGTCTCGCTGGGCCCCGCAAAAATCAGGATGGAAACAGCATACATGTATAAGCAGGCGATGCCAGCGAAGATCCCACCATGACGAACATGAGCTTCATCCGCGCGAACAAAATGAAATCAAAGTAGCCATCACTAAAGTTGAACATAGCAGCTACAATAACCTAGTCAGGAGCATAAATCAACTCATCTGCAAAATATGGTCGGAGAATAGTATGCGCGATGTGTGGAATCTCAGTACCATCTGCCCGATCCACAAAAAAGGAGACCGCTTACTCTGCTCCAAGGATTTTGCTAACATTACCTCTTTTTTTGTTTGGTTAAACGGAAGATAGTATCGACCTAACACAAACAAGTTTCATGCACTGCTGATTCCAAATATATGTATTTTATTTTGTCTTTTTATACCATAAATGCCTTTTATTTCCACTTTAAGCCGTTCTTGCCTTTTTCTGCCTATTTTGCGTTTTTCTTAGTTTTATAAAAAACATCTAATATTAAATGGATTTAGCATTAGGAAAACTGCGAATATTTCCATTTGCAGTTGAGCACCTTTCGTTGAAAACACATGCGTGTATGCATATTCCTCGCACTGAGTAATACGCATATGCCTACATTCCTAGACGCCCTAAAGTTTGAAACGTCTAGAATGTGCGGAGACGGAGAGTAAAAATGGAAATATATTTAACATTTCTCTTATTTAGAAACATCAATTGGCGAAGTGTTGCAAGTTTTAAAGAACATTGGGAAAAACTCAAATAAAAAACAAAAGGGCCGATTGCAAAAGAAGGTCTGAAGAAGTTTACTGCAGTTTTCAATGCAAATACGGAACTGAAAACTATTCCGATTCCAAGCTTCCAGAAAACATTGAGGTTATTAATGTTGAAAGCTTAAAATAGTCTCCACTCGTTTCAGCTGAAGTAGAAGATAATTTAGATCCTTCACAGCTCTTTCAAAAGATAACCGGAGAAGATTGTTAGCAGAGAATCTTCAAAAGCTCTTGGTAGTCCAATGCTACTATAATTACTTTATTTTTCTTGTTTTTTTAATAATTGCCCTTTTTAACCCTTATGTCAAATAAATAAATCTTCAAACAAAAAATGTTTTTTTGCTTTCATAACCAAGAGTTGATTCCATATTGCTCCACTTAAAATATTTAATAAAAAGTATACTGATTCTTATACTTTATATGTCAACCGCTGTGCAAAATTTCAAGGTTCTGCGGTGACGGGAAGTGCTTCATAATTTTGATGATCTGTCAGTCAGTGAGTCAGTGAGTGAGTGAGTCAGTTACTATTTTTGCGATTTTTGAAGCCCTGTATCTCAGAAACTAATCATGCTAAGCATCTGAAATTCAGGGTTGCTTTTTCTTGCCATGATAAATAATTGTAGCGAATTTGAAGTTTCTGGGTTTGTTGGTTCAGAAGTTAGGAGGGGGGGTCGAAGATGGCCTGAGTTGGTTCCTGTAAATAAGGGTGTAGTGCCAAAGTTGTTAGAACTTGGCTAGGCACTTCCGTGCCTCTTGATTATCAAAATCTTTCAAGCGTTTTTTTTAGCAAAAACATTTTTCCGATCTTGTAGGTTTTTAAAAAATTTGTTTATGCTTTTTGAAAAATAATTCCGATTTCTTTTGAGAATGTGAATTTCTAGAACTTTCTATTTCTTACCTGGAAAATAAAATTAAAAAAAGTTCATCACACAGTTTTTGAAATAACCAAAAACTAAGAAAATTTAAACTTTTTTTGTTTAAAACTAAAAAAAAAAAAAATCTGAAAGTTTAAGAAGCAACATTATTTTGTTTATAAAAGGGCTTCCACCTTTAAAATTTTATCGATCGATCCGTCAAGTGGTTTTCGAGAAAATCTTATTCAATTCCAACGAAAACACGAAGTTGACATTAAAACACCATTCTGAAAGTTTTATCGAAGCCGTAGAAGCCGTTTTTGAGAAAAATGCGTTTTTCATTAAAAATCTGTAACAAATAAATAAATAGTAATATTTTTAAACCGAGCAAACCGACCATGCTTATCGGAAACAACTTTTTCATGAAATGATATCCTGCTGTCAGGTTGACATGAAAAAAATTTCATCGTGATTGTCAGTTTACAGGGAAATCCATTGGTTAGCAGTAACAATAGTTTTTCTTATCAAATTCAAGGTTCAGGGATAGGCTAAGAAAAGGAATTTTTTTTTAACTCAATGCTGCAAGTGTTCGCGCTTATTTGTACTGAAATGGTGCCAGAGAAAAAAAACGTTACATTTATATTGTATCTCAATAAGCCGAATCAAGGAGACTGGATAGGAGAATTTTCTCTGGTCATGATCAGCAAGAATAAGTTATAAATAAGTACATATTATTTAATTTAATTAAGTTTTATTTAATTTTTTGTGAAAAAAAGATTTTTTTTATATAGAAACGATTTAAAATTCAGTGCTGCTGTTAAAAGATCCGAACCAGCAAAAGTTTAAGCAAAAAGCCAAAAAGCCTAACCAAAAACCAACCACATTTTAAATTCTATCTTTCTTTGTATACTACTTATCAATTTGGTTGTTTCTATTTTAAGTAACAAAAAGGTCTTTTTGTGTCTGCCTAAGTGAGCTCATGTGAGTTTTTTACTTGCGATTATAGGTACTATAAGGCAAGTTATGGATTCGTGCAGAAAAAAAAATTTGAGATAACAATCACACATGACATTACGATGATGGAGAAGTCGAAAAAAGTGGGTCTGGAAATTCCGTCCGTCTGTCTGTCTGTCTGTCTGTCTGTCTGTTCGCGCATCTGGAGACTGAACGGATGGGCCGATTTGCTTCAAATTTGGTATCTAGGATTTATTTGGCCGTCCCTCGGAACGTATTTTTTATTTTTGCTCTAGGTCCAAAAATAACGGCACCTGCCATACAATCGTGAAGAAAAAAATTGATTTTCTCAAAAACGGCTCTAACGATTTTGACAAAACTTTCAGAATGCTATTTTTGCAAGACAATCTATCTTTTGGTTTGAAATTTTTTTTCAAAATTTGTCTAATAACGGTACTTCTCATAGAACCAGTATTTTCAAATCAAATTTTCTCGTAAACTATACATTCGATTTCAATAAAATTTTGGCCACAGGAAGTCATTCATAATTTTATTAATATGGCATTTCAAAATTTTCAAAATTTTTTTTTTTTGATTTTTTATAATTTTTTCAAAAAAATTTTTGGTTTTCGAAATATGTTGGAAACGGGTACATTGATTTTTTTTAAAATTATTTTTCAAGTGTAAACTACAGATTGCCATATATTTACATACTCAAATAAATTTCAAAATATTTTTTGAAAAAGTTTTTCAAAAATAACCTTTTTAAAAAAAAACTGGTCGAACGATTTTCAATATTTTTTTTTTCCTAGATTGCCGTATAGCTTTGAAATTTTATTGCAAACTTAGTTTTTCCGAGAAAACTCTTAAGCTAATTTAAAAAATAAAAGAATTTTCGAAATTATTTAATTTTTTTTTAATATCCATATATGCAGCCACTACTCAATTGCTTATCATAAGAGCAAGTTCGTGCGACCCAGTCGTGCATTTTATTTTTTTATTGAAATTCCAAAATAGTAAAATTATGTGGTCAGATAAGAAACATACATAGTAGAATACGAAAAAGATACGCAAGTAATCATCGTTCGAGTAATTGGATGGTGTGGCCACAAAATCGAGATTGCTGCGTAAGAACGGTGGGTCTTATAAGTTGATTGTCACTGTTTAAACTATATCGATTCTATACATTTTACAATTACGTTTTTGAAATTTCTAGATAAAAGTTGAAAGAGGGGAGTTGTTTAACTTTTAAATTTCCATAGTTGAGACAAAAGAGGATTAAAAACTCCGAACTTTTACCATTGAGCTTCATTTAGAAGCATAAAGATATTTTTAACAAGTAAACGATTAACTGATACATTTCGTAAAAGAAAAATCAAGCACAAAAGAATAATCAAGCACATTAATATTTTAAATAGATACAAATATAAAATAAGGAATAGATACAAATAAAGATAAATGTAATGTAGTATTTCTATACAAAAAAGTTTAACTTTAAAATGAAATTTGAATTGAATACATTTTGAAAGTGAATACAAAGATGAATATTGAGTTTATTTTTTTTTTGTTTAATAGAGGGATGGGAAAGTGGAAGAAGCGACGTGATAGAATTTAGATGCCAGGGAGAGTAGAGTCAACACTTCGTGCATCTTCGTGCAAAGACTCGTATAAACACTTGTGTGATGGGTATACGGGTCTACTGAAGCTTAAAATTTGGGAACTAGCATAAAAAGAAATTGGGATCCAAAAGTTTATTCCTCCTTTCTATCCAATGTTATAGAAAATGCATCACATTTTGAGGCGCATTTGTAACATACATATGTGTAACATATTGATATTTTCATTGACTTATAAATGTATGATATCAGTCATAAAATCGCTTGACACTGAATAATTTAACATGGATATTTTATATTTAAATATACTTACTGAAGTTTGATTGACCGTATAGTTTAAATTCTTTAGATCTTTTAAAGTCTCATTTTCAGGTACATCGATGTTGTCAACAATTGTATCATTTGGAGATTCTGTTGATATAAAAAGTGCGGGCACTGCACTGGAAACACCATTTAATGCTTTCTTGGGAAACAGAGCAGGCTTTTTAGTTTCACCCGGCTGAATTGGCTCAGAGACAACTGGTGGCTTTGGAGAAAATTTATCTGACAATTCTTTTCTCTGACCTGTACCATTGACACCAAGCAATTGTTTCTGGTTAACAACAATGGGAACCATAATTGATGGTGTTGGTGTGGATGTAGTAACAACATTGCTCGGTGGCTCCTGCTTAACATCAACGCTAACAACAGTACTATTAGATCTGTCTAGAGACGATTCAGTTGGATTTTGTGGTATACTCTGGTAATGCGTTTTGGAATCTGTTTGTCGTTTGTCTCTTAATTTTTCCACAGAAGTTAGGCCCACATTTGAAAAAACATAGTTTTGGTTTCCTGTAAAAATACAAAAGCCGACAATTAAAAATTTGTTTATGGAAAAGTCTGTTACTATAACTGTATTATTATATGATCCTTATATTATTATTATTATTATTACATATTAGTATTATTTGAACATCTTATTTGCATGATTTTCCTTATTTGCATAATTATACAAATCATTAATCAAATTTAGGACAAAGTTGTCGTCTGTCATTATCTTGGAAGTTAAAAATTATTTGTTTATAATATTATTGGTTTGAAAAACAAACTACAAACGATATCCTGAATTTGTTAATTATATATGTTCAACAATTTGATATTAATTGAAACTTTTATTGAAGAAGGCAAAGAAGCCGAGGTAATAATATATTCTAAATATTACCAACTAGTGGCAGTGGTTGCATTTTTGTACCAGTAAATACGTACATTTTACGAAGTTGGACTTACATAAATCTGTAATCGAAATGGTCTACCTGATCGCTAATACCCAAAATACACAAAAATTGTAATACTGGTACAACAAATATCTAATAATAATAGAACTAATAGAGCTGATTAATTTTTTGAGTTATTAAGACATACATACATTCATGTTATTTTGTTGAGTTTCGATACAAAAAGGGAAGGTGTCGATTTGCCTCCCATCGGCAACGCACGCGTTCTGTGTTGGTCGCGTCGGAAGCTAAGCTTACTCGCCCGTTGTTGTTGCTGTGCCTCATTACCCCCAAATCCAAATTAAAAATCAGTCAAAAAAAAAAAAAAAAAAAAAAAAAAAAAGTTAAAAAAGTTTAATAAATCCAATACTCCCTATTAGTGAAATAGTGAACAAATTAAAGTTATCTCCCTCACCCATTAATCGAAAAAAAAAAAAAAATTAATAAAGAAAAATCCATAATCTATCAGTGAAACACAATATGTAACAACAAAAATAAATCGCTGTACATTAAATTCAAAACAATAACATGACACCAACAGCGAGCGGTAAATCCTTCTCTTTCCACCCCAGCATCACCACAGTAAATCTTGCTTAAGCACTGCATATGCTGAGTCAAACTTGTTTGCAAGGTATATGCATTGCTTAATCAAAATTATCCCGTAACGTATAATTCTCTGTTTACATTTAAACCAGGAGCGGATCAAGGCACTCCATGAAGGCGCAGTCACTGATGGAAGTGTGTTATTGAAAAGTTCAAATTGGAGATTTGAAAAAATATTGAATTTAGATATTCGTACGGGTTGGTTTTTTCAATGTCTGTTTTTTCATAATGGTAGGTAAATTTCGTGTTGATTACAGTAACATTCGGGGGCTGAGAAAGAATTTTTATGCAGCATACGTTCATACTGCAAAATACAGGCCAGCTGTTTTGGCATTGAGTGAAACCCAAATAGGTGAAAATTCTGATCCGTTGGAATTTAATCTACACGGGTACAACTTAGTGCCATTATTCTTCGCTTATCACGGCCTAGCTGTATACGTTAGAAATGATGTTGCTTACCAGCTTCTACCACAATATGGTCAGTGTTCAAACACTGACTTTAATTTCATGTGGTTTAAATTCACCGTCCAAAAGCACATCACCCATATATGTTTTATTTATAGAAGCCCGGGTCTGGACAGTGTCTCGACTTTTAACGAATTCGATGCGCTGTCGGACTCAATCCAAAGAATTGTTTCCCATTATCCTCGCACTGAAATCGTTGTTACGGGCGATTTCAATGTACACAATTCTACGTGGCTTCGATATTCTGGCCAGACAACACCCGAAGGAAGGTATGCCGAGATTTTCGCTGAGGTCAACAACTTAACTCAGCTTATTGACAAGCCGACAAGAATCCCTGACATTGCAGGCCACACGCCACACACCCTTGACTTGTTTCTTACATCTCATCCTGATAAATACATTATTGATGTATTATCGCCCCTAGGCACGTCGGACCATTGTATCATTTCAGCTATTTTCTCGTACTCCAACAGTCCAGTTAAAGAAAAAATCCCAAGAAGAACCGTATGGCAATACGAGAAAGCCAACTGGGACGGTCTTAACAATTTTTTCGGTAACTTTAACTGGTCACTATGTTTCCTCGATAGTGACGTAGACTCCAGCGCTGAAATGATTACAAACATTATTCTCTGCGGGATGAGAAATTTCGTTCCGAATAGGACAAAAAGTATCAAACCAAAAGAGAATTCATGGTTCGACTTGAGCTGTAAAGAGGCTATCGAGGTGAGAGAAGTAAGTTTCCGATGTTATAAAGCCAACCCTTCTGAGGAAAACCGGAATAAGTTCAAACAAGCAAGGAAGTCCTGCAATGCTCATATTCAAAGAACCAAATTTTTACATGAGCAAAAATTACGGCAAAAAATACTACAATGTCCCAAAGGTAGTAAGAATTTTTGGTCATTTGTAAAAAACGTTCGCAACTCCACTACGTCCTCGGTTCCGACGCTTGTCAACAATGACACTCCTGTGGTATCCTCTCAAGCAAAAGCTGACTTATTCGCAGCGCAGTTTGCAGCCAATTCGACACTACCACAGAGTGACATGACTCCTCCTGTTCTTGAGAGCGTAAATGGTTCTATGGGACAAATCTCCTTTCGCACTCGATCAGTTGCAAGAGTTCTAAAAGATCTCGATATACACAAATCCGCTGGTCCGGATAGTATCTCCCCAATAGTTCTGAAGAGGTGTGCTTCCACGCTGGCAAAACCACTGCGTAAGCTTTTCCATCTGTCCTACTCTACAGGTCTCTTTCCGAGTGGATGGAAAACTGCATTTGTCCAGCCCGTTCCAAAAAAAGGCGTATCTTCATCTCCCTCAAACTACCGACCAATTGCACTTACGTCCCTTCTTTCCAAGGTCATGGAAACTCTGATAAATTTTCAGATCAAGAAATATCTTGAGAAACGAAAACTTCTTAATGACCGGCAGTACGGTTTTCGTAGCAATAGATCCACTGGTGATATGATGGTATATCTCACCGAACAGTGGAACCAATCTTTACATCGTTTTGGAGAAAGTAAGATTATTGCGCTCGATATTTCAAAAGCATTTGATAGAGTCTGGCACCAGGCTCTTTTATCGAAAATGCGTGCATTTGGCATCGATGAAACCCTTCTTCGATGGATTAGAAATTACCTTTCGGACCGTTCAATTCGCGTTGTTTTGGACGGTTTTCAGTCTGCTACCCACAAAATAAATGCTGGTGTGCCCCAAGGCTCTGTTCTGTCTCCGACACTCTTTCTTATTTTTATTAATGATCTCTTGTCTAATACTTCTAATCCACTAAATTGTTTTGCTGCCGACAGTACTCTCAGCTTCTCATATTCGTTTCCAGATTCACGTCCATGTTCTTCGGACGTGGAACTGCAACGGCAGCGTATGATAAGCTCATTAAATTCCGATCTGGACAGCATTGTACAATGGGGAATTATCAACCGTGTGGAATTTAATGCTTCAAAAACTCAATGCTGTCTTCTGTCGTTAAAGCATAACCTACCCCCTATGCCACTATCCATGAGTGGCACTAGCATTGAGGAAACCGAACAGCTTTGCGTTCTAGGTATGTGTATTACGAACCACCTCTTGTGGAACGATCACATATTTGACGTCGCCAAAAATGCCGCAAAATGCTTAGGTTTCCTAAATCGATGTAAGAAATATTTTTCCCCTTCTGATCTGGCTACAATATACAAGGCATACATTCGCCCAAAGCTTGAGTATAATTCGCATATCTGGGCAGGTGCTCCTGTCAATCACTTGCGTCTCCTGGATAGGATCCAAAAAAGGGCCTTAAAACTAATAGGAGAAAGTACCATTACCGAAACATTTGTTTCTCTTGAACATCGCCGTAATGTTTCTTGTCTAACCTTGTTTTATCGCTACTTCTACAAACAGTGCTCTAGCGAAATAGCCAGATGCATTCCTCCCCTTAAACAATTTCCCCGTAACACTCGCATCGCTAGGAATGCCCATCAATTTACCCTCGAGCCTAACTTCGGACGTACTGTTAAGTATAGATTCTTTTTTTAGCCGCACAACAAGAATGTGGAATGCTTTACCCGGCTTTATTTTTCCCTCCCATTGTGATATTCAGACGTTCAAAACCAATGTGCATCGATATCTCCTTTTATCTCCTATCCTACTTTCCTAACCGCTCGCACTGTGTTAATTCATCATAAGGGTATTAATAACCCCTTGAGTGCGCGTAAATTATAAAAAAAAAAAAAAAAAAAAGGTTTGGATAAAACGCCGAACAAATAGAGTAGACATCTCATAGGCCTAATTCTCAAAGTAACTTGAAAGGGCAGAATACTTAAATCCTAGTTTTGCTTTAACTCACGGCAGTTATTTCATCATATATATATGTACATATCACATCACAGGGTGTCAAGGCTTTTTTGCCATACGTCAAGGGTGTGACAGATAGAATTGGTAAAGTTTTAAGAAGATATGGGGTAAAATCCATATTCATATCACCAAAAAAGGTGAAAAACTATCTTCTATTACCCATATACCAATTTCCTCTACAAACACCAGGCGTATAAGCAGTCCCTTGTAGCTGTGGGCCTTCATATGTTGGACAAACTCAAAGAAGTATTGCCAAAAAACAGAGAGAAAAGTCGGCAAATTGTGAGCATATCTTGGACAATCCAGATGAACATCACTGGATTCATTTTGACCAAGCAAAGGTTTTAGCTGAGAAACCTACTACATCCCACGGTTAGTTCGCGAAGCGATTGAAATAAGGCGCCATTAAAATTTCAATCGGGACGACAGTTTTAAGCTTTCTCGATCATGGGATCCCGCCATCAATACCATACGATCATCTCAAATCAAACTGAAAACGCCCTGTGATGCAGTAAGTATTGTTTGCTCCCAACAACCTGCACCCCAACAACAACAACATCATGAAACACAAAAGCCTTCACACCGCTACATCCTGCGTAGCATAACTTTTCATCAGCAGTTTCCCGGTGACCAGGCTCAATGTAACTTGAAACGAAACGTTTGAAGTGAGTTCAAAAGTGTTATCATAGTTTAAATTTACGCGGCTTATCCTATACTCGTTTACAATAACTAAAGGAAGTTCCTTTGAAATAGACAAAAATTGGTTTTTGAAAGTGAAATAACAAAAAAATTTAAATTTAAATTATTAAATGAATGGTTCGGCGTTATTTCACGTCACCGAATATTCGCACAGTTACACTCTTCACTGGTTACATAGCATAGTATTTTAAAAAATTATATTTGTTTTGGAAATAAACAGGGTAATAAGATTATTATGAATAATTTTCAAAAAAAAACATTAAATTTTTACAGAAATTAAAAAAAAAAAATGCAAATATGTACATAGTTCAAATAAAAAAAAAATAAAATGCACGACTGGGTCGCACGAACTTGCTCTTATGATAAGCAATTGCGTAGTGGCTGCATATATCTATATTAAAAAAAATTAAATAATTTCGAAAATTCTTTTATTTTTTAAATTAGTTTAAGAGTTTTCTCGGAAAAACTAAGTATGCAGTAAAATTTCAAAGCTATACGTTAATCTAGGAAAAAAAATATTGAAAATCGTTGGACCAGTTTTTTTTTTTAAAAGGTTATTTTTGAAAAACTTTTTCAAAAAATATTTTGAAATTTATTTGAGTATGCAAATATATGGCAATCTGTAGTTTACATTTCAAAAATAATTTTAAAAAAATTCAATGTACTCGTTTCCAACATATTTCGAAAACCAAAAATTTTTTTGAAAAAATTATAAAAAATCAAAAAAAAGTTTTTGAAAATTTTGAAATACCATATTATTAAAATTATGAATGACTTCCTGTGGCCAAAATTTTATTGAAATCGAATGTATAGTTTACGAGAAAATTTGATTTGAAAATACTGGTTCTATGAGAGGTACCGTTATTAGACAAATTTTGAAAAAAAATTTGAACCAAAAGATAGATTTTCTTGCAAAAATAGCATTCTGAAAGTTTTATCAAAATTGTAAGAGCCGTTTTTGGGAAAATCAATTTTTGTCTTCAAGATTGTATGGCAGGTGCCGTTATTTTTGGACCTAGAGCAAAAATAAAAAATTTGTTCCGAGGTACGGCCAAATAAATATTAAATACCAAATTTGAAGCAAATCGGCCCACCCTTTCAGCCTCCAGAGGCGCGAACAGACATACAGACAGACAGACGGACGGAATTTCCAGACCCACTTTTTTCGACTTCTCCATCATCGTAATGTCATCTGTGATTGTTATCTCAAATTTGTTTTTCTGCACGAATCCATAACTTGCCTTATAGTACCTATAATCGCAAGTAAAAATCTGATTACCTAAGCTGAAGAACTTTAGAGCCAAGAAAACATTACTGTTTGTTTTTCACCAAGATTATAGTTTTGTTTATCGACTACATTAATGATTTTGTAGTTTGTGGGCTAAGCGATAGTTTTAAGCAGCTTAAGAAACATACAATCAAAAAAATACGTTCATAGCGGAAACCACAGGGAAATGCTCCTCTGCTGTGGTTACTAGTCATAAGCAACATTTACGTTGCAATGCAAGAAAGTGGGTGAATGTTTTAGCGGGTGCAATTAGCAAATCATTATCTCGCGAATGATTTAATAATTTTCATTCATTTCACCAGTCAGTTCGCAAATTGACATTTCGCCTTTTGATCATCTCGCTAAAATATTAACTCTCATCAGTTATTCCGCATTGTATTGTTTTGCTTTTTCATCAACTGGCTTATAATGTTTTCGACTTTGCTTATCTCGCAAACTGTTACTTCGCCACTTTAGAGAAAGAAAAAGAGTATTCTGATATTGGTCTATTGAGGGCACTTGCTTCTAATATAAAATTGTATTAGTATTGTATTTGTATTGGTTTTTTAATTGATATAATTATTTTGTATTCTATACGTTGCATTTTTACTATTGTTTAGAGTTTTTTGAAATGATTTCACTATTACTTATTTGCATATGTTTTCTTTTTTGTTAATAAAAAATTGTTGTACATGAAAATAAAAAATATTGTTTATTGTTTCTCTTAACCATACCCGGTTTTAGCATTTGCTTACAATTTGTTCGTACAACAACAAAAAGGACTTTAAGGAAGTTGAGCAAGTGCGTCACAAGCTGCGCATTTGGAGTCAATCAAAGCTAAGAAAAACGTATGCTATTTACTAGCAAAACTTAAATAAAAGACTTCACTCTTCCCATTCTCAATAGACAAGAGCTATCTTGTAGTGATTTCCACGACAATTTCAAATTTGCTCTAGCTTTACCGATTTTTCTGGTTGCTTGGAAAATGAAAAGGATTGATTTTGTTTGTAACAATGTATTAGAGTGCCATTAACATTTGGTTTGTAAAATTAAAAATGAAATGAACAGCCGCCTCTTCGTCTGAATGATATGCAACAACATCTTCAAAAATAATTTTGAACGAATGCCTAACGCTTTTGTTCAACAAATATTCAATTTTGAAAAATTCTACAATAGAACTACTTTCATCGGATCGCAATGAAGTCGATGATGAACATTGTTTATAAAAATTCAGCAAAAATTAATAGTTGCTGCTCTGTTTTCTTAACTAATTACAAAATATTATTTTGCAAATAAACGTGTTTCTTTTTCACAATAACACAAATAGAAATACAAATTTTCAATAACGTTTAATTGCTATAACTTTTTAACTTTAAATGCCGCGGACAAAAATGGCTTTGTAATACTTTATTAAAAATAACTTATGTAACCTTTAAACGAAAAAATAAAGAAAATCTAATCTAATCTAAAACTCTAATAACCATTTGTGTTGGAAATTGCCTCAGCTACACGTTTGGGGAATTTTTTACTCTCTAAAACCCTCGTAACTAACATAGCGGTCATCGTATCGATGAGGAACTCTCTCAGTTTATAAAGAGCCCCATTACCAATGATTGTGCCAATTTCAGCCAGGAACTTATTTTTTCATTGCAAAAAGCTATTTTTCGTCCCAGTAAGAAGAGCTTTTTTTATGAAAAAACTTGTAACAGGCTGAATTTTAGTATACATGTTGATATCGATTTGGTTTACAAACTGAGAAACATACCCTACCTTCCCATGTACGTTAGGTCAGTTTTAGGGATTCAAAAGTTAAAGAAATGGGGTTTCCGCTTACATTTACTTGAATTTCAAAAACAGTGGGCCTTAGACAAAAAAAAACAAACTTATAGCTTAGTAAATTTTACATAGGGTTGCCGAAGAAAGTTTTCGCATGCATACCATTTACCATTTAGAAGTTAATACTTACTTTACTGCTTTACTACCGAATCTTTACAGATTTAATTTTTTTTAATGATTTCAAATACTTCGTAGAAGGTTCGCACATTAAAAAAAAATTAAGATAATTAGAAAATTTATAAAAATAAAAAAAAACTTAGCAAAAATAAAAAATCAATTTTTTGAAATATTAAGGTATCGGTCGGAATTTAATATATTAGTGTTTTGTTTTTTGTTTTGAAGTAAAAAATGTCGTTTAATTGGTTAAATAAACAAACAAAGTATGTGTTGTGTATGTCGATTTCGTTTTTTTGTTTACTTTTTTAAATTTGTGAATCCAATTCCATTTTTGTATTCCAAAATTTGACTTTGAAAAGATTTTTCAAAGAAACATTTTTTGATAAAAGTCGAAGATAGTAGATGGTAAATGGTAGAAGATGGTAAATGGTAGAAAATGGTAGGTGGCGGGAGATGGTAGAAGATGGTAAAGGACTGTAGATGATGGTAGAGTGGTGGTAAAATATGGTAGATGAAATAAGATGTTAGATGGTAGAAGGGTGAAAATGGTAGATCGTAGAAGAGGGTAGATGGAAGAAGATGGTAAATGGCAGATGGTAAATGGTAAAAGGAGATGGTAGATGATAGAAATGGGTAGATGGAACAAGATGGTATATGGTAGAAGATTCTAGATGGAAGAAGATGGTATATGGTAAAAGGTGGTAAATGGTAGAAGATAGTATATGGCAGGGGATGATAGATGATAGAAGATGGTAAATGGTAGAAGATGGTAGATGGAACAAGATGGTAGAAGATTCTACATGGTAGAAGATGCTTGATTGCAGAACGTGGTAGATGGTAGATGGAAGAAGGTGGTAAATGTAAGAAAATGGTAGATTGTAGATGGTAAATGGTAGAAGATGGCAGAAGGCAGGAGATGGTAGACTGTAGATGGTAGATGTTAGTTGGTAGACGATGATAATTGATAGAAGATGGTAGATGGAAGACGGTAGGTAGTAGAAGATGTTAAGTCGTAAGTGGTAGAATTTGGTTGATTAACACCTCATCCCGAACTAAAAATCGGATCAGTAATCATAATGTTACGAAACGATAAACCACCCAACGTCTTTGTAATGGCACCCGGCTTGTGTTGAAGAAATTAATGTAAAACGTCATCGAAGCCACAATTATAATAGGAAGTATAAAGGCGAAGAAGGTTTGATACCATACATTCTACTCTAAACGGTTACAATTTCCAGTGCGGCTTGCATTTGCAATGTCAGTAAATAAATCGCAAGGGCAGTCGTAAAGTGTTTGTGGCATTATTCTTTAAAATCCATGTTTTTCATTTCGCGTGTCGGAAATGCAAAATTACAAACATAATACAATATCAAAATATACAAAAATAGAAATAATTATTATTAGTATAGTATTCCAGTTTGAATTGGATGACAGGAAAGGAGGCTTATATCTCGCACGCATTTGTAACTGAGAAGATTTTGAACTAAAACATCTATGAATGACGATGATCTTGTAATTGTGGGGTGTTTCAACAATCTAGTTGCAGAGCCTCACAAACTCAAATAACTCATACAAAAAACTGAAACTATGGACAAAAGCGTGGGGTTATCTAGTCTAATGTCGGTAGGAGTCGCGACTGCTTGCATGGGCATTGCCTCGAAAATGGAGAAGCCGCAAGGACAAAAAATAGCTTAAGATGGTCGTATGGAACGACCACGTCTACCGGGAAGGCTGACAAGCCGTCCGAGAAGTGGAATTCCCATCAGTCTAGATGCTTCTTCGCAGCTGATGGGACAAATCACGGTCTGTAGGCTGGACAATACCTAAACTGCACACCGACACTATATTCCAGCCAAATCTTATTCAATATAACATACCTACAAACTAATAAAACAAAAAACCATCTACCATCTACCATATAGCATCTAGCATCTAGCATCTACCATCTACCACCTATCATCTACCATCTACCATCTACCATCTACCATCTACCATCTACCATCTACCATCTACCATCTACCATCTACCATCTACCATCTACCATCTACCATCTACAATCTACCATTTACCAACTACCATCTAACATCCACCAACTACTATCCACCATCTACCAACTACGATCTAACATCCACCATCTACCATCTATTATAATAATTAGTTTTACTGGTTATTGCAAGTCTTTTCAACATTGAACAAAAGATCGCGTTGGATTGAGCAGGGTTTTTGCTCTCCTTTTTATAGCAATTTAACATCGCCCCCGCCCCGCCATCGCCCCGGTTTGCACCAATTATAATTGCACGAAAAATGATATTCAACAATTCACATTTAAAGTTTATGCATATCGGAGCTTCAGGTTTTGATTCTGATTTTTGATCCATTTCTTGGCTTTTCATTATTGTCACCAAGTGGAAAACGATTTATGTTTAACACTTATCACGCAGTTCAACACAACAATTGAAAATATTCAAATTTAGCGTATAGCGGTGGGGTTTGCAATTTCTTTAATTTGATTTGAATTGCTTGTTCCTTGTCGTCACGATTTGACATTTCCAGTTAAATACACAGTAAATTATTCCGTTTGAACAGTGATAACATGTAAATTACCCAGTCTCAAAAAATCCCCTATAAAATGCAATGAAAACAAATAAATTCGTCCCAAATAATTTACCAATAATTTAACCGAATTGAACTTATACAAACATAAAGTACCTACCACGAATGTAAAATCAATTGGTTCAATTATTAGAATACTAAACTTAAGAAACCGCGAGCACTTCTCCGATGCCTGTTGAAGAGATACGAGTAGAATTTTAAAAAATCAATCTGTTGTGCTGAGCCATCTACAAATGGAAACCCTAACAGCAAATTGTGCATATAAGACAATATTTAATCCATTTAACATGCTATTCTTCCTATCCATAATAAGTGTTATGATAGGATGACGGAGATGTTAACTTATGTATGTAATATTTTGTTCACAAAAACTCGATATTTTGCGTCATCGACGTATTTTCCACAATCTAAATTATTAGTAATAACTAATAAGCGATGTGAATATCATTTTTTCACTTTTTTTTTTGTTGAATGTGTTAATTAGAACAGAACTTTCTTTGACATCTTATTTTGTCAGTATTAATCAACACGAATTTAAGGTTTCTTAATTTGTTAAAAAGTACAAATCATTTATTGGACTTACTTTGTTCATCTTTTAATGGATCACAAAAACAGGAATAAATATGTAAAAATGTTATTAAACCAATTGCCGTAGCACCGTACAGATTCGCCATTTTTTATTACCAACTATTTTCTTTCACTCATTCTGTTTTTGCTGCACTGCAACAGTAGAACTACACGATTTGACGTTGACAGTTTGGTTGCCTTAAGGCGCAAACATAATAGAAATGCCCTACAGAAACATTTGCATGAACGAAAATTCGCGTATAGACCATTTACATGTTTCTACATCCTGACTTCTGTAAAAAGCAGGTACAATATTAAAAATTCGTATTCGTAGATAGAGATATAAAAAAATGCACGATTGGGTCGCAGTCGCAAGATTTTGCTCTTCTCTTATTATTTGGTATGTACGTATTTTGAAAAAAAAAAAAAAAAATATATGATATATGAAAAATCTTTGATTTTTTTTCGTTGAAAAGCCCCAAAACATAAACGAAAACACAAGTTTTAATATAAGCACATTCTTGCTAAGCACAAGTTTTCGTAAACGACAGTGTCACAGTGTAAATTACTTAAGAGGGCACTATACATATTCCTCAACGCATTCCTGAACAATGCCATTATAAACCGGATATTCATCGTCCAGTTTGTTCACTTTGATCATTTTTGAGGCCGACCACGAAGAAGATCAAGCCTGCTGCGAAATAAATTTGGGTAAATATAATTTTGTCTATCAATAATAAATAAAACTTTATTATTTTTACATGCAGATCATAAGCGTTAATAAATATTTCTTGCTCAAGCGGTTTATTTGTCTGAATTTATTTAAGTCGCCATTGCCAAAGGGGCAGGGATATAATATTAACCATAGGGTAACAGACAAGTTTTGTACAGCGTGATTGGTATAAGGTGTTACAAAAAGCTATGACATATAGGTTGGGTTGAGACAAGAAAAAAATCGTATTGGAGGGGATCTATTCCCCTCCGTTTGGCCTTGAGGAGCAATTTTATAAAAAATTGACTTAAATTGGAACCAAAATTATTACAAAACAACGGTAACTCCTACAATGCCATGCTATATTTTTTTGTAAAACCAGAAAACTTCTTTTATAATGTTTTGAAATAAAGTTCTTTTAATGAACCGTTTTCAAAATATTAATTTTCATAGTCTACATTTTGAAAAAAAAAAGTTAAAACAAATTTTGTTTTTAATA
This sequence comes from Platycheirus albimanus, assembly GCA_916050605.2. Classification (NCBI taxonomy): domain Eukaryota; kingdom Metazoa; phylum Arthropoda; class Insecta; order Diptera; family Syrphidae; genus Platycheirus; species Platycheirus albimanus. The sequence goes on along the minus strand of OU696697.1, from coordinate 74,717,303 downwards.
TTTTTTTTTCAAAATATTACGTAGTTCAGTATCATTTTTGTTATTAAAATTCAATGCATTTATTAGTTTTGAATTCAACAGTGAAACCCGTATGGCACTAGGAGTTTTTGTTGCCAAGCCATTCAAACATTACCGAACCTACGTCTTCACAAAAACCAAATAAGTTTCACGGAACACATCAACTTTATTGTTAAAAAAAGCTAACTCAATGTTGGGATTTGTTAAAAGATGGTCGAAGGAATTTCAAAATCCTTATGTAACCCTAGCTTTGTATAACTGTCATGTTCGCCCCCATCTAGAATATGCATCACAAGTATAGTCTCCTTTCTACGAAGTTCATAAATCTAGGATAGAGGCAGTTTAGCGTAATTTTATTCGATTTGCTTTAAAAGGTCTCTTCTGGGCAGATCCTTACAACCTCTCACCTTACGAACATCGGATTCAACTTCTACAGATTCAAACCTTGCCACAAAGGCGTATTAACAATGATGTTATTTTTATTCACCAACTTTTAACGGGATCTTTGGACTCACCCAATCTTCTATCATGTGTATAGGTTTTAATTTTCGCGGAAGGGCTCATTATCTTCGTAGATTAGATCTATTACATATACCGTACTAATTATGGCATGAATGAACCTCTTACCCGCATGTGCAAACTTTTTAACTCAAATAAAAGTATTGTTGATTTTATTATTAGTAAATCCTGTCTAAAAAACGTTTAAAACAATTGCACTACCGCTCATATTTTATGTTTTGTATGTTCTCAATGTTTTTGTATTTATTTGGTATAAATGTATTTATTTATTTATTTTTTTATTTTTTGTGCTTGTGTTATGCTATTTGTATATTTTGCATACTAACAACTATAACACCTAAATGATGTAGCCAGTGAGCACATTATGTGTTGGCTAATCTCTGATTGTAAGTTTAATGCTTGATATAAGCTTCTTACTATCGAGAACTGATAGTGTAAAAAAAAAATAAGAAAATCTAACTTCAAATCACGGCTAAACGGAGTGAAATGACCACCCTCCCATTCGATTTTTTTCTTGACTCGACCCAACCTACATGATATAGCTTTTTGTAACAATCATCCTGTATAAAACCTGTCGAAAACTTGTTGGGATACAAATCAAACACACCTAAGCTTGTTGTAATACTTAGCAAACACACCTTTAGACACGCATAAACATACAAAACATCAAACACAGCCGCCATAATTTTTTGAATATATTTTCACCACGGACCAATAAGATACAGACCGCCAACTCACTGTATGGTCTCTCTTTTTGCCTACAAGTACAAGCTGAAAATCAGCTGATATGCCATTTATTTTGAGAGTGTGACGCTCTCCCTTGCTTTTTAAAGCCATTTAGCAAACACACACAAAAAAAAAAATGGCATACGCAGGGATGGTTGCCACCACAAAATGCACAGTAAGAGATGTACACGTATTCACGGACAGGAAAAAATATTTCGAGGGTGTTTCAGGCAAGAGGAGTACGAGTTGGCGGTCTGTATTGGTCTGTGATTTTCACATTGAAACTGGCTCTGAAGGCTGAAGTTGTTTGTCGTGGTAAGAAATTTTATATGTAAAATCTTTTATATTTAATGAATAGAAAGTCAACGGCCTTGGCTTTAATAGAGCTTAAGTATCGCTTTCCGATCGATCAGCGAAATCAAGCATCACTGCGTGGTTAGTGGTTGGATGGAGGACCGTACAACAACTATGGTCGTTGTCACCCGTGCCTGTGAGTGTGTTTTCTACGTAGATTTATTAAAAAAAAATATATAAATATAAATTAATTAATTCATGATAGTGTAAAGACAAGAATCCAAATTCAAAGCACAATTCGTGAGAGAACCTATCGAAACTTTTGCGTGCAAATGAAAGGAAAATGTAAAAGAATCTTTTTCTGCGGTCGGTTCGTGGTGCCTTTTTTACCGAAAAATGTATGCAAAAAAAAAATCGTTACATCAATGATTACATAATATATTTCTTTTATTTATTTTAGGTCAGCAAGAAGAATACTATGTTACATGTCCTCAAAAGTCCTATCGCTTTTGACCATTATAAGCAAACAACAATTATTACAATTATCTACACGATTAATTTTCAACTAAGAATAAGTTATTGATACAAAATTTGATAGTCACTTGTCAAAATAAAGTGAAATGTCAAACGAAAACTTGAACTGCTCGATGCCAATACTTTTCAGGTTCTGGTAAACTTTTTACCGAAACCGAGTTTTCAGTTCAGTGTTAAAACCTTATAAGAGTTTTCTTGGAAAAACTAAGTATGCAAAAATATTACATTTCGCTCAATATCTAAATATTTTATCTTTCGAACAGTTATTTTTTTCAAAAATGTTATTTTCCTTTTGGGCGATAGAACGAGCTCTCTCATCGGCTGATGGCCTATTTCTTGTTTTTTTTATTCTGACAGCCCGATTCGATCGTCCAAGGTATTGAATTAGTAACTAAGCATCTTGTAGGGAAAAACTTTCTCGCCAGTGCACATGAGTAGTGTACTCAACTGGTGCCATCTACTTGAGAAACCTTACGGTTACTCACACAGTGCTGAACGCACCCAACAAGATCCACCAGTATGAGATTCCACAAATAGAATCCACCTAGACAATGAAATCCATTTCCAGGAAGGAGTCCACAGACACTTCCAATTTAAATCATAGTTTTCCAAGACATGCGCACTCCACCATTTTGGTGGAAACGCACTTCCAGCAGATAGAAACCAGTACGCACTAGTTCTGAATTTATACTCTGTCCGCAGAGTATTGCAGGTTCATCTTTTACACGGGGAGTGAAACGAAGTATAGGAATCAGAGACTTGAAAATTTGATAATTGTCAGTCGAGTATAAATGACATCACCTAATTATTGCTAGCTACTTTCAATCAGATTAACATCTAAAGACCATGCAAACCCTTTCGGACGCGATGAATTTTAGACAATGCAGTCCGTATTCCTGACCATATGTCCCATCCAACCGATAGATGGTGATAAATGTGTGTCATAAATTACCCAATGTCATCACCAATGCCGGATATAGAATTAGGCTGAGCAATTTCAATTATGACAGTTCTAATGTCACTCACGGGTCAAGTCAAGTACATGCGTTAGACGTGATCCGTCAGATGTTCGTACACCATTAGACGACTGTTGCGGAAGAAATACTTGAAATGTCATAACACGAGGAGCCAGCCACCACAATATGGTTTTACACGTTAGCAAAAGACATCTCATTGGCATCGACATTATCTTTGTCCAAAGTGATGCTGATCCCATCAAGGTCGAATAATCGATACAGTGACGTGACATATAGTCGGCAACTAAATCCCGAAAGTTTCAAGTGAACAGTCTTTATACCACCAACTTAATCAGCTATATTCCTTTTCTTTTTCATCAATTTCAGTAGCATTCAGAATTGACGATCACAAATTGTGGCTTAAAGAAATTCATGCAATCATAACACATTATCTTACAGTACAATCGACGCTTTAATCTAGTCATTTCTCAATTACTCATATAATTTGCAATACCTGTCAAATAGCAAAACCTTCATGTTTACGAAAAAAAGATTTTCAAATAAATTTATTTACAACGACACAAAAGTAACACCGCTATTGAGATACGTATTTCTGCTTATGAAGAAAACTATCTCGAACCTCGAATTTTCGGAAAATGATTTAATACAGGACATATTCACATCAGAGTTGGGTTCCTCTCTGGACGGCGCCGCCACCGCAGCCGCTTTGGTTTGCGCGAGCCTTAAAAAAATATCTTTGAACCATATTTTTTGTTCAAAATTGGGAACTGAAAAATAAAATTTTCTTTCTGTAATCAATGCTTATATAAATTTTTAATCAAACGCAAAAAACTAAAAGCTTTTATGTCTTCTTGTCTAGAGAAAATTAAAAAATACTAAAACTACTTTTTTATGAGAGTTTTGTTTTTTAAATTTACGGTGATCTTACTTTGAGGATTAATCAACAGTACCTGGGTAGCCCGCTTCACGAGATCTAAAGATTTAAACTCCCTTCTCGGGGGCAAACAAACTCACGCAACTTCGTTGCTCCGCTTAGGGTTGGTCCAGCTTTCTGACAGGCACCTGCGTCAATAGTATTTTAATCAACAGTACCTGGATGGCCCACGTGTCGTGGACATTGGACATACAAAAAAGTATACCCAGGTCTTATCGATGGGAGAAAAAGTGTTGGTCTGCAACTTTAACACTTTGATCCTCCCACCGTCCCCCTAGAAGGGTGTTATGCAGCCAAAACAACCTCAGCTCCTCACCATGAAAGAAAAACTCAAAAGTACGGACGATGACTTTATTGACGAGACTGACATACCCTTTTAATACATCATGTAAATTGTAAATTGACTTCATTTTTTAACTGACTCCTTACTCAAAAACTGACTAACTATTACGTGGAATGCATCGTAACTCTAACTCTTCTTGGTGCATTCTGGGAAACGATTACTGAATTGCTTCACTTTTTTTCAAAGATATACATTTCATCAACATTAATCCTCTAATGAAATCACATTAAATGCCAAAAATCTAAAATTTCATAAAAATAGTTTCAGTTAATTTCACTTTTCACAAAAACTAGAAGACAAAAGTTTTTGGTTTTTTGCCTTCAATTAAAAATTGATTCGAGCATTAATCACAGAAAGGAAAATTTATTTTCCATTTCTTTACTTTGAAGAATATTGGTTTAAAGATGTTTTTTAGTTTTTTTGTAACAACATTTCGAGTGTGAATATTTTGAAAACTATTGTAACACATAATTAAATTTAAATGTAGGATTAAAGAACAGATTCCTGGCTTTTGAAACCGTTATAGTAATGTATTCTTAGTATTGCCGTTGTTTTTTAATATTTATTTTTCTATTCAAAAAACTTCATCTACAAAAAACCGTTATTAATTCTTGGTGCCTCAGTTATTGTACTCTCTGCCGCCCCTAACAAAATTTAAAAAAATAACTATAATTTAATTTACAAAGCGTTTATGTGCCCAAAACTTGAGTATAACTCCCATCTCTGTTTGCTTTTTAAACTTTTTTACACCTGTTCGATAGAGTTCAGAAAAAGCGTTAAAATTGATATATTAGAGAAGCATTATGGAAACATTTGCATCCCTTGAACATCGGCAAAATGTTTCATGGGTTTCCTTATTTATCCGGTTCTTCTACAAAAAATGCTCGCTCTAGGTAGACTGCTGCGTTCCACAACAATGTGGAATAAATTGCCTGGTACAATTTTCCCTTGACATTTTGATCTCCAAGCATTCAAGACAAATGTTCATCGACGCCTCTTTTTCCTTCCTCCCTTATTTCCTGTCGCTGGATTGCGTTTAATGTTTTTAGTTTAAGTAAATATAATGCTTAATTTTGTACTTATCAAAATGTGAAATTTCTTATTTGCACTTTTTAAAAATGTCAATAGATGTCCCTATTTAAGACTGTATCGCACGCATAGTTCTACCAGTTTTGCCAGTAAGACACTAACAGCTTGGTGGAATAAAGTGATTTTCATTACTTTTTCGCATTCAGTAAAGGACTATTCACATGAGAGCGACCAACGAATGGACGAATTAATGAACAAATCAGATTTTAAGCATTAATACAGCTAATTTCTTAACTAAAACGTGACCGCTCGATAGAGTTTGAATTTTAAAAAAGTTAGTTGTAGTATAAAATTATTATGTAGTATAACAAATAGTGTATTACTGCCTTAATGCTTGAGTTGCAGGGTATCGCGACTAGGTGTCGCTCACCTAGTGCGCGGTACACTGAAACTCAAACATTGAAGTAAGATAGAACATGTTTTTTCTAAGAAAAATCAATCTCTCTTGTACTTGAAAAAGCGGCAGCCACATTGTTCTCGGCAAATAATTACAAAATTGTTTAGTCAAGAAAAGTTAACCGACTTTTAATTAAAATTTGTTACCACATAGTTTATTAAAATATGAGATAAAATAAATTGTTCGCTACGAGCTACAAAGTGATTGCTACGAACTGTCAAACTCTATTTGCGTCCACATACCATCCACATCGCAACGAATAAATTATTCGTGCGCGGCTAACATCAAAATCTCACTGTTCAAATGTGATACGGACATGGCGTTCGTTGTTCGCAACGAATAAAATGAAACGTCAAAATGGACGAATGTTCGTTCATTCATTGGTCGCTTTCATGTGAATAGTCCTTTACAACTTAACAAGAACGCTACCTGGCAGGGTTCACAAGTTCTCAATTTGCGACTAGTGAACACGGACCAAGAAGATACAGACCGCCAACTCACCATATGATCTCTCTTTTTGCCACCAAGCTAAAAATCAGCTGATATGCCATTTATTTTGAGAGTGTGACGCTCTCCCTTGCTTTAAAACCCATTTAGCAAACACACCTAAAAAATAAATGGCATACGCAGGTATAGTTGCCATTACAAAATGCACAGAGAGAGATGTACACGTATTCACAGACTGGAAAAAATATTTCGAGGGTGTTTCTGGCAAGAGAAGTACGAGTTGGCGGTCTGTGTATGGTCTATAAAGTTGTAATATTTTCTTAAACAATTCTGGCGACATCTATTGCCTTTTGCCAACAGCATAAGCGAAACCCTTAGAAGTGTCAATTCATACGAATCATTCAGCTTCACTAATTCGTATGAATTGACACTTCTAAGGGTTTCGCTTATGCTGTTGGCAAAAGGCAATAGATGTCGCCAGAATTGTTTAAGAAAATATTACAACTTTTGCCGCTAGTTGGGACAAGGGAAGCACTGTCGCGGATAAAATTTTTCCAAGCGATTTGTATGGAAATGACATTTCACTAGCAGTCCATGTATAGCACAGAGGACCTAAAGGAGAGTGAAATCTTTCGTACGTATCACCCTCCAACACCCATTTCCGTTTTTTTTTTTTTTTATTATTTGAAATCGTGTCTGTGAATAAATGCAAGAACAACAACACAAAATCATATCATACCAACTGTGCGTGTATGCGAGTTTTTACGCACACATTCGCAGATGGTATGATTTATCTGTCAAATCAGCTTGTAGGCAAAATCCCATTTCCATCCTACATTAAACTCTCTTTCATATATCCTCTCTGATGTATAGTATGTCAATGGCGGCCAAAGACTACATCAAAGAATGATTAAAAATTGTTTTTTACTTTATTTTGCTTATGGTGACTTTTGAACACATTTGGCACATAAGCAGCGCTCTTAGCTGCAAAACAAAACAATACTTGAATTCTCAAGTTATAGTACTATATGTTCTATATATAATGTGAGAGAGAGAGACAGAACTCTATAGCCATTTGCTTAAAAACTCAATTTCGTTGGGAACGTACTCTTTGGAATCTCCTCATTAGGCGGTTTTTCTTTTTTAGTTCACAGCAGAGCCTGGGTTGTCAAAAAAAAATTAGTGTTTCTTTTTTGCTTCAGTGTTCAGAGCTAAGAATTCGTATTTCTTTTTTCCTTCAGAGTGCGCTTTACGAGCTCCAAATAAATAGATGGGGCAGACTGAGCAAAAGCTGAACAAAAATATAAATGTCACAAGTGAGACGCTTCCAAACCAATTCAATTGATAAAAAGAAGAACTTTTTAGCGGCGCGGCGGCTGAAATTAAAAACAATTAAAATGGCCACCGAAGGTATTTTAAATGTTAAAAAAAATTGTTTTCAGGTTTTTCAAGTGGCATGAGAAGAGGAAATTAATGGAATATTAAATTCGTTTCATTAATAGTTTAGAGCGCTCTGAACACAATTTGTTCAGAGGACGTTCAGAGCGAGTTCGATATACTCGAACTCTGTTCAGAGCTCGTTTCTGAATGAAAAAAGAAAAACGCCTATTGTATATAGAACCTATATACCTATAACTTGAGAGTTTTTAGTATTGTATTGTTTTGCCGGGAAGAGCACTGCAGATGCGGCATTTGTCTAAAAACAAAATATTTTTTATTTTTTCCTCCTTCCAACACTTATCACTTTTTGATAACGTTTATGCAGATTTCTCTTTTCATTATTATTTTTAATTATGATAATTCTCTTCATGTTCTTTACCGTCTTCCTTTTTCAACAATAATCTGAAATGAGTTAATGCCTTGTTTTGGCGTCCGCGGCTATGTAGCAATAGTGTACTAATTGATAGTACTATAATATACAATGTTTATATCCTCTTCAAAATGTCAGAAGAGCATGTCATGAACATCGTTCTAAATTTTCATGTTACATCATTTGAAAAGGATTGTGTGAAATAGATAAGAGAGAATTTTAAAAACACAGCAATATAAAAAAGTTGAATTTTTCTTCAAACAAAAATTAAATTCTAAAAGTATCGATAATTCTTCAATTTGCAAGTAAAGAGGCCCTAAAAAAGTTGTTTTTACTAGTGGTATGAAGTCAGCAACAGACCAGGTTCGATAAGTTTGATTTCTTGTGTGCGGTTTAATGTATATATTTTTATTTTTAATGCAATGTATTGTTTTGCGGATGTACATATAAATAGATTTTTGTTTTAAGATTATGATTACATCAAGTTAGTAAGCTACTATTGCGTATTATTTCACATCTCATTAATTTCTGAAATCAAGAATCTTTATGTTAATATTCTTATTGATGTCTCAAATAGTTGTTAAACTAGCGTGTTTCACGGAAGTCGCTGAGTAGGAAAACTATAACTAATAAACTTCCAACTAAAATCCACCAAGATAAATAAATACAAGGAATAAAGGACGTTTGCATTTCGATTTTTCATAAAGCCATTGCTAATGCTAAATAAATCGTTTTAACATTGAGCGAAACTACAATTTTGAAAAACACCATATCTTTTGCTTTATCCTTTTCCAAACCACTATAAGGTGTTTCCAAATTTGTTCCCAGTAGGTCCAATAACAATAAATACATAATCACTATTAATTAATATATATTTCATGAAATAACAAAACATTTATGCAGGCAAATAAAAAAAACAAACCTGTTGGCAATTTTGTACATTCAGCATTTTTTAAGGCCTTTGTCAATAGTTCTTTGATTTTCGACACTTTGAAGGTATTGTCTTGATTGCTAATTTCACCTAAACCAATTCTTTTGGATTAAGTTTACAGTGATAGCGAAGTAAGCGAACCGCTTTGTGCTCTAGTCAACGACGTAGTTTACGTATACTTGGCTTTTTCTCGTTTTTCAACAACAACTCCGCTTTTCTTTTTTTTTCATACGGCACACGTGCTCAAGAGGTTTGTTAAAGCCCTTTTAATGATTATTCACAGCGCGAGCGATAGGAAATTAGGGCGGAAGGGAAAGGAGGTATCGATGAACATTGGTTTTGAATGTTTGAAGATCAAAATGGCAAGGAAAAATTGTGCCAGGCAATTCATACCACATTGGTGTTGTACGGCTAAAGAAAGAATCCCTCTATTTGACGGTACGTCCGAAATTGGGCTCAAGTGTAAACTGATGAGCGTTTCTAGCAAGACGGGTATTACGGGAGAAATGGTTAAGGAGTGGAACGCAGCTGGCTACCTCGGGTGAGCATTTTTTGTAGAAGAATCTGTAAAATAAAGAAAGACATGAAACATTTCGACGATGTTCGAGTGATGGAAATGTTTCTCTCCTATCTATTTTAACGCATTTTTCTGAACTCTGTCGAGCAGGTGAAGAAAAGTTTTAGAAGCACCTGCCCAGAGATGGATAAATGGCATTACATTTCAAACAAATTTCGTATGTCCTCTTTTTTGGTTGACGTTAATTTATTTTCTTTTACTATTTGCCGGTTGTAACTGAAACATAGAACAAAACCCCTTCAAAACCACTTGAACTTACGATGTGAGCGATAATAAACCTTGTCTTTTTCTGACTGTGCTGCCAGTCCTGTTGAAAGCCCTTTTATAAATCCTTTGTCTTGGTGTTATAATATTTGGGTCTATCCAAACATTTTTCATTAGTGTAATAAATTTTCTTATTTTGATTTCTTAGTTTTTTAATTAACGTAAAAATGTTTGCATCCACAAAATATTATCAGATTTTTCTAGCAACACGTTGCTCCACTGGTATTTGACATTCGTAAAATATTATTATTATAATCTTGGTGGTTTTTATGCTGTCAAGGTAAAGGTATTTCTGTTGAAAATAATTAACTGGGAAATAAAGGCAAATAGTAGTTTTGATTAAATCCATGTTATGTGGATACCTGGACACGTTGGGATAATCAGCAACGAACATGCTGACAAGGCGGCAAATTATGCTCATGATTCACCAACCATATTGAATGCTAGTCTAACTAAGCGTGACCTACTTCGGGAAGTTAAAAACAAACTTCGACAACAACAACAAAACGACTGGCAAAATAACTACCAACACTTCTACAAATCCACTAACCCCGACAAAAACAAACCTATCTATCCTATCACCACCTCTAAACAGATGAATACAGTCATGGTCAGACTAAGAATAGGACATACAGCAATCACCCATCAACACCCTCAAAATAAAACAGATCCGCCATACTGCACTCACTGCCAAACAACAATAGACATAAAACATATTCTTGGAACAGGGGTCTGCAAATCGCTGACCTCCAATACCAGTGTTTACAACTCACCTTTACAAACAGAGGAAATCCTTAGAAACCTAGATTCAGAAAATATAAAAACTATTTACAATTTCATTAAATTACACAATATTCAAATATAAACTTTCCACTACAAAATATATATTAAATTTAATTACTAAATTCTACTTATACCTATAATTAATTTTTTCTCAACCTAAGAGTCAGAAGCCTTAAGCAGCTAGCGCTCATATAACATGTAAATTTTTAATTTTATGTTAACAAATTATAATAATAATAATAAATCCAATTGACACAACGACATCGACGCAAATGTCAAACATAAGTTAGGGAATCAAACCAAACCATAATTTCAACGCTATTGACGCACTGTCAAGTAAACACGTTTACCATCACACAAAAGCTAGGTAGGTACAATGACAACTCTTGGAGTTGTTAAGAAAATCTAGAGCGAACATGGGTGGTGGACGGTAACAAACGAAAGCTAGTGTCAAAACCGAACAAAACTTTGCCGTCCGATTTGTGAAATTAACACGCTAACACCAATCATGTACAGTAAACTCTCTCATAGCCGGCTCTCATAACTGACGGTACAACATAACTTTAAGGAGTTAAAATACCTAAAGTTAAATATACTTTGTCATGTTTTGTTTTCCTCTTCAAGAAGAATATTAAAAAACTTTTCTTAAAATAAAATGCAATTTCTAAAAATTTCTGATTTTTTTTTACAAACAAAGTCAATATTTTTTTATAAAAATATTAACATAATGTACCTATGTGCATATACGTATATATCTGTCTTTTACTTTCTTTATTTTTATTTGTTTATCGTTTCTTTGTTCATTATTATACATTAAAAATTAGTTTGAATACCAGTATGTACATGTACATAACAGGTTTTGTTCAGTTCCAATGTTATTTGAAGGAAGATAACAAAGGAGATGACCCATTTTTCAATGGAGTTTGGGCCAAAGTGGATAACAATGAGACTAGTACTTTGGTTTTGGAGATTTCGAGATAATTGAGCTTAAGTTGACCCATTGTATATAAAATCTATAGTAGTGGAACGTGCAGATTCGACGGTGTCGGCCTCCCACGTCGCCACACAATTTGCTCAATCCACACAATTTACTCATTAACAGACTTTGTGTGGATGGTGTGGACTTTAAGAATGACGAGACTCAACTCAAGTCGCAAAGAATAGGTCAAAATGGAAGAAATCACAACTGAGTGCATATGAATTCTGTTGAGTGGAATTGGCTTTTGAGGGTGGGTTTGTGTGTTAGTAGGATTTTTTTTTTTGGTTTGATGGATTTTGGTGGAATTGTATGGCAGCCATCTTTAATTTGAATTTTTTTTGAATTGATGTGATGGATTTTGTTGGCCTTGAAGAGGAAATGTATGAAAACGTTCATATTACATGTGGAAGCCATTGTTGCCAATAAATACATTTTTCTAGCAAAATAATAATGTTTGGTGATTTAGGTAATTATTGTGGGGCTTGCACTTTAGTGTATAAATGCACTAAAGGATGCGGTTTTTGAGGATTATAAAGGTATAATAAAATTCGAGGACGTGTACATGGGTTAAAACAAGAAAAAAAAAACACATGAATTCTAGAATTACCTATTAATAGGTAGGTATATATGCAACCTACTTTATTTGATTGCCGCTTTTCTTAGATAACAATCGTTTTACATGATGTGACTTAATAAGTATACCTATATTCTGAAATACTAAAAAGGAGGAATTTCTAAAACTCTTTCTTTTCAAATAATTCTAACCTTCCCTTTCCTAAAGAAAACTAGATTTATTTATGATTTTTACAACGATTGCGCAAATGACTATAAAGAAAAACAAATTTTTACAAATGCGTAGGTACGCAAATATTCACCCAGGAAATTACTATTAAAGTTCAAAAAAAAACCTTATACATTTTGCAGAAACCCGTAGAGGTGGCAATCATATCGCAGTACGTTTGAAATTTTTGCAGCAAGATTTTTCACCGTTCTAACATCCATAGCTAAAATTGTTATTGAGTGATTTTTTTTTATTGGGAAGTGATTGTGTGATTGTATTGCGTTGAAATTGAAATTTGGCAAATTCTTGCTAACTGGACTGGTCATAGATATTTGCAAGAAAAAAATGCACGGCTGGGTTGTACGAACTTGCTCTAATGTCTGAGAATTGTTTATTGGCTGCATAATTTATATTCAAAATTATTTCGAAAATTCTTCTATTTTTCAAATGCAGTAAAGAGTTTTCTCTAAAAAATTAAGTAATGCAATAAAATCTAAAAATTGTTTTTTTGGAAAACTTTTTGAAAACATTTTTCAAACAAAATTCAATAAAACAAGTTCATAAGTATTCAGCAAATACATTCATATATAATTTTTGAAAAAAATTAATGGGCAGTTTTTAAAATGTTAACTTTTTTTCAAAAAATTAAAAAATGCTTTTAAAAATACAAAAAAAATATTTTTAAGAAATATCAGTATGCAGTATAAATTGAGCTAACTATACCTTTTTATGTGTGAAATTTCAAAAGTATCGGTTGAGCCGTTATTGAGATAGGTAGTCGAAAGTAAAAAAACGTTCCTATGGAAAGTAGGTAGGTACCTTTTTTAGACATTTCAACCTAACGGTTATATGACAGGTCCGACATTTTTTGTTTTACAAAAAAATTTAATTTCCCCTCTGTAGGTAGGTACCTACCTACATCTAAAAAAAACCCTACGATATAAAAAAAAAACTTTTTTTTCCACGAATGCATAACTTGCCTTATAATACCTATAATCGCAAATAAAAATATTGAAAATTGCCAAAAATATATAATATCAAAATATTTCGAAAATCCAATAGGTATATTTTTTTTTAATTATTAAAAATGACTAGGTATACAATGACTACATATTTATTAAATTGAAAAATATCTTACTAATACATATTTATATTTTTCAAACCACGTCGGCTTTTATTTGAAATATAACATTTTACATTATTAGCATTTTTAACAAAAATACTGCTTTTCTACTTCTTGTCTATGCATTTACATACAAACGATTTTCCTTGTATGTACCTAGAGGTGTACAATACAACCAGTTCCACTCAGTTTCCAAGCGACACCTTAACTCAACATTTATTTCATTACTTATGATATGACCTTCTTTTCTTAGCAATATTTTTTATTATTCTTGCTACATTTTATTTTTCTTCGCTTGTTTTGCTGCCAGCGCATTGACAGCGACATCCCACGACGGCCTTTTGCGTAAATTCATACACGTTTACGACAGTACTATAGTGTCTATATACAAAGGTTGACCATTGAAAATTTTTTGATAATAATTATGTATAAATCCTAAAATGTCTCACCTAAGATATTATTTTGACATCAACTGAAAGATCATACAAATTTCTTTTAAATGATGTCAACTAATTTTTTATCAACTTATTATATTTAAAAAATGAGCCAACATCTTTTTTGAGTTACTTTTGAAAGCTAATATCTCCAAAAAATCAGTGATGACTTAAATATATTACACCGTTGTAATCCCTAGTTAATATCCTTTAATTTGATATATAATTATGTTACACAACAAGCTATTTTACATTTTAATTTTTTTAAATATGGTTTGCGTGTTGTTTTTTTTTTGTATTGTTTATTATTTATTATTGTTTATTGTTTATTTCAAATCAAAATTTACATTGGACACAAAAAGAAGACATCTTTAAAAGCAGTATCCTAGCATTAGCATTAACAAGTTTTGAACAAATGAACAAAAATATCTAGAATATATGTAATTGCATCTCTGTCCAAAAAAAAACATAATTTTGTCTAAAAAATTGACCTAATGTTCTATATTTGTCTCTAAAAAGGTTTTCCATTATTTTGGCATCAGAATCGGTTGCAGTATAAGGCTCGTTAACGTCCAGGATATACCCATCACAGCATGGGATCATTAAGGGCTTAGCCAGATTCTGGTACTTTTGCTAGCTAGCTATGTATATGCTTTTTTCTGAAAACCGTAGTTTGAACTTTTTTGAAGATATACATACATATGTTTCATCGCAAATAACTATAGATGGACGATCGTTTTCAATAACGTTGGTGTTTTCAAACAATCCATTGGGAATAAGTTTGATCCTTCTTGAAGCTTCTTGGACAGTTATAGCTGGAAACCCAAGTTAAATCGCACAAAATAATTCATCAAACTTGTCCTTGCAGTTGTTAAGTATCGTCCTACAGTTGTAGGAGATAAGTTTAAAAGACAGAAAAACATACCATCACTATCACCGGACCTTAATTTTGCCAAATATGTAAAAAGCTCAATGCTTTTTTACTCCGGGACAAAGCGCTGGAGTTCCAGAAACTGTTCAGGGTTCATACCAAGCTAATAATGACATAAATAAGGATTGATGTTACTTATATCAATAAAATCAATTGTCTTCATTGCAGTATTAGTTAAAAGTGACATCATTGTATCCATCTTTGCTCCAGTAAGGTCAGAAACATTGCTCTTCATATCAACCAAGGAAACCCAGCCACGCAGTCAAAGATGGGAATTGCATAATCTGCTATTTTCTGACACATACAATTTATGGTCTATTAATAACCTTTCTCTTATTGGTTCTGGAAATCTTAATCTTTCAGATTCTTGACAACCCGAAAATATACACCGTTTTTCAGTCGCAACAACACGCTTGTACACAGCAGATTGTATTTTTTGTCCAATTATGTTTTGGAGGGGATTTCTTCGCTCTGCCCAAATGGCACTTGCCCAACAATTAAAGGAAGCAATTCTAACAAAATAATTTATTTGGCGCGTTTTCTAGTCTTTAAAAAATAACTATGTAATAGCTATTTACCTGTTAATCAGGATAGATCGTTGAGGATAGTTTTGAGGTACGTTATGAGATCTGACATCTGGGAGATCTCAACGAAGATGCACAGCAAGCAAATTCGTAAATGTCCATACTCGCGATTCGGATTGGGATCATTTGTCGAAGCGATCCTTGCGATAATTCGATAGCAATTTAAGCATATCAAATCTGACTCCGATATCTTTAATTTAAATTAGGTACATATGTAATGTATATAATAAAAAAGGAATACAGAAATGAAACATGGCAACTTACTTAGTGTGGAGATATCCATTTAGTTAAAATTGACCGCATAGAAATTGAATGGTTGTGAATATTACGAGCTTCATTTCTATTTTGAAGTGTAAAAACAAAAACACAATAAATTATTGTACGAAAAATCTGTCTAAGCATCAGTTTCGCCAGGTCACTTCGAGGTGACCTGCTCACTTTACGAGACACACAAATTTCAATGCATTGTTCTTTATAGTCAGTCTCGCTCACGCAAATTTGTTATTTTATTGTATCCTGGTGAACCTGGCCACATTAGGGAATTGCATTATACACTATTTTTACTTAGGACTACTATTACTATAAAAAAGAAAATTTTCAGAAGTACATACTATTTTATTAAACATGATTATGCCTAAAATTTTTGTTTATTTACTTTCAGTTTAGTCACTGTTTATTTTCATGAAGCTCAAACTACCTGTTATTTATATCGGAAAAGTTATGATTTTATAAAATTTAAAAACCGTTATAATTTCCATCAGAATATATTTTTGAATTTTTCTGACTGAAAACAAACAGTTTATACAAAAAAAGATTAATTATTAACTTTTAATACAAATAATGGCGGCATATTTGAATCGTACACTTTCAATGGTAATCGGAAATGACGGCAATACGTCTTCATCGCTCGACACAAATGCTCGTTCACTTCAAAATGCTGCCACCCTGGAAAAATCCCCACTCCAGATATTCGTGAGGGCTAAAAAGAAAATCAATGATATCTACGGCGAAATTGAAGAATATGTCCAAGAGACCACACAATTTATTGACAGTATAATCATATTTTGTCTTTTATGTAAATTCATAAATTAATAACATTGTATCCATTTAAGTTCTACCAGAAGATGTGGACGTGGTTGATAAATCAGAAAGACAGCTGTTTCATAGCTACGTGCATAAAATCGCAGCAATTCGAGAAGTCTTGTCTCGGGATCACATGAAAGTAGCATTTTTTGGAAGGACATCAAATGGAAAAAGTTCAGTGATAAATGCTATGCTTCGAGAAAAAATTTTACCCAGTGGAATTGGACATACAACGAATTGTTTCTGCCAAGTTGAGGGTAGCGATGATCAAGAAGCGTATCTAGTCAAAGAGGGTTGCGATGAAAAACTAAATGTTGTGGTAAGTTTCATTATTTTATTATAGTTCGTATCTGTTTTCGCCTGCGGGCGCATGTCACATATATTTTTTTAGTGTTATTATTATTTGGGTGGAATTGTCTCTCAGATCCTTCCATCACTTTCTGTTTTCCGATCTATACTCTAAATGTGACTACAGTCCAGCAACTAAGGCGGAAAGAAATGTGTTCTTAAGTGCGAAATTGTTGTTTATATGCAGGTAAACATTATTTTAAAGGCTTCTTGATAAAAAAAAGAAATCTTCATGGTGTGGCCATTTCGAGTTGCCCGCAAATAAGCATTTGAAAAAAAGCTTGAGTGTGTAGGTTCGGTCGAGATAAAAAAAACCGTACGGTATTTCCTTTGTAAAAAATTACTAAAAATAAAAAAAAAATTATAAAAAAATAAAAGTAACTACATACTCAATGGTAGGGTATACCTTTTTGCAAAACTAGAAATCTCTTTTATTTAATTTTATCTTTTAATAAAATTAATTTAATTAACATTTTTGAAAAATGTATCCATATTTTCAAACTTATAATTTAAAAAAAAAAAATGGACGAACTTGCTCTTATGCTAGACAATCGGTATATTTTGAAAAAAAAATGTAATCTTTAATTGTTTTTAGAATTAAAGAGTTTTCTTGGAAAAACTAAATATCCAATACCTAATTGTTCATTGCTTTTTATCTATCTAGAAAAAAAAATATTGAAAATCGTTAGACCCGTTTTTTTTCAAAAAGGTTATTTTGGAAAATCTTTTTGAAAAAATATTTTGAAATTAATTCGAGTGTGTAAATAAACTGCAATTTGTAGTTCGCATCATTTTTTAAGAAAATTATTAAAAATTAAAAAAAAAAGTTTTTGAGAATTTTGAAATGACATTATTAAAGTTAAACTTATTAATAAAGTTATAAATGACTTTCTGTATAAGAAATTTTAATGAAATCGAATGTTAGGTTTACGAGAAAATTCGACTTGAATTCCGGTTCTCAGAGAGGATTCTTTAAAAGACGAATTTCGAAAAATCTTTTCAAACCAAAAGATAGAATGTCTTTAAAAAATAGCATTCTGAAAGCTGTATCAAAATCGTTGGTGCCGTTTTTGAGAAAATCAGTTAAAAATACTTTCCGAAGGACGTCCAAATAATTATCAAAATACCAAATTTGAAGCAAATCGGTCCATCCGTTCAGGCTCTAGAGGTGCGAACAGACATATAGATAGACGGACGGAATTTCCAGACCCACTTTTTTTGACTTCTTCATCATCGTCATATCATGTGTGATTGTGATCTCGAAAATGTATTTCTGCCCAAATCTATAACTTGTCTTAAAAAATGAAAAACGTAAAAATTAAAAGCAAATCCCGCATTTAAAAACATTTTTTTGTAAGTCTTGTTTCTTCCTTCGGAACAACATATTTTAATAAGCTACACCATTGTACTCAGGCAATAATGTTGTTCTTTTATTATGCATTTATTATGTTTATTCAATGTTCAAGAAGGTTACAATCGAAGTGTCATACGGTTACGTACTGTTACATATGTTGAGAAAATTGGTAAAATGAATAGTATCCAACTTTCGCAGTCTATTTACTTTTTCGAATGCCGTTTCCAAATCCATAGATAAATGCACAGAGTCGTTTCGTGAGACTAACTCTGTGTGTACTGATTGATCGAGCATGTGCAACAGGGTGTGTGTGCTTCTGTTGGGCCCAAAGCCGCGTTGGCTACATTTTATGTATATTTAGAGAGTACATTTAAGTATATTCCCAATTATTTGTTCGAATAATTTAGATATGACGAAGAGGAGAGCAATAGAACGGTAACTATCGATTGATTGTGGATCACAGTTAGGCTTAGGTATAGGAATCAGGTTAGTTTTTTTCCACTCATGTGGAAAAGTTCCTTTTATTTTCAAAATGTTATTATAAAGACTAATCAGTCTTAACATGGGATCATTTGGCATATTTTGTAACATTTTGAAAGATATTTTGTCTGAACCTGGAGTTGAACCTTTTGTTAAATTAAGTGTTTCCATAACTTCTGGAAGAGTAATAGCGGGAGTGGAAGCATTTTGTGAGTGGATGATTTGAAGTGCGTTATTCCTTGGTATGATTTCAGGAGGAAAGTTAGCGTTGGAGCTATATCCCGGTCAGTTATTGTGTTAGAGGCCAGCCTGATAGCTGTGACATTCTTACTTTGTTTCAAGGGTTTTTGAGTCCATTGTATGATTGATTGAGCACAGGAAATTAGCCCAATTTACGATTTTGATAAAACTTTCTGAATGGTGTTTTTTGTTTAAATCTTATGTTTAAAGTCTTGTAACGGTACCTCACGAAGAACGTTTTTATTTCAAATCAGATCTTCTAGTAAGCCACTTCACTGATTTCGATTAAATTTTGAATTTTGAAGTCCTTTTATAAACGAAATAATTTTGCGTTTTAGAATTTTCAAAACATTTTTTTTATTTATGAGTAGAAATAATTCAATTATTGGTTATTTTAAAAACGGTTTGATCAATTTTTAAAAAATTTTATTTTCCTGCTAAGAACTACAAAGTTCTTTTACTTCGTTTTGCATTTTTCTTGAGTACACTGTCGTTTTGACTGTTGCTTAATTGTATTTTTGTTCGTTGATTATCTGATCAGCCAATTGCCATAGAACAGTCGCCACCAAAACAAAAAAATGGTACAGAAAGTGCACGACTGAGTCGCACGAACTTGCTCTTACGTGTGACAGTGGTCTCGGGGCTTGAGAAAAAAACATCTGTGGAGCGGATTTTTAGATTTTTTTTGTGAAACAACTTAACAGGTAATATAGGGAATTGAGGAGTCGACGGAGTTTGTGGGACGCTATATGCAGTGCCTGCAAATTGCCGAAAGCAAGTTAATGGTAAGAAGTGGCAGACTCCATAAACATGCCTCTTAATGACCGCGAGGGCGATTGTCCGAATCTAAGTAAAACTTTTGATTGTACATAATTTGGAAAAACATCTAAAGAAAAAGTCGGGTCAAGGTGCCAATGATTCGATTTCCATAACCTGGAAGTATTTCAACAAGTTTGTTTTTTTGTTTAACGATTTGTGGAGTCACCAAGGCAAAAAGGTGATCAAATTTCATAGAATTTATAAAAAAAAAAAAATGCGATAGAGTTCTGAATTCTCAGCACGCAATTCAATCATTAATTTTCCACACTCCCCCCCCCCCTCCTGCCGGCAGGCCACTTAATCCTTCATCCAAAAACCTACGGCATTTTGTTTGGCAATTCACCTGCTTCGCTCCTTTTTGTTCCATTTTTTAAACTTCTTATTTTGACTAAACTTTTCTTAACAGTAGCCCCTTAACTGAAAACAAATTTCAATTTTAGTACGCGAATAAAGCTTATGCTTTCAGAATCATCTGGAATGCTTCCGGACTTTTCTTGTCGTCGAAACAAAAATCTTACAAGTTAAATAATAAATAGACTGTTTTTATCTCAAATCATTCCATTTTTCTAAATTGTGATTCAATTAGGACCAAAGTTGTCTATAAAGAGATTATATTGTATCATTTAAATTTAAAGTCGATTGCAGAAATTACCTGATACAGACATATTTTGTATAAGTGTCCGTCCCCTTAATAAAAGCTTCTTTTTTTATAAATTCCGTATTTTATAAATTCAGTTACTTCTTTTCAGAACATAAAACAACTGGCAAACGCTTTGTGCCAAGAAAAACTTAGCGAGAGCTCGTTAGTGCGCATATTTTGGCCTCGTGAGCGTTGCAGCCTTCTCCGCGATGATGTAGTTTTCATGGACTCACCTGGAGTTGATGTATCACCTAATCTCGACGACTGGATCGATAACCATTGCTTGAACGCTGATGTTTTTGTTTTAGTTCTTAACGCTGAATCCACGATGACACTTGCTGAGAAATCATTCTTTCACACAGTTTCCCAAAAACTCTCGAAGCCAAATGTATTTGTTTTAAACAATCGTTGGGATGCATCAGCAAACGAGCCAGAATGTCAGGAATCGGTAAGGTGCAATTGGTGATAGTTATAAATACAATTTATATTTTTCTTCCGTATATTTATATCCATGTTGGTTGTTATGTAAAAAGGATCTAGAAAAGGTAATTTTTCGGGTAGCCTTTCATAATATTACCGCATTGCATATTATATATTATATATAATAGCTTTTTAAGCGTTTTTGCTTTTTATTCCGAACTCCCTTTTTTCTTAAAAAAAAAAAAGTGATATTTTAACTTTTAACACAACAACTCCAGGAGGAGCCAATGCCTATTGACTTATATCAGCGAACATACCTGTTTGATCGTTGAAAGGAAAAGAAGAGACCTAAAATATCCCCCGAATCATTTAAAGTTAATTTTCCAGTACAAAAAAACAAGTTCTTTAAATATTCCTTCCACAAAAAGACAAATACTAGTAAGGTCGGCTGTTCAAAATACTTTGAACACTCTTATCTTATTGGCTTAAGCTAACGAAAATCTATATATATTATATATATATATATATATATAAAAGAAAGTCGTGTTAGTTACACCATTCTCGAACTGCGATGTAACAAAATGCAAACTGTTGACATGCAAAATAATAACTTGCGTATTGACTGCAACGAAATAACAAAATGCAAGAAAATACCCGCGAGTTATGCCATCCATAACCTATATTTGTGTATAATTTGCGGGAGATTTTTGTCTACAATGTGCAGGATTTAAGGGTGATGTAATAAATGTAGGTTAATGCAAATTTGTGAATATTGTGGTTTATCAATTTAATTAATAGTAAAACCAGGTTTAAATATTTATTCGTAACGATCTTTAACATAATCTTTCTTTTTTTTTTTGCACTATCAGGTCTCGAAAGCAAGAAGCTTATATCAAGCATTAT
This sequence comes from Platycheirus albimanus, assembly GCA_916050605.2. Classification (NCBI taxonomy): domain Eukaryota; kingdom Metazoa; phylum Arthropoda; class Insecta; order Diptera; family Syrphidae; genus Platycheirus; species Platycheirus albimanus. Next base: position 74,695,541 of record OU696697.1, on the reverse strand, counting down.
CTACAATCCGAGATTTAGCTAACACATATTATGTGCTCACTGGCTACATCATTTAGTGCAGGTGTTAGTTGTTAGTAAGCAAAATATACATATAGCATAACACAAGCACAAAAATTACAAAAAAATAATTAATAAATAAATACATACAATTTAATTTAATTGGCTTAATCAAGCAAAAGTTTTTACAATAATAATTAACGATAAAATAAATATACATATGTACAAACAAATTTAAAATCTAGGTTACTTATTCTAATTAAAAGCAATGAGGCTAATAGAGGGATTACGGAAAGCGGGAGTAAAGGATAACAGATAATGTATGAAAACATTAAGAATAGCAAAAACATAAACTATGAGCGTGGTGCACTGGTTTTAAATGTTTTTTTGGGCAAGTTTAGCAAATATTAAAATCACATTCGCACATGGGAGTAAGAGGTTAATTCATGCCATAATTTTACGGTGTTTGGGATAGTGGAAAGTAGATCGGGTGAGTCTTAAAATCCTGTTAAAAGTTGACACATCTTTGTGACAAAGTTTGAATCTGTAGGTTGCAAGGAACTTTTTTTTTTTTTTTTTTTTTTTTTTGTAATGCACACGCGCTCAAGATGTTTGTTATAGCCCTTTTAATGATAAGTCACAGTGCGAGCGATAGGAAGTTAGGAAGGAAGGGAAAGGAGGTGTCGATGAACATTGATCTTGAATTTTTGAAGATCAAAATGGCAAGGAAAAATTGTGCCAGGCAAACCATTCCACATTCGTGTTGTACGACTAAAGAAAGAATCTCTATATTTCACGGTACGTCCGAAATTGGGCTCAAGTGTAAACTGATGAGCGTTCCTAGCAAGACGAGTATTACGGGGGAAATGTTTAAGGGGTGGAACGCAGCTGGCTACCTCGAGTGAGCATTTTTTGTAAAAGAATCTGTAAAATAAGGAAAGACATGAGACATTTCGACGATGTTCAAGTGAAGGAAATGTTTCCATAATGTTTCTCTCCCCTATCAATTTTAACGCTTTTTTCTGAACTCTGTCGAGCAGATGGAGAAAAGTTTGAGAAGCACCTGCCCAGAGATGGGAGTTATACTCGAGTTTAGGGCCTATAAACGCTTTGTAAATTGTAGCCAGATCAGAAGGGGTAAAAAACTTCTTGCATCTATTAAGAAAGCCTAAGCATCTTGCAGCATTCTTGGCAATCTCAAGTATATGATCATTCCAACGAAGATTGTGACTGATACACATACCGAGTACTGATAGCTTTTCGGCCTCCTCGATGCAAGTACCATTTATGGATAATGGCATAGGGGGTATGTTTAGCTTCAACGACAAAAGACAGCATTGAGTTTTCGACGCATTAAACTCCACACGATTTCTAGTACCCCAATTCACAATGCTGTTTAAATCGGAGTTTAACGAGCTTATCATACGATTTCGTTGTAATAACACGTCCGAAGGCTAAGGCCGTGAATTATCAAACGTATACGAAAAGCTGAGGGTTGAGTCGTCAGCAAAACAATTTAATGGATTAGAAGTCACAGACAAGAGATCATTTATAAAAATGAGAAAGAGAGTCGGAGACAGAACGGAGCCCTGGGGCACACCAGCATTTATTTTGTGGAGATCAGACTTGAAACCGTCTAATACAACTTGTATTTAACGGTCCAGAAGAAAGCTTCTAATCCAACGAATAAGAGTATCATCGATACCAAATGCACGCATTTTCGATAAAAGAGCTTCGTGCCAAACTCTATCAAATGCCTTTGAAATATCAAGCGCAATAATCTAGCTTTCGCCAAAGCGATGCACAGATTTCTCCCACTGCTCGGTGAGATATGCCATCAGATCACCAGTGGAACGATTGCTGCGAAAGCCGTATTGCCGGTCATTTAAAAGCTCCCGATCTTGGAGATATTTCTTGAGCTGACGATTTATCAGCGTTTCCATGACCTTGGAAAGAAGGGACGTAAGTGCAATTGGTCGGTAGGAGGAGGGGGAGGAGGAGTCACCTTTTTTTGGGACGGGCTGGACAAATGCTGTTTTCCATCTACTAGGAAAGATTCCTGAACGATAGGAGCGATGAAAAAGCTTACGCAGTGGTTTTGCCAACGACGAAGAACACTTCTTCAGAAGAATAGGGGGTATAACATCCGGGCCAGCGGATTTGTGTATATTAAGATCTTGAAGTACTCTTGCTACTGTACGAGTGCGGAAAAATACCTGTCCCATAGAAGAATTAACGTTCTCAAGTACAGGAGGGGCATTGTTGCTTGCAGGCAATGTAGAACTTGCAGCAAAATGAGCTGCGAGCATATTCGCCTTCTCTGAAGAGCTGACAATAGGTTTATCGTCGACGATGAGCGTTGGAACTGATGATGACGTTGAGTTCTTGACGTTTTTTACAAATGACCAGAAGTTTTTACTGCCTTTGCGACATTGCAGAATTTTTTGCCGTAACTTCTCGTCATGCAAAAATTTCGTTTTATGGATAACGGAGTTGCACGAGTTCCTAACTTGTTTGTGTTTCTTCCGGTTTTCCTCAGTTGGGTTGGCTTTATAGGATCGGAAGCTTACTTTTTGCAACCTGATAGCTTCTTTACACTCTTCGGTAAACCAAGACTTTTCTTTTGGTTTGATACATTTTGTTCTGTGAGGGACAAAAGTTCTCATTCCAAAAAAAATCACTTCTGTAATCATTTCAGCACTGGCATCAATGTCATTATCGAGGAAGGATAATGACCAGTTAAAGTTGCGAAAGAAATTATTCAGACCGTCCCAGTTAGCTTTCTCGTATTGCCAAACGGTCCTAGTGGGAATTTTTTCTTTAACTGGATGGTTGGAGATCGAGAAATTAGCTGAAATGACACAATGGTCCGAGGTGCCAAATGGAGAAGTTGCTTTAATAGTATATTTATCAGGATGGGAAGTAAGGAACAAGTCAAGAGTATGGGTGGAATGCCCATCAACATCCGGTATACGAGTAGGCTCATCGACAAGCTGGGTAAGATGGTTATACTCAGCAAAGATCTCGGTATACCTTCCTTCGAGTGTTGTCTGGCCAGAAAAGCGGAGCCAACTTGAATTGTGCACATTGAAGTCACCCGTAATCACGACTTCAGTGTGAGGACAATGGGAAACAATTCGGGAAATTGAATCTGACAAAACATCAAACTCATCACAAGTAGACATGCTGTCAAGATTCGGACTCCTGTAAAGAAAACAGTAATGAATGATATGCTTGCGGACAGTGAATTTGAGCCACAGGAAATTAAAGTTCGCATTAGAACAATGCCCATATTGGGGAAGGCTCTGGCAAGCAATATCATTCCTAACGACAAGACCATGGTGGGAAAAAAGTAATGGCACTAAGTTATATCCAAACAAACAAAATTCTGATAAATCAGTATTCTGTCCAACCTGGGTTTCACTTAATGCAAAAACAGCTGGCCTGTATTGCACAGTATGGGCGTACACAGAAAAGAAATTCTTCCTTAGCCCACGAACATTTGAATATACAACACAAAAATCACTTACCATTTTGAAAAACTAAACACAAAAAATTCAACTTTGACGAAACTAATTTCAGCCGTGCAGTATAGGCCCATATTAATTCCAATTATAAACAAACTGTCCTAGGTGTTATGCCCATAAAACAATTTGCAAATGGGAATTAATATAGACAAAAAACATGAATGAAATATACATCAAATGCTACTCACATACCCAATGCAAAACCTCTTGCGATAAGCCTCACAAGAGGCTTGCATTGCATAGAAAGCAACAGTTATGGGCGGTGTGGGTCGAGAGGATGGGTATTGTTGGATGCTGTGCTGCGAATGAGCGAGGTTTGGTGTATTTTTTTTTCCTTCTTTTTATTTTTCACTGGTTTATTGTATTTATTTTTTTTCTAATTTTGGGTAACGTAAAGGGCTGAATTTAATTTCTCATTTTAATTTAATTGCACTATGTATTGTATGTGGTATATGAATTCGGTTTTGGTTTATTTTTTTTGATTATTTTTGGGTGACACACGCGCACAGAAGCAACGCGACCGCACACGACGAGTACTTGATCGACACCAACTGCCCAGAAGATACTGTTGTGACGATTTTAAAAACGATTTTATAAAAGACTTCATTTAAAATCCCAATAGTCCTCTGTCTAGACGAGGCTGCAACTAATGGTTTTAAGATTTTTATTTAGATCGGAATGCTTATAGCTAACTAGGTCCACTGTCTAAGGCAAATGGCTGCGACCGTTATCTATGAACTCTGGAGTTACTCTCTGACCATACCCTTTTCAACCACTCTTTTTATACCATTTTTGGATATCGATCAGTCCTCGATACTTGTTATCGATCGCATGCATTTTCATCGGTCATCTCAATATTCCCATGCAATTGTCTTATCATTGCTTATTTTACATTGCATAATTCGTATAACCAGTCGTTGATGACATATTAATAGTGCATTGGCACCAGTACTATCACTTCCCTATAGGTCAGCATTAATCCACTTATAAATAGTATTCATAAGTTGTGTCATCCACTGCCAATGCGATGTAAGCAGAATGTTCTGTTTACATGCATTGGGATTTGTCATTGCCTCGTACGTTACACTGCCTGTGGATTTTCCTTTTGTTGAAATTGCATTCTTGAAGGGAATCTCCATTGGACTGCGACTGTGAGTGCATGAAGTGAAATTTGAAGCTGAGTTGTAAAATACTTTTGTTAAGCCGTGGTGAAATTTGACGCTGGTTTGATAAAAAGAATACATTGTTTAGCCGACGGCGAGCGTACGTTAATAAAGTTGAATACTTTATTATACCGCTGGTATCTATGTGTTTCATAATTTATGGTCTTGGGAATAGTATGCAAGAAAGTGCTGGGAATGATCTTGCATGCGATTGAGATTGAGAAGTAATCGATACAATGGGGTGTATGTAGTGGGATACTAAAAGACCTTTCAAAGCAAATCGAATAAAATTACGCTGAACTGCCTCTAATCTAGACTTATGAATATCATAGATAGGATACCGTACCTGTGATGCATATTCTAGATAAATACAAATAAATAAATGAAGAATTATAAGCTTCTTAACAATAAAGATGATGTGTTCCGTGAAACTATAAAATCGCACCCACATGGCTGCCTTGTGGGACTCCTGATTTTGCTGTGAAAGTAGTAGAAAACAAACATATTGTTTAAATTAAAAAAAATTAATTATTTCCCCCACCTGAAAGGTTTCTGATTTTGAACAATATAAATAAACAAAAACATTGACTCAGAATCAAAAGCCTAGTCGATTTAGCCATGTCCGTCTGTCCGTCCGTATGTATACTCTAGAGATCGCAATTTTTGAGCTAGAAAGCTAAAATTTGGTATATATAATCTTTGGTTCAAGAGGAAGTCTAAGTTCTTGAACCGGTAAAATCCGCAAACAAACACGCCCACAATCGCCATTTTTGATGAACAACTTCAATTTGGTAAAATTAAATTATGTTTTTTGTACAGTTACGATAAAAGAATAACGCTAAAATTTTGCACACGTAAGCTTTAGGTAAACCTTCTTCCAATCAAATAAAAATATTTCAGTTTGGGCGTGGCTGACGCCCATTTTTTATACAGAACCATCAATATTGTTTTTATAAAATAACAATTGTTATATTAAAGCGAAAAACATTAAATTTTATGGGTATTACTGGCACAAAAACATCTTGTGTATGAAATCAAAAAAATTAATTTTGGGCGTGGCTGACGCCCACTTTTCATAAGAAACTATAACAAAATTGTTTTTGTAAATAAACGGTATTTTTGTTGAATCCGCAAGTCATTTTGCGTCTCTTAAGTGAAACTAAACAGTTTGTGTAAGAAAAGAAATTTTTGAATTTTGGGCGTGGCTTACGCCCACTTTTCATGAAAGAACGAAAAACGTAGTCTCAAAAATTTAAGTTACCTCCAATATTCAATTTAAAACTTTTCTTTCCGTTCGTTATTTGAAAAATATATCTCTACATTTTCTTGTGTAAATTTTTTCAATACGGCCACTTTTAAAGGCATCACGCCTTTGATAAAATACCTTTGTTTAGGTAAGATTGCTTAAAAACTACTCGATTCAGCTGTAGTTTTACACATATGCCTAAATACTGATCAAAACTCAGTTAGTGGTTCAAATATTTAAGACACGTCCACTTTTATGGGGCGTTTCCGTCAAAAGTTGTACAAGGCATTAATTTTTTAACGTTTTTTAACTATCGGTCGCAGTTTTGATGTAAAAAGATGAACACTTAGATTTATATTCCTTGGTTACGTAGCAGAGTGTGGTCCAAGAATTGTTAAAAACACCCATAATCGCTATTTCCATTCAAAATCTAATGTTTAAAAATTTAAGTTTTGTCTTGTTTTGTTCAAATCGATCTGCAAGAATAAAATTGAATGTCACTGAGCTCATACCAATTGCCTTGGCAATAAAAAGTGTTAACTTTGGGCGTGGCGCATGCCTTTTTTTACTGTGCCAGCACTAATTGAACATTACACCACACAAAATTAATGTTATTGAATTTTGTTCTGTCTGCTAAAGAAGAATTTTGTTTCTGAAACTGAAACATCGGCTGGCTGCGGGAGGCAGACGCATACGCATACAAAAATATAGGGAATATGGTATCCACAGTTCGTTGCAAACTTACTGTTCCGGATTAATTGTTATAAATTTACTTATATATATATATATTTTGATTAATTGAATCTCAATAATTTTATTAAGACATTTTGTCCTAACTGTTATACAAACTTAGAATTCAACTTACGTTTCTCTATAAAACAAAATGTTCCTCACTGTACTTATAATAATAATGATTGTCATTTCCAAATCTTATGTACTCAATTTAATGCAAACACAAACACCCACCGGTACTTTCTCTTACAATAGTTCTTATACATAATTGCTAACGGCAGTAATTAGCTGCATAATTCTTTGATTTGAGAATTGACTCGGTCACTTGGATTGAGATCTTCAGCGAGGTAACATTGTGATTATTCTGGTGTGGCTGTGCATAACCAAATAAAAAAAAAAAAACATTGTTCATTGATTTGCTAAATCGTTCTTTTTATTCGTTTGGGATTAATTCGCACATTTTCCAACACTTACTGTAGCTCTCGCTTATGTTTATAATTGCGTTTTTAAATAAAGTTATTTTAGTCAACCGTTTTCAAAATATTAATTTTCAAACTCAAAATTTTGAAAAAAAAAGTTAAAAAAAAAAAAATTTCGAACTAATTTTTTTTAATTTTACGTAATTTATTTAAGTATTATTTTTGCTTTTAAAATTCTTACATGTTCAAAATTCTCTTACATGTGTTTAGTCCAACAACGACCGATCTGTGAAGCATTTTTGTTTTAATAACACAACATTTTCCATTTGAAATTTTTTTCAGATTGGTCTTAATCTATGGATGCGAAATTTATTAGAACTCTGACAATAACAACAAAGAAAACTTTAAATAGCTTTTAACAGCTATGTTTACAGACTCAGGAGATATGACCATATTTCTCATCAATCAAAGAACCTGTTGAACATGACTTTTGGATAGGTTTCTGATAGGTTTCGAATACATAGTATGAAAATAAGCTTTACGTGGACACCTGGCAATTAAGCCCTAAATTCCAGCGAGACTACTCGCTTGGTCAGCAATTTTTCAATATTCCCCCAGTTTCAACTGGACGCCACCCGTGGGATTTCCGTGAGATAAATATCACCAAAATTCCGAGTCCATTGTACCAACAAAAAATCTTTCCTATATTTCTATTCCTTCTAACTATTGCCGTGCAGTTTGCATTCAAAAGACCTTGGATCTTACAGGCATATAGTTAAAATTATTATTATTATTAAAAAGTTTCGCACCTCTTTTCTGCAAAAACATCTCTGCATCTCCTCGATTTCGTGTTGTTGGTGTTCTTTTTTTCTTCCACCTGAGTAGGCGTTTTTCATTATTCCTGCACTCAACATAGAGATTTCTGAACGCTCTAGTATCTCTCTGGAGCCATGACTTCTATGACTCCGTTTAAGTTTTGTTTGCCTGAGCACATTCAGAGTCGAACCAGGGGTTTCTAGGGGGTAGGCTGTGAGAAGCCCAATGCCTCTGAGGCAGCACTTCTTATGGCTTGTTGACATAGCTGCCATTGATGACCCGGGTTCATGTTATCAGTCGAAGGATTTCTCGCAAGTTCAAAGGATACGTGGTCGACATAGACAGCGGTGGTCTCTTCCGATTGAAGTCGTCCAACATTGAATTTCCTCGGCGTAGTTGGTGTTCGCCATGGAAATCCGTACTCTAAGTCTTGCACCCACTAGGTAGTGGTCCGAATCGATGTTTGCTCCTCGGAATGTAAGGACATTCAGGATGTTGGAGGAGTGTCTTCAATCGCAAAATGGTCGGTTTTGTTGCAGGTTCGACCATCTTGGGATCGCCATGTGTCCTTGTCCCAAGAGGATTTTAATGTCATGCTTGGGGCACTGTTCATATGTTTTTGCGAGGAGCTCGTATAAACTTTCTTTGGTAGCGTCGTCTTTCTCTCCTGTACTGACATGGACTCTTATTAGGCTTAGGTGGTGGAAGTTGGCCTTAATGCGGTTCGTTGTCACTCTTGCTGACTTTGCGACAGCTCAAGAAGTTTTACCTTAGTCTTCCTCTGACTGCGAATCCGCACCCAAACAAACGCGATCTCCCATCAAGATGGCATTTCCCATAAAATTTTCTAAAATTCAAAGTTTATTTTCGATGAATAATAAATTGAAAAAATAAGCACTGTCTAAAGATTTTAATTTGCTGGCACAGAACCTAATTATTAGATTCTAAGGATGCACCCGTTTAGATGTGACACGAAACTTCTATTAGGTTCTGAGTGTCCCGAAAATGAAATAAAAATGCACAATTGCGAATTGAATTTTAAGCAAACGTATTGTTTCTTTATTTAATTCTGAATTCATATCAGGAAGGGATAGGTTTTATTTGTTGTGTACCAATAGAACAATTTCAAAGAACATTAAGACTCTTCTTTTTCAATTGCTTGTTGCTGGCTCAATTTTTGTTTAAGGCATAAGTACTCTTTAGTTGTAAGTTAAAATTAACGTGCAGGAATATGTTCGCTTATTATTGTTTGATTTTCTTTATAGGTTAAATCTCAACATACAGAAAGATGCATTGATTTTCTTACCAAGGAACTCAAGGTTTGCACTGAAAAAGAAGCAGCTGAACGCGTTTTTTTTGTCTCAGCCAGAGAAACACTTCAGGTTTAGTTTTTCTCCAAATTTATTTTTTCTAATGCATAACGTCATTCAACTACAGGCCCGTCTTGAAGAAGCAAAAGGTAATCCTGCTCATATGGGTGCTATTGCTGAAGGATTTCAAAACCGTTACTTTGAGTTTCAAGATTTCGAGCGTAAATTTGAAGAATGTATATCGAAGAGTGCCGTAAAAACGAAATTCGAACAACACAGTTCACGTGGGAAAAATGTTTCCAGTGAAATGCGCCAAATGTTGGACAACATTTACGATCGAGCAAATTCATTTAGAAATCAAAAACTTGACCAGAAAAAATTGATAACAGACCGAATTCAGGGTACAGAGACACAAATGATGCAAGTTACCAGGGAGATGAAATTGAAAATCCACAAAATGGTTGAAGAGGTTGAACAAAAAGTGTCAAAGGCTCTGAATGAAGAAATTTGGCGTCTCGGTGTGCTTATAGACGAGTTTAACATGCCATTCCACACCGAACCGTTAGTTTTGAATATATATAAAAAAGAACTAAATGGACATGTGGAAGCTGGACTTGGATCAAATTTGCGTGCTAGACTATCAATGGCCTTAGCCATGAATGTTGAAACTGCTCAACGTGAAATGACAGGTATGAAAACAGTTATATAGAGCGTGTTCTGCAAAAAGTGCGAAAAAGCTAGTCCGTGTAAAATGGGTTAAAACGAGATAATAATTTTTTGATGGAGGGTCTATTTTTCCCTGTTTTGGGCCAAGCAGTATATATTAACAAACTATAATAACAGTAACTGTTGTTATATATTTAAAGTTTCTTAAACTCAAAACCCTGTTTCTTTTAACTCAAAAATGTATGTCGTCAAACGCTGAAAACCGTATTGTTTTTTAGTTTTCTGAAGTAGTATATTTATTGACCAATTTGTGTATTTTTCAATCAAACTGAATGACATTTTCAACTCAGGGGTAAGTTGCAGGGGTCGCTATACACTTATGTATGTTGTACTCTTATATGGTTGGTTTGAGTTTTTGCTGTTTTCAAAACACTTTATCTTACTATTAGTTCTAGTAACTCGAAATTGGGCATGTTTTTGTCTTTGTTAGGATGAGATGAGTGCCTCTTAAAGTTTTCCTCAAATGTGAAGTGAAATCAATATTGTATTATATTTGTTGCTGCAATTAAAACTCAAGAAGAACTCAAAAACTTTTGATTCCTACGTAAAATGCTATTCTGAAAGTTTTTTGTCTGAATATCAAATAATTGTTTGTCTTATTTATTGAAGACTTGTTGCCGGAATGACGAATACATTCACAAGCACGGACTCAAACGTCAAAATCTTGAAGTTTAATTTGTTTAACTACGTATGTAGGTTTATCTACAGGCGACAAAGACCAAAGCCCCAAGACAAATACAAGACAAGAGAATAAACATATACATATGAACAACAGCGCGCGGTCGGTGATTCGTAAGGTCCCCATCCAACCACTAACAACGCGCAGTGATGCTTGATTTCCCTGATCGAACGGGGAGCGATGCTTATTTCAATTTCAATATGTTTTTTAGTTACCCAATTCATTACTTCAAAAAACTAACTGAAAGCTAGACAAAAGTACCTTAAAAAAACTAGCTTAAATATCAACTTAAAAACAACTTACTGGCCCCATGCGGGTGCTCTAAATAATCCCATAACCATTTAATCTAATGCCCTTCAGCTTAATACTAAATTATTTTATTAATGGGTTATTCATCGTGAGGTTTGTTTTTCAATAGGCTCTTTTGACAGATCACTTCTAAATGAAGCTCAGCGAAAAAAGCTTGGGATTTTAATCCTCTTTTGGCAAAATATATTCACTTTAAAAAAAAAAAAACTCCCCACTTAATACCCTTTCCCAGAAATTTTAAAAGGATGTTGAAAAATCGAAGGATCAATATAGATTATTTAAAGTGACAGGGAACTTAAAAAAAGACTCACCGTTCTTACGCAGCAATAGGGGTTTTGTGGCCACACCATCCAATCACTCCAGCGATGATTACCTTGCACTATTTTCTTTTAGGTTTAAATAATTGTCTATTAAGGATCACTCGACTTTAATATCCTTTAAAATTTAAATCAATATATATATATAAAAAAACTCGCGCGCGTTTAATTGTGCGGACACAAAAAGATTTTTTGTTTGTTTTGTTCTTTAAAAGCAATTCAATTAAAATCGATTTAGATATCAAAGAAGAAATCGAATTAAAATTATAATTTAGGATTATTGGCTTGTCTAGCGGTCGGGTTGATACCCGCTTCGCCAACGGTAAAAATGACCAAATTACTGTCGGTACTTTTGAATATACCGTCTTTTCACCCGTTTAAACGTTTTTGCGTGTAGCGTTAAGTTCTGCTGGTTTGGAACTTTTCACAGCTTTTCCACGGCTTTCATACGAAAATCAACAGCACTGTCCTTTTTTGACTTTTCTGGACTATTCCTATTTATAAAAAAAAATATTGTGGTACCTATTTTTTTTTTCTATAAAAAAAACTAGTTACCTCTGTATTTTAATATTTTTCACAGGCACTTGTATATAATTATTATATTACTGCTACACCTCACGATTATTTCTAAATTAGAATTAATTTTAAAAAAAACTGCCTTTACATTGCAAATCACACTCTGACTTACTTAAAATTATATTTATTACACTGCAAAGCAAACTTGACTATTATCTAAAACTACTGTTGACCTGAATTCAAGAAAGTGCGTTGTATACCTCTGTTCGCGTACATTTTGTGCCAAAAAATGAAAACTGTCAAAATTTCTCAAATGAGAGAAAAATCTCTCTCACTTACCGAAAAGTACACGAACGCTTTTTGTGTAAAAACTTGAAAAACGTCAAATTCGAATTTTTTGATTGGTTAGCTCTTCGCGGTAAGGGTCATCTGCAACAACAAATGTTTACGTCATTCGATTTTGACAGAGTTCAAGTTTTTACCAGATGAAATTTCAGTGGGTAAAAACTTGCAAATAAATGAACGAAAGAATAAAACAGCTGTTATTTTCTTTCGTTCATCTTTCGTTCATCTCTCAGTACGCGAACGCTTTTTGTGTTAATGTAAACGTATGAAATCGAATGCAAACTGTTTCATTTGGGTACGCGAACAGAGGTACTATCTGATTCATGACTAGAAACATTTCTCTAGTCGAAAACTTTTCGTTAATTCGAATAATTGAAATTCAGTTCAAATTTAACGCTGTTTCTCTGGCAACATTGCAGTACACTACTACTTAAGCGAGCATTGAGTAATGAAAAGTTAATTGCTTAGCCAATACCCGAATCTTGATTTAAATAAAAAGAGCTATTGTGAACGGCGCAGGGACATAAGTCCCAGGGACATAAGTCCCAATTTTTTTTTTGTGAAGATGGGACATAAGTCCCAAATTTTCAAAATGATTTAGAAAATTAAACACACAATTCGATAGAATAATACAACAATTATAATCATTTATTATTTTATATAACAAAAATGAAAAAAACAACAGTTCAATGCAATATAACCAAAAAAAAAGAAACAAACGGCAAAAATTTGGAAGTTGAAAAATGAAACACAAATTTGGGACTTATGTCCCTGGGACTTATGTCCCTGCGCCTTGTGAACCTGTCTACTGTCCAGTTCATTCCGAATGAACTCTTTATTATAAGTCAACCTGACAGTGACAGCAGAATATTTATCAAAAGTTGTTTTTATTCCGGTACGCATGGTTGAAAAGAAATTTGTTTTTCTAATTTATTTATTCGTAACAAAGTTTTTGTTTAATTTATCTCCCAAGTATTATCTGCGATATCTACATATTTCCTTTCGACTTGCGATTATGGGTACGTAACTAGTAATTATGAAGGTAACTATTCACTCAGACAAAAAATGTGGATAACATGAAATGACGATGATAGGGAAGTCAAAAAAGTTGCGCAGACAATTCTGTCTCTGCATCGGCACCTAGAGCTGGAACTGCAAGGATTTGTTTCAAACATAAAACAAAATATTTCAAAGCACATAGTAGTAACCTTAATGCTATCATTTTTTTATGAAACATCTGATACGATTTTGGAAAATTAAAATGCACTTTGTTTCACGAACTTCCTCTTATGCTATAATTAAGATCTTTATTTTTTTAAGAGTTTAAGAGTTTTCTTGGAAAAACTAAACATGCAATAGTTGTTCATTGCTTAATATCTATATAGGAAAACAAAATATTGAAAATCGTTTGACCTGTTTTTTTCAAAAAAGGTATTTTTGAAAAACTTTTCGAAAAACAAAATTTCGCTGTCATATCGTAGAACTATTCTTCGGCTGTGTCATCTTTTTTTCTCAGTGGGGGCATCAACGCAGATCAGATAGATTTTACTGAAGTTGGACTTAGTGCGGATTGTGACAATGAGTTCAATCCGCATTCTTCTAGTCCTGTAGCAATTGCCGTCATATCACAGTTTGTCGTACTCTTTGTCCGAATATTCCGGAACCATTGATTTCAACGTGGTAGGGAAGTTAGGCGGCCGACGCACAACCCCCAACCTGGGAGACCAGTCCCATGTTGTTCCTCATAAGTTTGGCAAGTCAAGTCTCGCGCTTACAAGTTTGAGAAGTCAAGTCCGGGTGGACAAAACCAGTACGATGGCTACCACTAGGAGGTAAAAAAGCACAATTAATGCGTATGAGATAGTTACAACACTGGGCATCGCCAGGTTGATGCCAATCAGAACTTACTCTATTTATACATAACCCAGCCACTTAACAATTTATTTTTTAATATTATTTCAAACAACACTATCAAATGTAAGTTGTGAAATAAATCAATTTTGAAATAAAAAATTAATTTTTTTTATACTTATTATATAATAAAAAAATATAATTATGCTACACTAAATAATATGGGACTGATTTTGTTTCACCATTTTTTATTTTCATTATTAAAGATCGCATGCACGCACTTGTTCCAAGCGAAAAGCTTATAATACAAACAACAGCTGTAACACGATCTCAGCCCTTTGAAATGCTCTACTCACTAAATTGTCAAAATCTTTGCGCTGACTTCCAAGAAGATCTTGAATTTAAGTTTTCATGGGGTATAACTGCCATGATACAAAGATTTACAGGCAAAGCAAAAGGTCATCATAAAACAGTTCCTGCAATAACCTCAAACAGACATAATAGTGTAAGTGGTATACAATTATAATAAACGAAAGCATCTGATTAAATCTCTCCATAGAACATGCTTTCGCCTGTTTCTCCGGCCTCAGAAACACCCCTATGTCTTATGCCAACAAATGCTGGTGGCATAACACAAGAACAATTGTCAATGATTTCGCGTTTTGCAGTTGCTTCGATCGGATCACAAGGAACAGTTGGTGGTCTAGTTGTAGCTGGAATCGTAAGTTAATACTCAACAATGTTATTTGGTTTTTTTTTTTTAAATTAATTTATGTTTTAACTTATTTTATTTAATGATAATTACGGTAAATGCTTTTTTAGATGCTGAAAACAATAGGATGGCGTGTTCTTGTAGCTGTTGGTGCCTTGTATGGTTGTATCTACCTATATGAGCGCTTATCTTGGACAAGCTCAGCCAAGGAACGCGCATTCAAAAGTCAGTATGTACGCCATGCAACCAAGAAATTGAAAATGATCGTAGACCTTACCTCTGCCAACTGCAGTCACCAAGTGCAGCAGTAAGTTGACATGCTCATGTATTTTTGATTTTTCTTTTAAACATACGTTTATTGTTTTTATCTAGAGAGCTTTCAAGTACTTTTGCTCGTTTGTGTCGCGTCATTGACAACGCCACCACCGATATGAATGAAGAACTCAAGGGAATTGAAACTTCTCTAGGCATCCTGGAGTCTAATCAAAAGCAAATAAAGCTTCTACGCAACAAGGCTAATTACATTCAAAATGAATTAGAAATTTTTGAAAATAACTACATCAAGTCGAATTGATCATCGGCCAAAAAGAAACTTGAATTCTATAGTCGATTTAAAGTGCCGCAGCGAAATAAAAATTCTGGGCGCATGATGCAAACTTGTAAAAACTTTAAATTTACCGGATCTATTCAGCACCGAAACAGAATGGATCCTATTTATGTTAATCCCCGAAAGTTAGTAAATATTGAAAAGATATTGTATCGCGAAAGTTGTTGAAATCTAGAAAGAGTAATTACATTCTTCCATATTGTTTTTCAATACCTAGACCTTACATAAGTGCTTAGCAATTGATCCATTGGTAATATATTATGTAGATGAAGATTTTTTTTTTTGTTTTGTTTTATATTTATTGCCTTCTAATATATTTTTTTTCATATCCCAATGTTAACTTAGAGAAATAAATTTTTTTTCAAAACCCAAACAAAGTTTTGATTTACTGTGGTCCAGGATGCAATTCCTTGAAAAAATAAAAGAAAAGAATTTTGTTTCTTGATTTATAGTTGGAATTTACTCATGGAGAAACAAATTCCCATTATATTTGTTAGGGACTGGGGAGTGAGTGTGATTCCACAAAATCAGTTTTGATGGATAAGAATCTTAAATTTTCTTCATACCTCTAATCGAGCTGCACAAACCAGTGTGATATTAACTTTGTTTTTTGAGTTTTACCCGGGGCTTCCTTGGCAACCCCTATGTTTTCGGTTCTCAGAACACAACAACAAAACTTTTCGTTTTTTTCGGTTCTAAAATTTTGTTTACTTTATTAAAATAAATGCATTTTCTCTCAATTTCTTACGAAAAATTAAATCAAAAATTACATGCTCCCATGAGTTACATTGATCCATCCCAAAATATGATGAGTCTTATGGCAATGAATAAGTTCAAACCATTTGAAATGTACATTTGCAAGTTAATGAAATATATAGTACTACATTAAATATAAATCAATTTCGGGAATTCCGCGTTAATAACAAGAAACCATTTATGTAAAATAAATATTAATTGTAAATAAGTAGAAATAATACATACTTGGAGTTGCATTTTAAACCTGACTGTGATTGTTTGTTTTAATTTCTGCCTCCGATGCCAACATAACTTGCGCCGCCCTTTAATAATACTTAGAACTACATATGTACTTCAGGACAACCCCAGGTTGAAAATAATAAAGGATATTCTCGCCAGGGCGACTTTTGTAACGAACTTTTTGGTTGCATTGGGAGCCGGTAGCCACTTTTGCAGGTGGTTCCTTGGTCCACCAACTCGTCACAGAAATAATCATGCCCTCTTTTTCATCTTAGGTTTTGCAATTTTACTTCCTCATTTTTCCTTTTATTTCAATTTTACACATAATTAAATTGTTTTTTGTGGTTATGTGTATATTTTTAATCAAGGACTTTGTCTATTTGGGGTCCACTATAAACCTTTCAAACCTATATCAATGAATCAATCGAAGAATTTCTCTGGCCAAATGCTGTTTCCTCGGGCTTAGAGGCTTCTTAGTAGCAAATCATTTCTCTCAAAGGACTAAGGAGACACTATACAAGAACTTAATCATCACAGTCCAGTACCTACTGTATGGCTGGGGGGGAGTCGTTTACACTATCATAATCTGATGCAAACAGGCTGGGGTGTTTTCGGAGAAAGATTCTTCGGACGATACTCGCAATATTGTATTGTCTGTGCTTTTAGATTAATAAAAATATCCCTCGACAGTTTGCGGGTCCTTTATGCATGGTTTTTTGTAAATGGGAAATATGGATGCATCATTGAACTGTTGCGGAATTACTCGTTAATTCTCACATTCTACAGCGTGGATGTACATTAATAGTGCCATGCAATTAGATTATCCACAGATGGGCTCAGAAGATTTGGGATTTTAATATGCTTGCACTTAAATCGTTGATTTTTAATATTTTTTTTTTTTCAATTTGTCATTTTTTTTTAGAAAATTGCCCCCCGCGACTAAACGGATGGGAATAGACTCAACTCCCCAATACAATTTTTGTTGTCTTAACCAAACCTACTCGCTAAAGCTTGTTGGTGCACCTTATACCGATGTGTTATCACATGTCTATCGAAAAAATTGGCAAAAGCTGTAGTGGAATCATCTAAGGTGGTGATAGTCGATTATCAAAATCGTACATTTTTTTCTACGTGAGGTGATAATCATATAAACTATCACTTTACATGATTCCACCCCTCGGTCCAATTTGCTCTAAAGCGGCGAATTCATTATGTTGCGTTGCAACAACTGAAAACAAATAGAAAAGCTTAGACGGGATATATTTCCTCTAAAAACTTATTTTCTTATAATGTTTCCAAGTGATGTGCTAAAAAACCAAGGTTTAAAACTCGCGTAGATTTTGCGTATTTTGTTTATTAAAAAGAAGTTTATTTGTTTGTCTCAATTTATAATTTTCCGACACTTCAATACTAATCGGTGAATTAATAAATTGTAAATTATCCAATAAACTACATCAGAGCTTTGTTTTCTTACTATCGAAACAAATTTCTACGAATTCCAACCAAATCCTTGTTTGATAACACAAGTTTTCGATATGAGAGAGATCACGAGAGAATATAACATTTCCCCTACCTTCTTCAAACAATGACCCTTTTTTTAAATGGTTAACGAACTCATTTTTCGAAAAAAACATTATATTATATCATATATATTTCTTCCACTTCATCCGAATCTTCAAGATCGATAAAGTTCTTCTATATATGTATATAAAAACGCATGTATGTCCCGTATGGACTCCTAAATCGCCCAACGGATTTCTATGAAATTTTCAGGGTAGATATACATTATTCCAGGGATGGTTCCTGTGAAGGTTTGGTTTTTTTTCAATTTTTTTCCTTTCGTTTTTTCATCAATTTTGTAACGCTTTCGGTTAGAAAATATGTAAATATGTATAATTTTCTTTTTGCAATATAAATTTAATAAATCTATAAATATGTCTGGTATGGTCTCTTAAACATTGGATTTTTATTAAATTTTCAGGGTTAATATAGTTTAGTCCAGAGATGATTCCTGTGAAGTTTTGGTGCCTATCGGGTGGAAGAAAAGAATATTTCAGATTTTTGGCAATTTCTTTTTCATATCTGTTTATACAAATTTTTTGGTTTCGTTTTTTCATCAATTTTTTAAGCTTCCCGTTCGAAAATTAATGAATAAATATTTTTCCACACATAGTATCTTTGAAAGATTCATCGCCGCCCGCCGGATGCTTATTCAAAACTTTAGGCGACAATTTTTTTTTTTTTTTTTCGTGCATTGCTCTTATTTGCTTTTTCACTATAGTGTTTTGCACTTCTTTAAGTCAATTGCAGTTTTATGGTGTTCTGTAATTAGTCCGCAAAAGAAAACAAACTGAACACAATAACTGAGAAAAAATAAAATGTCAATGCATTATTTTATTTGCTTTCTACGCAGCGATACGGGGGCTCAGTCATGTGATTATGTTTAGTAGTCATCTTCGTCGTCATCATCTTCAATAGTTCCTTGGGCTGCTTTCATCTGTTTGTGCATTAACTCAGCACTATGTTGGACAGCAGTCGCCTGCAAACTTATCCACTGAGCTTGTTCTTCTCTAGCCTGCTCTTCCCTTGCCTTTGCAAAAAGTTCTTGTTGTTGTCTAAGTAGTTCCTCTTCAGGTATGCCTAAATGTTCGAGTCTTGTGCTTTGTCTTCGGCGTTTTGCTGCTACTTCCTTGCAATCATTCAAAACAGATTCAGCTTCCTGCTTATAGTCTCGAAACCCCAGTCGATCGAGAGCTTCTAAAACATGATCTG
Source organism: Platycheirus albimanus (assembly GCA_916050605.2). Taxonomy (NCBI): domain Eukaryota; kingdom Metazoa; phylum Arthropoda; class Insecta; order Diptera; family Syrphidae; genus Platycheirus; species Platycheirus albimanus. Next base: position 74,676,522 of record OU696697.1, on the reverse strand, counting down.
CATTGATTGTTTTTTTGTTTCGCTGATTGCAGACTTCATTTGCTTCTGAACTGATGAGATGAATAAACTCTGTGCAACAATTTAATATTAATTCCCGACTTTCGTTTGCCACTCGAATCGAAGGAACCTAGTAAGTACATTCGTAAAAACAATCAAGATATCATGGTAGGATATTTTTTACTTACAAGTTCTTTTATGATTTTGTAGATGCTAGCTCTTGGTAATGTTAGCTCATCGTCCTCGGCTGGGGGTGGGCAAAGTTCATCCTGTGCGTTGCTCATTTTATACACTAGATCCAAGATCCTTCCACTTATGGCGATTTTTATTGGTAATCCTAGATTATACTTTCAGATGTCTGTTTTTTGCCGTTCAATGGAACAATAAACGAAATTTATATTTTTGAGTAGTTGTATTTTGGTGACCAAAGGAAATCAAAATTTCGCCGTCAGAGTTAAAAAAAAAAGCACAGAGAGCCAAAAAAATTGCACTGGCGTGACCAATAAAAATCGACATTACTGTCAAAAACAAAAAATAATAAATAATTGAATTTTGCTACTATACTTAAAAATTAATAAAATTCACAATATAAAAAATATCGTTGTCTCAGTCACTCACCGATGTCTTTAAAGGAAAACAAAAGTGACATTTTATGTCAGAGGAAACCTTTATCACTGGGAAATTTTTAGTATTGGCCTCTTTTGCCGCTCAGAGCGCTGCAGAGGGGGTAACTTTCATCCAATCACTAACCAAATATCTAAAAAGAGTTAATGCTTTGTTTTGCCGTCTCCGGCTAATCTCCAAAGTGATGACTTATTAGGTCACTGGTTCTATAGAAGACAAACATCCGACCGCCAACTCTTTATATTGTCTCTCTTAGGAAACGAGCTTGGTCACGGACCAATATACAGACCGCCAACTCGTACTCCTCTTGCCTAAAACACCCCCGAAATATTTTTTCCTGTCTGTGAATACGTGTACATCTCTCTCTGCGCATTTTGTAATGGCAACTATACCTGCTTATGCCATTTATTTTTTAGGTGTGTTTGCTAAATGGGTTTTAAAAGCAAGGGACAGCGTCACACTTTCAAAATAAATGGCATATCAGCTGATTTTTAGCTTGTTGGCAAAAAGAGAAACCATACAGTGAGTTGGCGGTCTGTATCTTATTGGTCCGTGCTCCTAACAATCTCTAAAGGTGGCTTTACATGGAGCTGCAAATGCAGACGAAAACGCAACAAAAACAATCAAGGTGCCTTTACATGGAGCTGCGAGCCCTGATTTGCAAAAAAAGAGGATGCAAAATCAATAAATCATACTTGTGTGATAGAAGGTGCCTTTACATGGAGTTGCAAGCCCTGAGTTGCAAAAAAAGAGGATGCAAAATCAATAAATCATACTTGTGTGATAGAGAGGGAAGGCAAAAATGCAGACGGTCTTCATGGATGCAGATTATAGGAAAATTATAGATGCAGCTTGAAAATTATAGTGAAGATGAACATGTTCGTTTTCATCGTCTGCACTATGATTGTTGTTGTTGCGTTTTCGTCTGCATTTGCAACTCCATGTAAAGCCACCTAGAGAGGGAAGGCAAAAATGCAGACGGTCTTCATGGATGCAGATTATAGGAAAATTATAGATGCAGTTGAAAATTATAGTGAAGATGAACATGTTCGTTTTCATCGTCTGCACTATGATTGTTGTTGTTGCGTTTTCGTCTGCATTTGCAACTCCATGTAAAGCCACCTTCATAGTGCGGACGATGAAGATGAACATGTTCGTCTTCACTATAATTTTCAAGCTGCATCTATAATTTTCCTATAATCTGCATCCATGAAGACGTCTGCATTTTTGCCTTCCCTCTCTATCACACAAGTATGATTTATTGATTTTGCATCCTCTTTTTTTGCAGATCAGGGCCTGCAGCTCCATGTAAAGGCACCTTAACACGACACTTCAACACTTATTTTGGGCAAAACAACAACCTGGAGAAAACGAACGCACCACTGATGGATATTCTCGTATAGTGCGCTCTTAGCTTTAATAGAGTAGATTTCCAATGGAAATATTTAACGGTGAAATTCCATGCACAGCTTTTGGTTTTTTCATGCAGTGTGCGAGTGTGCATTAGTTATGTTTTAATTGAAATGAAAGCAATATATTATGTAGAGTGCAAAATATTTTGACAAACATTTCCTTCATAAATATATTTTTTTGGTAGGAATATTAAAAATCGAGTATTCCATTAATTTAAAACGTATCTAAAAAAAAATTTCTAAATATTCCAGGTATCAGCATAACATTCCTTAAGTCGGAATTAATTATTGTATACAATGCAGCATACAGATTTAGATTTTGACGAGCTTGTGCAAAAAATGCATGTTTTATGCCCCAATTTACCGAAAAGCCAAGAGATAAACGAACGGCTGCGAAATAAACTTGAAGAACAATTAAAAGACAAAGTGGCCAAAGTTGAACTTGAGCAATTGGACTTGAAGTACATTATACAGAATGTCAAAAAGTCTTTGTCCGAATTTCAAAGACGTATTGATGAATCAGTTGCCAAGCAGCATTCGAGACGGTCAACACGCGTGCGAAAAACCATTCCGCATGATCCGACAGGTGAAAATTTCTTTGATTCGAAAAGCTTCCGCAAAAGTGATTTATACTCATCATCAATATTTTCCAAAGCCGACAAAGAGCAAAACTGTTGCAAAAACAAGCGCTGCCAACAAACTGAGTCGGATCTCGTTGGGTTGGTCCAGGTTGAAAGCTTGCCCGTTTCAGCTTCTACAAACCTTGTTACTATTTTAATCCCTTCGATATTACAAGAGAAATTACATAGTTGTAAATATAAAATCTCCATTGACTTAAATCGCCTTGATCTAACAAAGAGAATTTTAGACTTGAACGTTTCTCAGATTGATTCAGATCTAAAAGAAAACGATTTAAGAGTTCTTGAGGCAAGCGAAGGCCAGGAATGTAAGGTAACTTATGAAATCAAAGATGATACGGATGTGCAGCTGGTCTTAGACAAGACTCAAAACGCCGGTGAAATTAGTCCTAATATTGAAGTAAAGTCTTCACCCATTGAAACTTCATTCGCAACTTCACTGGAGCCCGTCGTGAGTATTTTAAAAGAAAAAGATGAAATACCATCATCGACCAAAAAGCGTGGATCTAAGCGAAAGGAAAAAAAACCACCATCAAACGATCCCCCTAAGAAACGTGGCCGCAAGCCGGGGTCGAAAAACAAAGCCAAGTGTGAAAAAAGCGAACTGGCCAGATACGTGGAAATGTTTGAGTGCAACGGCTGTAGCCCTTCGTCAGCTGTTTCACAAATTGTTACTTCGACCACCCAAAATTGGGATATTTTGCCGGAACAAACGGGTCAAATTGCGTATTTTATGAATGGTGAATGGACGACATTGAGTGCTTTGTCAAGCAACGGCCAACAACCCATAGTTTCAACTACTAACGGAACATTAAACTTAGAAGATACAACTGGAAATGAAACATTCATCCCTTTTGATGATTTTGTAAGTTAAATTCTATTATTTTTTTAATTTTTAAATAATAGCGTTATGAGCTAGGTTTTTTAATAGCACTTTCCATTGGTTTCACTAAGGGAACCACTCATTCTGTAAACCAATGGAACAAGCAAAATCGCTTTTGCTCAATTTTGACACAATGTAGTATTCGCTCGCATCAGTTTCACAAGTTTTGCCAATGTCAAAGTGGTGTGCGCAGCTGGATACAGGGTATTAACGGATTTTTACTGGTTCCTCGTATTAAATAACACTCACTCAACTTCGTTGCTGACCTTCGACGCCTATATCTTCAGATATTGATTTAGCACTATGTCACATGTGTCGACATTACCAAAACTTGCAGCATTGCTGCTTGCGAATAGACCTTAAGCAATGAATATTCTATAGGTAACATTTGAGTTATATTTATACATATTTGTGCTTCTTGAGTGGAGTCTGACTTCCAATCCAGAAGCAAAATTCTCTTCTCAGAATCGTCAGAAGTGTTATTTGCTTACCAAAGGAACGGTTTCAGAAGACTTCCGGATGATTCTGGACTCTTTTTTTTTTCCTCCAATGGAAAGTGCTATAAATTTATATTTTGTTTGACATGTTGTGTAAATTTTTTATTGTATTTAATTTGGCAATTATGGTGAATGCGAAAAATTATGAACTTTCTTACTGCATTATTTTACTCAAGGTTTCGAAAGTATTCTGTACTTCTTCAGGAACGTACATTTTTCTTGCGATTATAGGTAGGTACTATAAGGAAAGTTACCTATGCATTCTTAAAAAAAAAAAAAATTGTTTGGACAATCAAACATAACATTACGATGATAGAGATGCTTAAAAAAGTGGGTCCGACAATTCTGTCTGTCTATCAGTCTGTCTGTCTGTCTGTCCGTCTATTAGTCTGTCTGTATCGGCACCTTCAGCCTAAACGGCAATACCGATTCGCTTCAAACTTTGTACATAATATATAGTATTATTATGATGTCCTACAGAGGTGTTTTTGGAATTAGCATTCTAGCTCCAAAACTAACGGTACAAAAACGGCTACAACGATTTTGATAAAACTTTCTGAATGGTGTTTTTTGAGTAAACTTTATGTTTTGGTTGGAACAGATTTTTCAGGAAAAGTCTTATAACGGTACCTCCCATATTACCGGTTTTTTAAAATCAGATTTTCTCGTAAACCACTTCATGGATTTCGATGAAAATTTTAATATAAAAGCTCTTTTAAAAACAAAAAAATAAAAATTCTTTAATTTTTCAAAAAAAGTTTTTTTTTGTGTTTTAAACATTTGGTTTTTTCAATTTTTTTGAAATTTTTGTTTTCTGATAAGAACTTTAAACCACTAGATGTTGACATATTCAAAAAAAATTTGGTCCAACGGTTTTGAAAACAAAATTCCATAAAATTTAGAAAAGTGAGAGAAATCTGATGGCTTACTTCATTTTCTTCAAAAAACATTTTAACTATTGATTTTTAAAGGATTAATAATATTTCATATGATTTTTACATTGCTTTTTTTCCAAAATCTAAAGCCCCAAAACCACTGTAACACATTAGAGCAAATTCGTACGACCCAATCGTGCACTTTATTTAAATTTAGTTCCAATCGCACTTCCGCCTGTTATTCACATTCAATTCAGTCTAAAATAAAGCTGAACGTTGGTCATTTTTGATTGTATTCAAAATTTGTGTGCAAAACAAGATACCTACTCGAACCATTATTTTTAACATGCATACATATGTCCTTAACAGACCTTGCCACATATATAAATCGGAAAACACACTTGAGAATGCATTAAACACCTTCCAAAATCTTTAATGTATAGATAAACTTACTTACTTATGATGGCGCCACTGGAGCGCGGTGCTCCTGGGCCTTGCTGATAATGCCCCTCCAGCCGGCTCGATCTCTAGCCTGCTGTCTTCAGTTTTGCACTCCAAGTTGACGGAGGTCTCCCTCTATCTGGTCGCTCCATCGAAGATGAGGTCTACCTTGACTTCTGACTCCCTTGGGTTTATCGTTGAAGACTTTACTAGCTGGAGCGTCGATGTCCATTCGCGCTACATGGCCCATCCATCTTTATTTATTTATTTATTTATTTATTTATTCATTCAATCTTTAAGTACAAAACTTTATAAGACTATCAATATATACATAGACATAGTAACATAATATATGTAGATAAAATTTATAACAAGGATAACAATTTAATTATACAAATATGTACATTATATTAAAAAATATTTTTAAAAAGCTCTGAAACTGATTTCTTGAATATTAATCTGTTAGATTCTAAATCGACTTGATTATATATTCAATTGAACACTGAACAGGAATTTGATACTGGTTCACATTTACCATAGTTAGTTCCATGGAAAGGAACATACAAAAAATGCTTTCACGAAGAAACCGAGCTGGAGCATGTATAGGAAACAGAGCAAGTAAAGGAGAACAATCAATCTGATTACAAATCACATCTCTAGCAAACATAACCAAGTAGCACTTACGTCTCGCACGAAGCGAACTTAAGTCTATTAATCGAGACCTAGCTTCATAGGATGGCATTGTACCATCGACCCAATTAAGTTTCCAAAGAGCAAACCTAGTAAATTTCTTTTGAACAGCTTCTATACGTTTAATGCTAACTTAATACGAATGGCACCAAATGCAGGAAGCATACTCGAGTATAGATCTTATCATCGAGACATAGATCGACTTCAAGTTGTACGGATCAGAGAATTCTTTCGAGTTCCTCATTAGGAAACCTAACAACTTATTAGCCCTAGATGTGATATAGTCATAGTGACGGTTGAAGCTAAATTTGCTATCTAAAACCACACCTAAATCTTTTTGAAAACCAACCCGTTCCAGACCTGTGTTACCAATTTTATATGAGAACCCAATAGGATTACAAGATCTTGTAAAAGAAATTATAAGACACTTACTTATGTTTAAATCAAGACAGTTCTTTGTACACCATGAGGAAATTAAATTCAAGTCAGACTGTAACAACTCACAGTCCGAACAAGATTTAACTGTACGAAATAATTCTTAGTCAGTTCGTATAGTTCGTTGTTGTATCTTCTTCTCCAAATGTTGTTTTCCCGATTTACGCAGACAGGGCCCTAAATCGTACGCGGAACTTTTCTCTCGAAGACTCCAAGTGACTTCATCCGATTGGGAGAGAGTCTATGCTTCCCCTGCATATAGCAGGACCGGGATGATGAGTGTTTTATACAGTGTCACCTTGGTTTTTCTCGATAGGGCTTTATTCCTCAATTGCTTACTCAACCCAAAGAAACAGCGATTAGCAAGAGTTAGTATGCGTTTGATTTCAGCGCTGATGTTGTTGCCTGTGTTTACAGCAGTGCCCAGGTAGACAAATTCACTGACTAACCTCGAAGTTATACCTATCAATGGTTACGTTCTGACCAAGTCGGTGGTGGGATTGGACTTTTGTTGATGAAAGCATATACTTCGTCTTGTCCTCGTTTATTTTCAGCCGCATTCTGCTTGTTGCTGACTCCATAGTAGTGAAAGCACCGGTTACTGCTCGCTTTGTTCTTCCTATCACGTCAATGTCGTCAGCAAACCCAAGTAATTGTGTCGATTTATTGAAAATGGTGCCTGATGTACTGGCATGGCTGCTCCGTATTACATTTTCAAGCACAATATTAAAACAGCTGCATGACAGTGCGTCACCTTGTCTTAGCCCTCTGGTGGTTTCGAAGGTTTCAGTAGAGTCTCTACCAACTTGGACGGAACAGCGAGCATTCTCCAACGTCATCCTGATAAGGCGTATCAGTTTAGCAGGGATTCTAAAGTTAGACATGGCACGATACAGTTCAACTCTATTAACACTGTCGTAGGCGGCTTTACAATTGACGAACTGGTGGTGGGTGTCGATGTTATATTCTTGGGCTTTCTCCAGGATCTGGCGTAATGTGAATATTTGGTCGGTGGTAGATTTTCCAGGTCTGAAGCCGCATTGGTAAGGACCTATCAGGTCGTCAGCAAACGGCTTGAGACGTTCACATAAAACGCTGGACAGGATCTTATAGGCGATGTTTATAAGGCTTATGCCTCTATAGTTGGCGCAGAGTAGGCGGTCTCCTTTTTTATGAATCGGGCAGATGGTACTGAGATTCCACTCATCGGGCATACTTTCCTCCGACCATATTTTGCAGATGAGTTGGTGTATGCTCCTGACCAGGTCGTCTCCAGCGTGTTGCAAAAGCTCCGCTTGAAGGCCATCACATCCAGCTGCCTTATTCATCTTTAGTCTGGTGATGGCTACTTTGATTTCATTTTGGTCATCATCTAGATTAACTGAAACAAGTTGATCTTGGGCGGTATCTTGGGTGTCATCGCCATTTAGCAACCGGTTAAAGTAGTCTCTCCAGATGGCTAACATCGCCTGCGTTTCCACTATTGTGTTTCCATCCTGATCAGGGCCCAGGGCGGCTTGTGAAACCGGATGTAGAGTGTTTCACCCTTTTATAGAAGTTTCGTACCTCTTTTCTGCAAAAACATCTCTGCATCTCCTCATCTTCGCGTTGCTGGTGTTCTGTTTTCTTCCTCCTGAGTAGACGTTTCTCATCTTTCCTTCGCTCAACATAGAGATTTCTGGATGCTCTAGTATCTCTCTGGAGCCACGACTTGTATGCCTCCGTTTTGGCTTTGTTTGCCTGAGCACATTCGGAGTCGAACCAGGGGTTTCTGGAGGGAGGATGTGAGAAGAGAATACCTCTGACGCAGCACTTCTTATGGCTTGTTGACATACCTCCCATTGGTCTTCCGGGTTCATGTCATCAGTCGAAGGATTTCTCGCAAGCTCAAGGGATACGCGGTCGGCATAGGTAGCGGCGGTCTCTTCCAATTGACGACGTCCAACATTGAATTTCATCGGTGTAGTCGGTGTTCGCCTAAGAACTTCCATGGAGATCCGTACCCTAAGTTTTGCACCGACTAGGTAATGGTCCGAGTCGATGTTTGCTCCTCGGAATCTACGGACATTCATAATGCTGGAGGAGTGTTTTCCATCAATCACAACATGGTCGATTTGGTTGCAGGTTCGACCATCTGGGGATCGCCATGTGGCCTTGTGAATATCGGGACGTGGGAATCGTGTGCTGCTCAGCACCATGTTTTTTCCCGCTGCAAAATCGATGAGCCTGAGTCCGTTGTCGGATGTGGTGTCGTGCAGGCTGTGTTTTCCGATCGTCATACCAAAGATGTACTCCCTCCCAATTTTGGCATTAAAGTCTCCCAAGAGGATTTTAATGTCATGTTTTGGGCACTGCTCATATGTTTTGGCGAGAAGCTCGTACAAACATTCTTTGGTAGCGTCGTCTTTCTCTTCTGTAGGGGCATGGGCGCTTATTAGGCTTATGTGGTGGAATTTTGACTTAATGCGGATCGTTGTCACTCTCTCGCTGACTTCGCAAAAGCTCAAGACCTTTTGCCTAAGTGTTCCTCTGACAGCGAATCCGCACCCAAACAAGCGCGATCTCCCATAAAGGTGGCATATCCCATAATAGAAATTACTGTAATTCTCAGGCCCGGTCCATCCCATCGCATCGCCTGCAGGGCTGTTATATCAGCGTTGAGACGCTGTTATACGCGGCCTGTTTAGCGTACGCACATTCCACGTGCATATGCGTAAATCGTTGTCCGTTTTTTTTTTATTTGCATGGGTCATCAACATTTTTTTGGTTCGTTCATCCGAGGCATTTTTTTGCGGTTTTCATCACAATAAAATTTCCCTTTCATGACCGGCTTGTGAGGACTGTGCATGACACATAGATCTTGGTGGTGGTTGGATCTTCAGAGCGTATCGTTCCTCCTGCTCCTAGTTCCTGAGAAGAGAACTCAGGTATCTACAACCTATGGATCCGATGGATCCAACGCTCGTCGTTAGTTCACCTTTCGGCTATCCAGCAAGCACCTCTTGGAGGTGACGATGCGATTTTGCCCGCCATGTATAGACAAAATACCTAATAAAACTTCAAGTTCTATTGTTACTTTTCTTTGGGTGTTGAACTATACCCTCTTAAGTGTTTTGCACGCTAAGCCAAGGCTGCAAATATAGATCGCAATACTCCTTCTGTTGCGTTCAGATCCTTGGAGCGTAGAGGCCGCGGCACCTCTTCGTCTTTAGGGTCCCTGTCGGGCTGAGCATTGTCGATATTTTGTAAGCTGGCTTCTATCCAATCATGAATGTGGTTGAGATGGAATTTGGAACTTGAGAGGGCATAGATGTGCCTATCCTCCGCCTCCGCGTGGCAACCCGGGAACAATATGAATGGCAGGAAAATTGTTGTAAATGAAATAGGAGTGAGTATCTGCAGCTATATTTCTTTTCCTTGAAGTATTGATTCCTAACTGGAAACGTATGCAAGGTAAAACTTGTATGCGGCAAAGAGAGGAAAGCTGTATGGTATGTGCGTATTTGGCTGTTTGCTTCTACCTTGGCAAATGGTTGAGTGCGCATATCTAAGGCTGCCAGGCCTTGAGTATTGATTGTGCTCATCTGGAAGTGACCTTACGGTTGCGCGTCTCCATCGGAAGCTTTATTCTGGTACCACGGGAGATAGTGCCCGCCCAGGTGGCCGAGTCATCTGGGAGACTATCTATGAGGTAGGCCCCCATGTGGGAGTATCGTGGTGGCTGTGTTTACTCCAAGCGGAAACATATATCATTGGGTAATATTATCGACGGATTTTATTATTGGATGCAAGAAGTGTTAGATAGACCTCGCCCCTTACCAAGGAGTGTGAACATGCCTCAACATATTCCATAAAATTGGTACTGAGATTCTACCGAGGGGTAGATCTTAGGGCTCTGGTCTAAGCCCAATTTGACTCTGCATGCGAGTAAGCTCGCCGTGAAAATAAGACTTAATTGTCAGGTGTTCACGTTAAGCTTATTCTCATCCTGTTGCTTTTCGTTGACCGTACTTGATATCATAATGAATTATTTTTGTTCAAATGCATACCACTTCAAGTCATTTTCACGAATTGATACTGCAACAGCGCCTTAACTTCATATGGAGCATACGGCATTATGGCTGCCATAAATATATAGTCTTCTTGTCAGTCAATCTCTCGATAGTTTCTAATGGTAAGGTGCCAAACTATCCCAATCCTAAAAGGTATTCGCTTTTGAATTCAAATAGAAACCCAGATTGCTATTTGTTAGGTATTTTAATTAATTTTTTTTTTTTTATATTTAAGACATTAAGTTAAATACATTACTTACTTACTTACTTAAGGTGGCGCAGACAGTACATTGTGGACCACGGCCTCAGCCAACAATTATTAAACAAAAATTAATAAAACTTCCGTCTTGTATTTTAAAACAAGAAGTTATATTGGACCACTTTTGCACCGTTTTAGGAAAAAATATTTTAGCTTCTGCCAATCACCTCGCCAAACTTTTGACGAGTTTTTTCGCATTATTCAGAGAAATATCATCCCAATGTTCTTTAACTCGTTCCAACAGTAATAATAATGGTTCAACAAAGACTTTTTAAAGTATGATTCTAGTATGTACCTGGAAATACTGATTTTCTAACCATTACTTAACTATTTTCGCAGTGTGTTTGGGGTCATTGTCATGTTAGAAAGTTATTTCAGTTTCAGTTATTGGCATATTTTCTATAGTTTCTGTTACCATCAATTTCCCGGAAAAGAATATTAATTTTTAATCCTTCTCTTTTCCAATTCCATTGTCTTCCATCTGTACAATTTCTGTTGATTTTTGTTTCCTCTTTACATCTGGAGAACTCGTATTTCTTTGCAAAGTTATGTCGGTTTCTTTTTTTTCTCTAGGGCTCTGATTGATTGATTAAAAATGTTTATTTAGCATAAAAAGGCCATTTTTTACATTAATATTATGTATATAATAAACTAGCAGGCACCCGGCGAATAGAGTTGTTTAATTAGGAATCACATAAAGAATGTTATGTTTCTTGTTGATAACATAACAAATACTATTATTTAAATTGAATGATTATGTTCAATAAAGAAGAAGCACAAATGACATTCAGTTTATATTTTTTCAAAGTGCTTTAGGATAAACTACATTTTTTCTCAGAAAAAACAAATACATTTTTTGGCAATCCGACTCGGTTGCATGCCACATATGTATAACTGGCCTTATGAAAAACACGGATTTGCTAAGTGCCATCCGCTTACTTGAAGTGATTGGCCTTGTGACTTATTGATGGTCATTAAGAATGCAAGTCTAATCGGTAAGTGCAGTAGTTTAAAATCCAAAGGCATATCAGTGGGAATAATGAAAATGCGTGTGGAATGAGCACATCTTCTCCCTTTGACTTTCAAATAAGAATAGTTGCCTCTATGACATTAGTCATCAGCTTGATCACAGCGAGTCTTGTCCCATAACACAATCGTGGTGAACTAATGGTCCGCAAAAGAATAGTTGGCACACCGACTTTGAGTGACAATTTATGCGGTGGCACACCAGGAAGATCCAAACAATTTAAACACTCGATTGGATAATTCAAAATTTCGTCCGAATTCCTGATACTGTCAATCGATTTGTAGATAATATAATCGCCTGTAATTTGTTCTTGAATCGGATGTTAATATCATTGACGTTAGTGTTTTTTGCTGCAAAAAGGACCTTTGGAAAACCGTTCATGATTTTTATAATTGGTGACACTTTCTGAATAAGTTCTTCGATGAATAGCACAATAACGCAAAAGTTCAATTGAAATAAAATACATTTAGTGGTGGCATCAACTGGTACTTTTCCTTCACCAATATCCAAAAGCTGAAAATGTGTGAACGCTCATATTTGTCTTTAAAGATATTTTTGCACACGTCTTTAAAGATGCGATGCTTTGAGGCAAGCATTGAGTTTGGTGAGCTGGTGTTGGTGCTGCTATTAAAAATTCAACCATTATTAAATTTATGTGCATTTAGAGTTACCGGTGTCCTTTCGGTAACTCGTTGAGCTTTTTTCTTGGGTTTCTGTTGAGGAGCTTTTGGTTTTAGAGCTTTTAAAAAAAGTTTTTAATGATAAGTGTTGTCGAGGAGTGTGCAGATCAGATGTTGTTTTTTTCTTAAGCATTTCTTTTAATGTGTGGAAAATACGTTAAAAAGCAGTTACAAAATTTTAATCTATTTTCTTTAAGGAACAAATTTATTGGCTTAGGTTTTCGAAGCGCGAGGTCAGTTTTTTTTGGTATTTCCTGTGTTTTTTGTAATTTGGATTGTGATATTAATATGAGGTTAAGCGTTTTTGAAATGAAATGTATTTTTAACAGGTGTATTTTTTTTTTAGTTTGGTGCAATTTGTGTTTTTAAGAGTGTTGTCTTAGAGTGCGGAAATCTTGTTTCGATGTTCTGCATTTCTTTTAATGTGTGGAAAATACGTTAAAACGCAGTTACAAAGTTGTAAGCTGTTTTCTTTAGGTATTTTTAGGTATGTATTTTCGTAGTTCGTATTGTGATATTAATGTGAAGTTAAGTGGTTTTATGTAAAGCGTTTTTTTTTAATTTAAATTTGCCTTAATCGATGTAGAAAAATAAAATTGATAGGCGAAAAAACTATTACCGTAACATTCTTTCCTTTGACCACCGCGGTAATATTTCTTGTGTGATTTTTTGAAATTCAAAACAAATGTCCATCGGTATCTGTTTTTATTTCCTATGCAACTTCCTTAAACTCTCGTGTTTTGTTATAACATGTCATGTGTAATAAAACCTCTTGATTGCGCTTAAATTATGAAAAAAGTCATCAAGGCATTTAAGTATCTTATAACTCTTGCTGGGAATCTCATCAAAAAGCAAGAAGTAAAAATTGAGAAGCCTTTCCCCAGCTTTATTCGATCTGTTTTGGAGCACACCTTATTGAAAAAAGCATCTTGAAGCATTTCTCTTTTCAAGTCCTTATGTTTTGTTTGATTGTTAAGACTTTTCGTTGGCGTTTCATTGCCTGCTGCAGTTAGTTTTATTGATTCTGATTTTGTATCAGTCGCACTCGTATATTCTTGGTCTCGGTTGTTGGTTTTTTTTTGGGCTCCAATTTATTCAGAAACTTTCGAGCGAAGCTCATTTTCAGCCAGACTTACAGTATCTCTAGTTATACGGTTCTCAGGACGTTCTCCAACTTTAATCTGTAACTCAGGTGCCTTTTATTATTTTCTTCTTTCCGATTCACTTTATTTTCCTTGGTCGGATCTGGCGCATATCCGAGCATCGATTTCCGTGAATGGCATCATCCACAAAATGTTTGGTTGGTTCATATTTGTCTAACCCATTTCAGGTTGTAAAGTGCTTTGGTTCCTGGTTTAACCAAGTTTTTAGTCAAAGGGTCGCCTTGGAAACTCTACATTCTGCTTCTTCTGCGGTATTCTATTCCATTGTAACATATAATTCAGAGTAGTCAGTGCTGGCGAAAGATTTATTTTCGAAAACGGTTTTCCTCATCTGACGACATCTTTTTCCGCCAGTTTTTTTGTTTTTCTAATTTTCTCAAAAACGGCTAACAGTTTTGATAAAACTTTGTATGTAATATACTAGGAGAATAGTAGCAAACTGAATTTTTAATTTATGGCTCGATTGGAAATCTATTTTTAAGGTTAAATAAGATTGGCGATAAGGGGACAATGACATTATGGTTAAAATGACTTGCTAAGGCATATTATATCTTTCATAGCACCCATAAGATGCCATCCAAATATTTTTATCTTTTATCAATTTTCTCAAAAATAGCTTAAACAATTTTGATTAATCTTGTGTATATATGTATATATATTTTTTTTTTTTTGAGTATTTCAATGATAACCGCGTTCTTACTTTTCCTCTAAGAATAAAAGTAATGGACATCTGTATACAAACATTATTCCCATTGGATGACTCAGTATAACGAAATATCGAGCAAATTAAAATATCTTATACAAATTGTAATATGCTCAAAACGCGGGACATAAACACATCTTAAACAAAAGTATTTGGGATACAACAAAAAATAGTTGTTATTTCTCGAAATGTTATCATTTTTCTATTGCAACCACAGAGAAACTATGTGTGACCCAGTCGTGCATTTTATTATTTTCTGTTGTGTTTGTTTGTGTCATTGGCGACTTTTCTTTTTTCGGAGCTTCAAGATCTCTATATTTCTGTACTTTTTTGAAACTGCAACTGGTTTTGCTCAAGTGTCAAAAGAAAGCGTGAACCTTTGGGAGGGTAAAGTTGATGATTTTTCATAGCAAGAATAAATAATAATAAAAATGTTTTTTTTTTTTATTAAAACAATTCAACTTTCCCATCCTCTCCTGTTGTACTTGTAAAATTTAACTTATAGTTGTCTTATCAATAAGTTTAAATATACTCTTTTCTTAATTGTAGGTTAATTTTATTGACAATCCAGCGATTGATGTCGGAAATAATGTCATAGCACAAGTGTTGAATGGAGTTCCTGATGCCCCAGATATTGCACTTAATTTGCAAGAACAAAATGCTGAAAGTCTGGACGTTGAACTTAATCAGCCATCTAACAGTAATGAGAACACTCAAGCTCTGAAATTTAATAACTTGACAACAAAAACAGCCGAACACATATCAGTTGGCCCCGCTGATAGGAATACTGACATGGCTGTTAATTTTTCCAATGGAAGCAATCCCAACTTTTTGGATGTGGCAAAAAAAATAACTGATGAACGCAATAGCACTGCTTCACCAAAAGAAACAGTTAGCACTTTAGAAAGTAGTAATGTTATCTTTAGTACCTGTCGTAGTATGCCATCTCTCGATGATGATGGAGTCGATTTATTTTGTTCCACTCCCCAGAGTTTAAAAAATTCAGAAAGCAATGTTATTGCCTTCAGTACAGAACATTTGGGCCATAATAATTCATTTGTGCAGCAAGATGAAAATACAATATATTCTGCGATCGAATTTGATAGAGCAGAATTATTCCAATCCACTAGTGATTCGTCAAAAATTGGAAATTTTTCTAGAAACACACAAACGACTCCTAAATCAAATGTTAAAGGAGAAATTATAAAGGGAATGTCTCTACTGGAAATTGAAAAAGATTTTGATGACTCTCTTATGGACCTTGGCAATTGTTTGGATGATGACTTGTTGTCACTTGCTCCATCGTCTTGCTTTAAGTAAGTTATGATTTATTACAAATTATTTTTTATATTTTTATATAAAGGGTATTAAAGGGCATTGCAATCAAGTTCTTAACGCGAACAGAAAACTTAATAGTTATTCCACTAATAAATGTCCAGGGTGTCGTACGAGATCCCTTTCTTCCAAAAAAATCACCATCTAGCAAAATTCCAAAAAGCTAAACTCAACTAACGAGTGTTTTTTAAACACCTGGGAACTTTAAATAATAATACAAGACAGAAATATTTACATGGACAAAATCTCCAACGAAACAATTTTTTAAACTAAAATCCCAACGAAATCTCCGAACCTATAGTGTCTGTTAACATCTTGCTTGTAGTTTTCATTTTCAGAAAAATCTCATAAAATTCTTTTATTGTGATACCAAAACAATATGTAAGTGATAACGATTAACAGTTTCTAAACAAAAAAATTACAATGAAGGTATGCACTTTTCAGTCTGACTCATGTATCCATTATTCATAGTGCGTAGTGCTGTTTGTTGTGCCGAGTGTTTTTTGTGTACAAACTTTATAATGAATTTATAATTACTCTTTGGATTACATTTCATGCAATATAAATTAAATCATGGAGATTCTTGCCCTGGCCATTCTGTCTTTGGGGATTTTGGTATTGCAGATTTTATTTTTAGCAAACTTATTGTCCACTAGAAGTACACAAACGTTTTTGTACATACATAAATATAGTATTGACAATAGTTAAATTTACTGTTCTGTTAGCGATTAACTTAGAATGACTTTAACGGAATTTTATTCAGGGCAAGGAAACGCACACTCATGAGTTGTTTGCGAGCCTACTTATTTACTTACTTACGATGGCGCCAATAGAGCGTGGTTCTCCTGGGCCTTGCTTAGTATGCCCTCCAGCCGGCTCAAACTCTAGCCTGCCGTCTCCAATATCGCACTCCAAGATGTCGGAGGTCTACCTGGTCGCTCCATCGGAGATGAGGTCTACCTTGGCTTCTGACTCCTTCTGGTTTGGCGTTGAAGGCTTTACGAGCTGGAGCGTCGATGTCCATTCGCCCTACATGGCCCAGCCATCTTAGTTGTTGGATTCGAATTTTTCTGGCTAGGCTTATGTCACTGTACAGTTCGTATAGTTCGTTGTTGTATCGTCTTCTCCAAATGTTGTTTTTCCGATTTACGCAGACAGGACCATAAATCGTACGCAGAATTTTTCTCTCGAAGACTCCAAGTGACTTTTCATCCGATTGCGAGAGGGTCCATGCTTCCGCACCATATAGCAGGACCGGGATGATGAGTGTTCTATACAGTTACAGTGTCATCTTGGTTCTTCTCGATAGGGCTTTATTCCCCAATTGCTTACTCAGCCCAAAGAAACGGCTTGCTAGCCTAAGATGTAAAATGAGAAATGATAAGGTTATACAGTGAATCAATTTGTGACTCGCAAACACTGCATTATGTCCAACTCAGGTTATTGGCTAAGATATTCCTTCTAAGTCCTGGAAAAACTGCTCGTCAATAACCCTTAAATCTTCGCCGCAGAAAGTTACAAGTTTGCAGAAATTGTTTCTAGCTGAATGAATGTGGTAGCCATTGGGTACTGGTCTTGTCCACTCAGACTTGACTTGCTAAACTTATAAGCGCGAGTGTTGAACACGGAAAAATAGCAACACTATAATTGCCCTGCCATAAAACTCCTCTGTTTCTCTTGTTGGGTAGCAGTTTATTCTGTACGAACCCCTCAGAAAGCAAGCGAGCGGCGGATGAGCTTCCAATTAAGTGAACCAACGGCGACGCTTACAGACAATATGGTAGGCACCCCATTGAGCTACTTCGATAAATTCGGAGCTCAGGTCTTTGGGTACTTTCACTACTATAAGCCAGGGTAGTGGAATAGAGAAAGTGGCGGATGAGCCCATATAGGACCAACGGTAGCTCTCTCATCCCCGTAGTGGGTTACTGACTCTGGATTTCTCCAGCTCCTTTTGTCCAAGGCGAGCAGCATAGGGCCTGGTCCCCCAGGTTGGGGTTTGTGCGTCGGGGTAACTTCCCTACCACGTACAAAACTTTTGTTCCGAAACAACCAATTGCCTCGGATATGGATGACCCCAGCAAACGAAACAAGGACAACGAATGTCCGGATCCTTAACAGACCACGTACAGCCGAACAATTAGTGGAAGCCCTAGATGATGTCAAAGCCGACATCACAGCCATCCAAGTAGTGCGATGGGATGGTGAAGGCACAAGGAGGATGAAAAACTGTGACATCTACTACGGCAAGTGCTACAGGACAAGAACAGAGCGGCTATTTGGATGCGGATTTGTGATAAGAGGAAGGCTTAGGCAAGAAGTCTTAGGGTTTCGTAGCATAAGCGAACGCATTGTCACAATCCGCATTAAGTCCTAATTCAGCAACATCTCGCTGATCTGCGTCCACGCCCCCACGGAGGAAAAAGATGATACGACCAAAGAAGAAATCTACGATCTTCTCAAAAAAAACGTATAATGAATGCCCGAAGTACGACACTAGGATTATTCTTGGTGACTTCAACGCCCAAATCGGAAAGGAGGGTAACTTTGCTCGACAGTCCGAAAGCATAGCCTGCACGACAACACTTCCGGTAACGGACACAGGCTAATCGACTTTGCTGCGGGGCAAACCAAACCTCAATATACACAAGGGGACCTGGCGGTCTCCTGATCAAAATACCGTCAACCAAATTGATCACATTGCGATTGATAGCCGACATGCATCCAATGTCGTGGATGTCCGCACTTTCCGAGAGGCCAACATAGACTCAGACCACTACCTTGTTGTAGATAAAGTACGAATGCGGATTTCCACACGACCGTAGGGTCGAGCATCCACTGTGATAAAGTTTGATGTTGCGAAGTTACAATCGCAAGAGACGCCACAACCTTTGCCAATCATGTCTCCTCTTATCTCTCGACAAGCCCGGCACCTGCGCCAAACCCAAAGGCCCAGTGGAAATATTGCAAAATGGCTACTGATGTTTTGGGTTTCTGTTCAGTTCCACAGAACAATCGTCATAAAGTATAAAATTCATATTCAAATATTTTTTCTTTCTTTACATAATGTAATGATTTTTGCATTTTCATAATATTCAATTGTAGTGCCCTCTGCATTTTCAGCATTAATTTAGGTTTCAACCAATAATGTAACAAAACACCTTGCACACTTTAATTATTTTTAAATTCACTTTTTTGTTAATTCGGCATTATTTGTCACACCAACCAAATTGTAAATAAATATAGACTAAGCATATTTTTAAGTATAAATATCGGTAGGAAATAAAATTGATTTCAGATAGCAACGAAACAGTACCCAAGACTTTTATTTACTTCAAGTGAGTCTGCTTGAAGCTGTTTGTGTCATCTCAAGGAGTTATAGTGCTGCACTATATACTCCACCCCAGTCACAGTACAAGAACTGTGATCTGGACAGCATAAGACGATAGAACAATCGTTTACATTTGGTGACCCCGACGTGATAGTTGCTTCCCCCCACCAGAGGTAAGGGGTAACTATCAAGGTACTTAAGCGTTATCAGGGCTTTAACACTGATAAAAACTCTAAAACAAAGAATTGCTTCCCCCCATCAGAAGTAAGGGGCAATTTTCATCGTAAAGTAAGCGTGACCAGGGCTTAGACACTGGAATACCTTCAAACATACTACAATCAAGGGGATACATCAACAACGTACATCGAAGACGTCAAATATGGATGAGAAAGCTGCAAAACAACAGGAGACTGGAGGCAACATCCAGCGTTTACTATCGAACTATAAGAAGGATGGGCCAGACAGGAAGACACTCCCGTATTTCCAAAAGCTGACAGCCAAACTGGACGAACTATGGGAAAAATTCGAGTCCATGAACACAGCGATTCAAGAAGAGCATCCGACTGAGTTGTTACATGCATACCACGTCAACATGTATTTCGACTCAGTCAAAAGGGTGTATAGCTCATATAGAGAAGAATTCTCTGCCAAAATGAAGGAATTAGAAAAACAGAATAAGGTCGACACCGCCAAAATTCCACTACAAGAGGAAGAACTCAATACTGGTGGCGACAGCACCAAATCCGAAGGCCAAGCTATTTTACACTCAAGCCAGAGTGAAGATATGCAAAGGCTTTCTCGCAAACAAGAAACAATAATCTCTTCACTGCGAAGGGCCTTGAACAATGCAAAACACACAGGGAAGTCAAAACAATTTTATGACCTCCAAGAAAAAACGATCCAAAGACATTGGATGCAAATCGAAGAAATTCACAATTCGATTGGAGGATCAACGGAAGCTCCAGAAAAAATTGGATACAACCAAGGCAGATTCATAGAGCTGGAAGAAGAGGTGCATAACGTCCTCATTTCATTAGCACAGCAGCTTGAAACCAGCCTGCTACCCCATCAACCGGGTACTACTACCCCAAAGATGAATCTGCCAAAAATAACGCTACCAAAATTCGACGGGGACTACCTAAAATGGCCTCAATTTCACGATTTGTTTACACAGATGGTAGACAAACAAAAGATGTCAAGCTGCGAAAAAATGTTCTACCTCAAAACTAACCTTACAGGAGAAGCAGAACGGGTCATAAGACATGTGGCTCTATCGGAGGAAAATTACTCAGCAGCTTGGAAGTTGCTCCAAGCAAGATACAGCAATCCCAGACTACAAGTATCCGCACTACTCAACCGACTCTTGGGTCAACCGTCTCGGTCGTCAGACGCAGCATCCGCTGCGGCATTAAAAGACCTTCATGATACAACACAAGAATGTATGCATGGCCTCACCAATCTTGGATTAGATATTGCTGAATGGGATCCAATACTGCTTCACATACTCACAAAGAAGCTAGATAAGTCCACTCATACACTATATGAACAAACCTTGACCAACCCCAAGGAACTGCAGCCGCTAGATGAATTTCTCAAATTTCTAGAAACTCGTTTCCAGTCATTAGAGGCACTTAGTGTAAAGGGCAACAGAAGGGACATCGAAGAAGGAAGGCGAAGGTACCCAAAGGCAACGAGCTCCATTACCATCCAGAATAAAAATTGTACGTTGTGCAAGAGTCAGCATCAATTATACTCTTGCCGTACATTCTTGAACCTAACGCCTTTGGAACGATTAAACCATGTGAGAAAAAATAATTTGTGCGTGAATTGTCTCCAGGATGGACATACCTCCTTCAACTGTCGACTGCGAGGCTGTTAAAAATGTGCTAAAAAACACAATTCCTTAGTGCACTTGCCCAAATTCACCCAACCGAAATCGAGTGCATCAATTTCGAATTCCGGTACTAAAGACGTGGCACCACCAGATCCAGAACCATCCACTACATCCGAAGTTAATAATGCGATACTAGCAGCGTTAAGCACAAACAAGAAAGAGGGTTACGTATTCCTCAGCACCGTTATCATACATTTGATAGATCAAGATGGCTCACCGATCAACTGTCGCGCTATTTTGGATTCCGGCTCACAAATCAACATCGTCACAGAAAGAATGATTCGCAAACTAAACATACCATTATCTTCCCGCCCCATGATCATACAAGGAATAGGAAATTCCAAAAGGGATTCAAATAAAAGAGCCAACATATGTTTAAAATCGACTACTACAAATTTCACCACCAGGCTCGAAGCAATCGTATTGCCTCAGATTGTATCCCCTCAGCCAACACACACAGTTGATATATCTACGTGGAAATTCCCAAGGAATGTCGTACTAGCTGACCCGCAGTTCAACCAAAGAAATAATATTGATCTGCTCATCGGAGCCGAATTTTACCATCAGTTACTCTGCGTTGGTCAGATTAAACTTGGCACCGAATTACCCCTACTCCAAAATACGCTGTTAGGGTGGATAGTCACTGGAAAGATGAACGAAGATTCATCTAGAAATACAGTTTGTGGAATAGCTACCGAGGAATCATCCCTCGAGCAAACAATCAGCAAGTTTTGGCAAACCGAAGAACTTTTGTATCCAACATCAAGTCGCACCATCGCAGAAGAAAAATGTGAAGAACATTTCTATCAATCGACGTCAAGAGACGCAACGGGAAGATACGTTGTCAGTCTACCCTTTGCTGAGGACGCAAATAAACTAGGGTCATCTAGCGACATTGCCCTCAGTCGATTTCATGCGTTGGAACGCAGATTAGACCGAAGGCCAGAATTATATAACCAGTACCGAAAATTCATGGATGAGTACATTCAACTGGGACACATGACAGAGATTGATTTTAAATCAATTCCAACACCACACTACTTTCTGCCTCATCATTGCGTGCTCAAGCCAGAAAGTAGTAGTACAAAGTTACGAGTAGTCTTTGATGCCTCTGCAAAGACGTCAACTAACCTGTCGTTGAACGACTTACTCTACTCTGGACCAACAATTCAAGACGAATTGTTTTCAATATTATTGCGTTTTAGACTGCCAAAATTTGTTATTAAGGCCGACATTCAAAAAATGTATAGGCAAATACTCATAAGAGAAGAAGACCAACAATTTCAGCTAATATGGTGGCGACCCAATCGAACTGAGCCTATAAAATGTTATAAACTTCATACCGTAACTTACGGAACCACTTCAGCTCCATATCTCGCAACAAAATGCCTTCAGGTCTTAGCTACAGAATATTCTGCAAAATATCCATTAGGCTCGCAAGTTTTGCTCAAAGACTTCTACGTTGACGACGTTATGGCAGGTGCAGACAGCATTGTAGCAGCAAAAGACATCCAGTCACAATTGTCATTGTTGCTGCGGGAGGGAGGGCTCCAGTTAAAAAAGTGGTGTTCAAATCACCAACAATTACTTGATAACATTCCATTAGAAGATCAGGAGATACCTCTCACCGACGACAATAACGAAGGCGCTGTCAAGACCCTTGGGCTAATATGGAGACCCAAGTCAGACGTCTTCTGCATAAAAACAAATTATAGAACGTCAAAAAGATTCACAAAGCGATCTGTAGCCTCAGATATAGCACGTCTTTTTGATCCACTCGGAATAGTCGCTCCAGTAGTAATCGTCGCAAAGCTCTTTCTGCAAGAATTGTGGGAACTTAAGTACGACTGGGATGCTTCCCTACCAGAAGAAATGTACACCAGGTGGAACAATTACTACCAAGGCCTCCAAGAATTAGACAAATTCCAAATTCCTAGACACGTTTTTGGTCATTACATCACTTCATCAATGCAAATGCATACCTTTGCAGATGCGTCAGAGAAGGCCTACGGGGCTGCTGTATATATCAGATCAGTTAACAAGGATGGTACAATCGTAGTACGACTGCTGTGCTCCAAATCTCGAGTTGCACCAACTACTAAAACGGCATCAGGAATGAGATCGATGACAATTCCACGTCTAGAACTATGTGCAGCACTACTAGCTGCCGAACTCTCAAAACGAGTCAAGAGTGACCTTAAATTGGACAACACCAATAGTTTTCTGTGGTCTGACTCCCAAATTGTATTGAGTTGGATTAATTCAAATTCAGAATCCTTCCAGACATTTGTTGGACGTCGAATTGCCAACATCCAATCTCTAACCAGCACTAATCAATGGCGATATGTGAAATCAGCTGAAAATCCAGCTGATGTTTTATCCAGAGGCATATCCCCAGAGAAACTGCAGGATCATACACTATGGAAGTATGGTCCGAGATTTTTGCATGGATCGGAATCAATTTGGCCACCCCCTTACAAACTCAGCAAAATTTGGACAGATGAAAGGAAGGAAGTTGCGTTATTGACCACTAATGACGACGATCATGTACAAAGTATGTTGGAAGGAATAAAGCATTCCAACTCATTCAACAAACTTAATGTAATCCTAGCCTACTGTTTTCGATTTGTCCAATTATGCAAGTCAGGTAAACTCAAGGATGCACTTAAATCCGTCAGACAACCCCCAAAAAAAGGCGACAAAACGGCATGGTCATTATCAACCTCGGAACTAGAGATATCCATGCAGTTTATTATCAAGGAAGTCCAAAATCACGGTTTCCATAAAGACATACGCTTCCTGAAGGCACACAAAGAACTAGATAAGGAAAGTCCATTGAAGGGACTCGCTGTATTTTTAGACCAAGATGATCTTCTGCGTGTCGGAGGCAGACTTCAAGCATCAAATTTACCATACGACAGCAAGCATCCAATGCTGTTGCCATATTCTCACCCACTCGTAAAAATGCTCATGACGGATCTTCACTTCAATAATAATCATATTGGACCCCAAGGCCTATTGGCAATCACGAGGCAGCGATTTTGGCCAATCAAGGGCAAGAACATTGCCCGCTCTATTGTCCAGCACTGCATATTTTGCGTCAAAGCGAAACCGAAAATGTACTCGCAAATAATGGGAAATTTGCCAGCGCCAAGAGTGCAACCATCACGTCCATTCATCAACACAGGAGTGGACTTCTGCGAACGGAAGCGAAGAAATGATAAGTCTGATCCTAGTGAATTATCGTCATCAAAGGCAGCAAGAAAAACAACAACTCAAACTAGGGCAGACTCAACAAACCCAAACTTCTTCACTACACTATTGTTAATTGGTCTAATTCTTCCAATTGTAATTGCAAGTGACATAGAGGTTATAAAATTCAACAATGCTTCCCCTGGAATTTATTTTCAACGACATGGAACAATAAGTCTGATTCATCACAGATGGAACCTTGTAGTGTACTATAATCTCGAGCCATACATGAAGGAATTCCAAGCATTAGACAACAGTACTACAATATTGGATCATATTTGCAATAAACTTTCCTCCAAAGAACTCTGCTCCCAAGTTATACAACAGCTGCGGCTTATAACACACGAATTAGATGAAGATAATATTATTCCATCAAACAAGTCCTCTGTAAGAATTAAACGAGGTGCCATCGACGTTGTCGGAAACATAGCTAATTCACTCTTCGGAGTGCTTGACTCCAAATACGCTAATGAAATGTCGCAACGTTTAGAAAGCATACAATCAAACGAGGATCAACTTATGAACCTGTTAAAAAATCACACTTCCATTCTAGACTCGACAGTCAACATCATGAAATTAAGCCAAGACGATATGTCAAAAAGACAACATGCGCTTGATAATCAACTGAGTCAATTGTTCAATCGTGTAAACAATGTCACTGAAGAACTATACCAATCCAAACTGAAAGAATTATTTCTGTCTTGGTGCACCCACGCTACCCTTATAATCATTAACATTCAAAGAATGCAGACATCCATAACAGATGTTTTGGCAGATACTCACCAAGGACGAGTAAATCATCTTTTGATCACCTATCAACAACTTAAAATTGAAGTAGGTAAAATAAGAAGTCATCTTCCACCAGGTCTTCGGATTCCAGTAGAACCTGACCAAATCCTACAACTCTATAAGCTAATGAATGTCGAGGGACACGTTAGCTCAAATCATATCGTATTCAACATTGAACTGCCGTTACTCGGGTTAGAAGAATTCATAGCATACAAGCTAATTCCCATCCCAGCAGCAATTAATAACAGCTACATAACCATACAATTGTCAACAGACGTCCTAGCTGTAAGTGCTCACCATGATCAATATTATCCCATAACCGAAGATGAACTTTCTAGATGTACCACTACTAACGGAGATCATCATTTATGTAGACAAACCCATCCGGTATATCAAGCTGGAACTAATTTGAGTTTGTGCGAAATCAGCTTGCTTAACAATAAATCAGATCTGTCAACATGCGAACTAAAAATGATCAAGGCTAATTCAGTGTGGACCAAGCTTCCTGAATTAAATCAATGGATATTTGCAGTTAACGAAGAAACTATGCTTAATGTCGTTTGCAAGCAACAAACATCATTTATAGCATTAGAAGGAAATGGTTTGCTGAAACTTCAACCGTATTGTGTGGCAAAAAATAAGCATTTGACACTTCAAGGCCAACAAATTTATTCATCTAAGGTTCAAGCTTCATACACCAGATTAATTCAAGATGTTCCGTTTCAAAGGGCGATTCAGTTAGCCACACTTCACTACAACATGTCAAATACCAGCTCTTTAAATCAAGAGTTGAATGAACTGCGAGATCAGATCAGACGTCAGCAGCTGGAATTACCCAATCATATCCGGTATCATAACATTCCCCACAGCATCGTGAGTTCACTTGGACTACTCATCACCATTGCAATAGTGGGATTCTTAGTTTACAAGAGATACTGTCAGAAACACCCTCCGCCTATTCCGGCCCCACGGAGAACACGTTCATCAAGCTACACCATAAGTATCTAAGATATCATCCTGATGAACCCACAGATCATCAGCGCGGGGCAGGATGTTCAGTTCCACAGAACAATCGTCATAAAGTATAAAATTCATATTCAAATATTTTTTCTTTCTTTACATAATGTAATGATTTTTGCATTTTCATAATATTCAATTGTAGTGCCTTCTGCATTTTCAGCATTAATTTAGGTTTCAACCAATAATGTAACAAAACACCTTGCACACTTTAATTATTTTTAAATTCACTTTTTTGTTAATTCGGCATTATTTGTCACACCAACCAAATTGTAAATAAATATAGACTAAGCATATTTTTAAGTATAAATATCGGTAGGAAATAAAATTGATTTCAGATAGCAACGAAACAGTACCCAAGACTTTTATTTACTTCAAGTGAGTCTGCTTGAAGCTGTTTGTGTCATCTCAAGGAGTTATAGTGCTGCACTATATACTCCACCCCAGTCACAGTACAAGAACTGTGATCTGGACAGCATAAGACGATAGAACAATCGTTTACAGTTTCATAAGGCGACCACAACGAAACACCTGGTTCGATGATGAGTGCAGGCTCGCACACTTGGCCAAAGACGAAGGCCAGAATCAGAGCTGCCAAGAGTGCTTCCCGGTATACCAGCAAAAGAGGAAGGAGGAACATCAGCTTTTCAGAAAGAAAAAGAGAGAACTGGAAAAACGAATGGTTGAATCTATTGAGGGGTGCTACGGCAGAAACAATGTTCGAAAGTTCTACCAAAGGGTAAAACATTTGTCCAAGGGTTACAAAGCCCGAGCGGAAGCCTGTTGAGACGAGGGTGGGAATGTCGTAGTCGGTGCTGAGAGTTTGGAAAGAACACTTCTGCAGACTGTTAAACGGCGAAGACGACCAACTAATCGCTGTCAGGTAGAATGATCTTCAATGCAGCGGGAGATGACTTGGTGAGGCGCATACACCAACTCATCTGTAAAATCTGGTCGGATGAAATTATGCTTGACGAATGGAACCTCAGCATTGTGACTATTCTGTGTGAACGTCTGAACCCTTGGCACGTGAACTGATTGTCCCTATCGGTGTGGTTTCAGGCCCGGTAAGTTAACCGTTGACCAAATTTTCACACTTCGACAGATTTTAAAAAAGACCCAGGAATCCCAGATCGATACTCACCACCTCTTTATCGATTTTAAAGTCGCCTATGACAGCGTGAACAGGAACGAGCTATACAGAGCCATGTCACTTCTTGGCATCCCTGCTAAACTCGATCGATTGTGCAGGATGACTATTGGGAACTCGCGCTGCTCCGTCAACGTTGGTAAGAACACCACTGACTCATTTAATGTCGAGAAAGGCTTACGACAAGGTGACGCGCTGTCATGTAACCCCTTCAACATCATTCTTGAGGCAATCGTACGCAACTCGCATGTCAACACCAGCCGTACGATTTTTTAAAAAATTCGTTCAATTACTTGGCTATGCTGATGATATTGACATTATTGGAAGAACGAGGGGCGCTGTCAGTGGAACATTTGCAAGTATTGAATTGGAAACGGCGAAAATGGGTCTGGCTGTAAATGAAGGTAAAACAAAGTATATGCTGTCCTCGGGTGAAGAAGATCATCACCGTAGGCTCGGACTAAACGTCACAATGGACAGATATAACTTTGAGGTTGTCAAGGACTTTGTCTATTTTTCTAATTTGGCGCGATCAAGTGGGGAACAACCTCAACCAACTTGATGTGCGCAACTGGGGCCACTGGCTAGGGACCGGCCTAGCTGGCGAGGATTGTTGGTTGAGGCGGTGGTCCACAATGGACTGTCTGCGCCACCTTAAGTAAGTAAGTAAGCTGCTTGAATGTCAATAAAAAGATGATACCAGCTTGTACTATTGCCTTCATTGTAGCCTTTTTCAGCTGCCGTCACTGCCAGGTCTGAATGATGGGGCTCAAGTGTTTCTGAGTAGAAACCTGCAGACACCAATTTCCATTTTGGATCCATCTGTAAAGATTTGAATAACTAGCTGTTTCGGCTGGGTGTTTATTTGTCAAGCCAGTCTCTGAAAGAAGAATAAGTGGTTAATGGATTGTCTGTTCAAAAATTGTTTTAGTGTGTTTTCCACAGAGGTGTGAAGTGGCGTTTCCACACTATGGGTTAGAGTTATAACTTCCGGACTCTATTTAGTTTGATCAAAGAGAAAGTTTGTTACATATTATAAACAACACCTCTGACCATTTTAATGAATGGAAAACCCAAGTGACTAATTATTACACACAAGACTTGACCAAACCAATGAAAGGAATGTGAGCAGGGAGCTAAAAACAAGATACAAATGAGAATAATTAAGAAAAGAGAATATTACATGAAAATAAAGTTAAGATACAAAGCAATTAGCCTCAAGGGCAGTAGTGAAATTATTGGTTAGCATGTTCAAGCTCTGTTAATCTTGCATTGTGAACAGGATCAGGATTTGTTGACAGCTCTCAAAGCATACCAGTTATGAGAAATGTAAAATTTGGCGAAGAGTATTAACTTACTTTTAGTAGTTTTGGTGATTGTAACGATAATGAACATCCTTGATAATAAATGTTGCGATTTGACCGACCACTCACCTCCACTCCAGAACCAACGATGGTCTCCTGTGGCCCTTTATCTGCAGATGATTTGAAGACCTTTGGTTCATCAGCTCGTAGTTTAGAGTTCTGAAGGTTTCCCAATTGTGGCTTCGTCAGCGGCGTTCATGTTAGTGGGAACCCATCTGCACTCTTCTATATCGTTGAGATTCCAAATTCCGCTCACTCGGGAAAATCTTTTACTAAAGACCATAACGTGTCACCAACGTACACATACTTACTGCATCCCAAGCGACATCTCTATTAGTGGAATTATTATATGTGCTTGATTTGGTGTTGTACAAATACTCATAATACTTCACTATATTAATGAGGCTCTCTTCAAAACAAATAGATTTTCAAAAGGATGATGAGCTATTTTGTATGATAGGTGGTGCAACCCACCAACAGAAACAAGACATGCGTCGTTTGAAAGGTCTTTGCACTGGCACCAAGGTCTAAACCATGGGAGAGAATGTCTTGTTTCTGTTGGTGGGTTGGACCAATTTGCCCATCCTCATCTAAAAACGCGCTTCTTTTTAGATAAAACATTAAAAATATGAATAACAAACAAAAAATAACAGCCAATTGTTTTTTTTTTAAAGTTCAAAAATATTCAACTTTTCCTTTGCTTCTATTGCCTCGTTACGTACATTAAAGTCCGTTCAAAATAGACATTTCGGTTAGCAATAATTCGCATTAAGCTGAAAATTATTACAGACGTTATAAACAACATTTCAAATAAATTAAGCAACATCCCCATCGATCCGACTGGTGCGTAAGAAGTTATTCAAGATCAAAAGGTCAAATAAACGGTTTTTACAATTTTTCTGTTAAACGGTATGTTTTATCATAAGAATACATAACACAAAGTTGTAGACCATGAAATTATCTACAAATGTTTTTAATATCATTTTTGTGTAAGAATAACCATTCCGGAGATATCGTGATTCTAAAACTTGAAGCAGTCACGTTCTACATCATTTGCACACATGCCACGTATGTATGTACATACATTTAGTCCAGTCGACAGGTTGGAAAAAGTGGGTGGAAGGTGGAAAAGGTTGGAAGCTAATGAAACTATCAGATGTTGTTCAAGGATAGTTAATTAATATTTTACGAAGTTTTGGACCTCCAGTGCAATGTGGAAAAAGAGGTGGGGGAGGGGGAAGGGTTAACTGCAAAATATTCGACCTTGCAACGGTTTTTCCTCGGTAACTTTTTTTCCTTACGGTCTATAGCAAAAGCATTTCCATTTTATAGTAGAACGTTAAATTTCCACGAAATAGGAGCATACATTTGTTGTGTATGCTATCGAAGTTTTTGTATTACGAGATTTTCATACTACGATTTGTGCGACAATTTTTAGAAACTATTTAACAACACAAATCGTAGTATGAAAATCTCGTAATACAAAAACCTCGATAGCATGAACAACAAATTTATGCTCTTATTTTGTGGATTTCCCTTTATCTTAGTCATCGCATACTCCGTTTTTGTTCGTATAGTGAAAAAACCACTCACGTTTGAACACGTGAAACTAGCTCCTGTTTGTATGCTTCTTTTTAGTGCAATTCGTCTTTCGGTGCTTCGAAAAACAGGTAATTTTTTAGGATTTGCTAAATAATGCTAAGAAAAGTCAAAAAATTCAGCTTAAATATTATTTTTTGTAGATAATTTCATTGGTCTACAACTATGTCTCATGTATTCTTAGATATGATAAAACATACCGTTTACCAGAAAAATTGTAAAAATTTTGCAAACCTGGCACTAGTTTTTTTCTATTAGAAGAAATAACCTGAATTTTCTGGCATTTTTTAGCAAATCCTGAAAAATTACGTGTTTTCGAAGCGCCATACCTCGGTAAAGAATAAGCTATTCCTTCAAAAAAAAAATGAAATAAACAAGTTTTGTAGATAATTTCATGGTCAACAACTTTGTGTCATGTATTCTCATGATACAACATACCGTTTACCAGAAAAATTGTAAAAACCGTTTATTTGACCTTTGACCTTGAATAACTTCTTACGCACCAGTCGGATCGATGGGGATGTTGCTTAATTTATTTGAAATGGTGTTCCCTACGTTTGTACCAATTTTCAGCTTTATGCGAATTTTTGCAAACCTAGCATTATTTTTTGTCTATTTTGACCGGACTATTAGGTTTTTTTTTATTTTTGCCAAAGCAAAGTCTGAACGACAATAGATTTCTATGTTTTAACTTTATCTTTCAACGCTAACAGCATAGCATTTAAAAAAAAAAATTATTTTCTTCCTTCGTTCGTATTATTTCTTGGCAATTCCTTATCTATTATCAAAACAATTTCTCCCACTTGTCTTGGTAACACTGGTTCAAAACACTTAGAACGTGGGGTTAAATTCAGGTTAGTAACTCTCTGGAAGATTTTCCAATTATTGTTGGAGAAAAATTAAATTTATGTCAACGGCCTTGGCTCTGATAAAGCGGGTGGCAGTGGTACAGTGGATGTAGTGCTTGC
This sequence comes from Platycheirus albimanus, assembly GCA_916050605.2. Classification (NCBI taxonomy): domain Eukaryota; kingdom Metazoa; phylum Arthropoda; class Insecta; order Diptera; family Syrphidae; genus Platycheirus; species Platycheirus albimanus. Next base: position 74,645,447 of record OU696697.1, on the reverse strand, counting down.
TTGCTTAACCTAGAGTTGGCAGTTCAAACCCAGCCTGGGCAGCAATTTGTATTTATTCCCCCAGTTTCAACTGGACGCCACCCGTGGGATTTTCGTGAGATAAATAACACCTACATTTCAATCCACTGTACCAACAAAAATTCTTTCCTGTCTTTCTATTTCGTCTCTCCTCGTTCTCACATGTTTACTCATTATAAGTGTATTCATATCCCCTTGAGTGCGAGTACATTATAAAACATTATGTTTTTTCAAAAACGGTTTTTTCAATATTTTTAAAATTTTATTTTCCTGATAAAAACTAATGTGCTAGAAATTAGCATACTCAAACAAAATTTGGAATACGTTTTCGAAAATTGAGTTTTGAACCAAGATTTTTATGAATTTGAAGTGGATATAGTGCTAACGGTGTCTGCTGATAATTTTTAGTTTACCTACACTTTTCTGTTGCGACCAGCGATCAGCGAACAATATAATTTTTGTTTGGCTTTGTGAAATCCTTTTTTGAATTTCGTCTTTTTTTTTCTTCAGGCTTTTCGAATTTGTTTTAGTTGATTAGATTTTGTGTATATAGATTGTTCGTCTCAAGTGCAAGATAGAGTTTATACTTGACTTGTTTTTACTTGCGATTGTAGGTACTATATAAGGCAAGTGGCAAGTTAAAATAAATAAATAAATTGTTGGCACAACAGCTCCAAGCCGGGCCGGGGGCGGGGCCTGTGACTTACACTCTCAACCATTACTGTGTGTGCGTTGATATTTTGCAGGAATGAGAGAAGCACTTTCCATGACATTAATTACGCTTGGAGGATTTGTCACTTCCGACAATTCTGTCTGTCTGACCCAATACTTACCCACAACCTAAACGGCTGTACCAGTTTGCTTAAAACTTAGTGCACAGTATTTTATTATGACGTCATACAGAGAAGTTTTTGGAATAAGCATTCAACCATATGATTTTTAATGAAAAATTAATTTCCTACGATTTTGATAAAACTCTCAAAATACGATTTTGTGTAAACTTTATGTTCTGGTTACAAAAGATTTTTCAGAAAAAGTCTTATGACGGTACCTCATCTACGACCGGTCTCTAATCAGATTTTCTGTAAACCACTTGACGGATTTCTATAAAAATTTTAATGTGAAAGCCTTTTTATAGATGAAATATTATTAATTCTTTTTTACAGATGTTACTTACGTGAGTTAAACTTACGTGTGTAATCTTAGCCTTAAAATTTAGTCTTATGTCACTTTTGTGACCATATTTCACTTGCCTTTAATAGACTGAGAGCCAGCAACAGAAAAAGTAACGTCATTTCATTAAGAAAATATTTGGTCTCATAGTATAGTCTGAATATAAATAAACAATAAAATAATTGTCTGCCTCCGTTGGTGGGGAGGGCGCTGGTAAGGTGTTAAAGGGGTAAAAAAAAACTAGGACAAAAACGTGATATCATTAAAGCTGATTTTTGGTGTGTTGACGCTAAATAATATTTTATGTAACATATCAAAAAGGCAGACAATTTGGGTGGTACGAAGATGGTGGCAGACTTAGGGGAAGGTCGAGAAAATAAGTGGCTAATTACGTCATTTCATTAAGCTTGAAAAAGGTGTTAAAATTTTTAAAATGTTATTATAATCCTATAATCAAAAAGGCAGACAAATATTGCGAGCCGAAAACCCTGGCAGACAAAAAAATATTATTAGTAAAAAAAAAAATTAAAACAAATGTATAAATTTAACTTTTCAAAGAAATCAGGTTTTTACTTCCACATATTTTTTTTTTTAATTCAGTTTTTATTCAATTCAGTTCTTAATCTAAACTAACAGCTAGACCAAAAACCCTAAAAACTAGCTTAAATATCTACTTAACATAACTTACTGGCCCTATGCGGGCGCTCTTAATTATCCCATAATCATTATGCTATTGCCTTTCGGCTTAAAACTAACTTATTTTAAGGAATTCATGCATATATTTATTTATTTTGAGAAAATATTATTAAAAAAACTCAAATTAAAGATCTTTTTTATTTTTATATAAAACTTAACACTACCCTAGTACCTAAATTAAACCTACTTAAAAATACCTAAAACTAGAACAGCCGCCCGCAGCGGTTTTGTGTTTTTGTTATTTTTTTTGTGTTTTGTATTTTTTTTGTTTTTCATTTTTAATTTTTTTTTTTTTTTTTTTCTGTGTCACCATGTCTGCCCCCCACTAAAAAACTACCTTAAACCTATGTAAGCTGACCAAGGCGATAACATTGGCCAACTTTAAGAAACTCGAATTTTGTCGCTCATCCACCAAAAGTGCCGAGCTTGTTTAGTTATATCCCGACGGTCCCGATTGGACACAGCCCTAGTGAACCGAAGGTGCTCTGCTCCGTCTCCTGTGGCGACGTCTCGGTCGTACAGGAATCGCCGATCCACAGTCTTACAGCCGACGTGGTAGATTAACCGGACCGCCAATCTATCCTGTATCAGCCCTCGACTATCTTAAAATAGGAAAGTCTCTGGTGGAATGAAGCCGCTTAAACGTGCTTTTTCAAAATATTCATCATTTGGGTAGTAAGCCCCAAAGATGAGTCCATTAGAAGAGGTCATAGCTCTCGCAACATGACCGCGAATAAGCTTCAACAAGAAGTTATCTATCCTGTTTATGTTAGCCCCATTGTATAGGACCTCGTTGGAATAGTAACGTTTGTAGTCGGACTATGGTGTTCTGTGTAATCCAAGGCAGGTCCTAAGACACTGCCTTTCAAACACCCGAATCTTTTATATTTCAGATGGGGCAACGTTGAACCACACAGGGCACCCATAGGCAATCATCGGCCGGATGAGGGCCATGAAACAAATCACCTTTACCCTGCTATCAAGACGGCTGCTATAAAACAGCCGTTTCGTCAGGGCAAAAGCTTCCCTAGCTCTGGACAGAGCAGCATCTATATGTCGGTTGAAATACAGATACTGATCCAGCCAGATGCCAAGGTACTTTACCACAATTGATTATCAATTTCCAGTCATCGCTATATTGTTGAATCTTGTCGAAGTCACGCTGCAAGAGAATTCTTATGATCTCGACTTTTGGAGCCGTTCTGTACGCTACAAGGTCATCGGCATACGCAATCGCATGAGCAAGACAACCAAGAGGATCGGCGAGTTCACCGCTCCTTGCTGTAAACCGTTTTTTATATCAAATGTTGTGGTAGAAGTTACATTGCCACTTTTGACAACAAACTTTCTACCATAAAGAATGTATAACAATGGGTTACTTATGCCAAGTCTGGTCAGCTTCAGATAAAGACCCTCTAACCAAACAGTGTCGAAGGCCTTTTCCAAATCAACTAGAACGGCACCCGTGCATTGATTTTTAGCTTTGTTCCATTGAATATCAGAGACTAGCTTAGACGCAGCATGAATGGTGTCATGCCCCGCCTTAAAGCCAAACTGATTATCCGGAATAATATTTTTGTCCTCTGCCCACTTGGTCAGAGCTCTATTAAGAACTTTTTCGAATACCTTACTGATACTCGGAAGAAGACTTATCGACCGGAGATTTGCCGGATTGGAGCTATCCTTTCCCTTTTTCGGTAGAAGATGAACCACAGCTGTTTTCCAACGCACCGGATAATATGCATTATTCAGTGCGTTGTTAAACAGTGTGGTGCAAATGTCTACTGCTTCCTTAGGGAGATGTCGCAGTACAACGTTGGGTATACCATCGACTCCTGCTGACTTCTTTTTCTTTAATGATTTGAAGATGAGCTGGAGCTCTACCTTCGATATAAGCAGGGAACTGGGCCCATTTAGCTCGGCGACAGTGGCGTTTGCCAAATTGTCTTCATAAAACCTGGTGAAACCAGTGTTCTCAGATCGCCATTGCGTAATGCTGTTTCGAAGGCAGAAATGGTGCACCAGAGATCTGTTCCACAGGTCGTGATTTGGGCGAATGCTAGCATTCACCTTATACACTTGCTGAAAAATAGCCCCCAATGCCAGCGTCGGATCTAGGATTTGTTCAAGGGGGGGCAAAAGTTGAATTTGGCCCCCCCTCCAAGCAATTTTGTTTTGTTTTTTAAGTTTACGTACAAAACTTGAACTCGTATCGTTAACCTGTTTTTATCTTTATGCTCTAATGCTTGATGCTGTTGACAAAAGCTTATGTACTGTGTGACCCAACCTAAGAAAATAAGGTATGGCTAAGGGTTCTCATGTTACTGATTACTCAAAATGCAATCTTGGCGTATGTGCAAAATAAAACCTTTGGGGTATGTGCCATATCCAGATTGATTTGATAATTTTTCTATTTCAATAAACGGCAGCGGAGAACCTGCTAATGTTGTTCATACAAATTTAAAAGGCTGTATGCTTATTTGTGATTCTGTCTGATATTTTGATTGCACATTAAACTTTTACTCACCGATATACAAAATCATAACTAATCCATAGAACAGCTTTAGTGAAATAGCTCAGTAGTACACAACAAAAATTCTTTTTCATTTTTACTTGCTCTATAGGGCAATAGTATTGGTTTCGTGCAGAAAAAAAAATCGAGTTTTTAATCAAACATGACATTACGATGATAGAGAAGCCCAAAAAAGTGGTTTTCGCCCTACCGTCCGTCGGTCTGTCTGTGCGTCTGTGCGGTTGTGTTGATGTGTGCTTTTTCACGTCATGCTACAGCCTAAACGGCTTGACAGATTTTCTTCAAACTTGGTATATAGCAGTTTGAAGAAAAATGGTTGTCGAGGTTTTTTTTGTTTTGTTTTAGCCCGGCTCAAACTGGTACCTTTCATGTAATGGTTTTTTTCATTTTGAATTTGCTCGAAAACGGCTCTAACGATTTTGATTAAACTCAGAATTTAACTTACATAAGATAATTTTAACAAACAAGTGTTTTTATTTTTTAGCTTTTAGGATTTTTTAAATGGCCATAAACTCATCATACTATTGCACCCACAGAGCAAGTACGTGCGACCCAGTCGTGGATTTTATTTATTTCAAACATTTAACTATTATCTTTTGATACAAAAAATAGGACCACTTTTGAAAAACTCGTACATTAGAAATTTTATAGTTCACTAGCTATTCCGACAGACGTTGTGCTGCCCTAACGAGCATCAGATAGCGCGATGATACAAAACATGATAGATACAAAAATGATGAACATTGAGGGAAAAGTTTGACTTCTTAATTATATTTATACCGTCCATTTAATTTGTCTAAGATATTAGAACATGGATGATTTTTTTTAAATTAAATAAACTGAGAAAAGTACGTATACGCCCGAGTGTTGTTTTTAGGTTGAGAAATGGGCAATTGCAACAAATTTTTCTTTTAAGTTCAATCCGTTCGCTAGTTAACGTTTTTCATACTAAATCAACAGCAGTTTTAAATCAAATCATAATACAAGATAATTTGCATTTGAAAATATTTCAGTTTGCTTTTTCTGATCGCTATAACTTGGCCCCTAAGTCTTATATCACTTTTTTGCTTTTAGCCCATTTCACCCTATTAACAGCTTAGCCTTGCCAAAGATTTTTATCACCTATTCCACGCGCAAATTACAACCTTTCAATCTTTGTGGTTTCTGAGTTAAGTCTTAGTAAACAAGCAAATAATATAGAAGATTTTCAAGGACTCGGCCTTTCTTCACCGTGTGGCTAAACTACATGATCAACTTTAACCAATCCTTCCAGAAAAACTGATGGAACAATACCAAAGTTTTTTTTAGATGTTTTTTAATCCATCAACATCGTAGCCATCCTTCGATAAAATTTGACTTTTTGTTGCTTGACAGACGGGGGACAAACTATATTTTGACGTGAATATAGTATTAAGTTTTAACTGACTCCCGAAAGCACTAGAATCGCACTTTTCCCAAACGAAACATAAAAACTTGAAATTTCTGAATCCGTCGACATCGTAGATATCCTTTCGATGGAATTTGACTTTTTTTTAACTTGACAAGCGGTCTGTGCTTTTAGATTTCAAGAATTCCACATAAACATCCCAAGAATGTGTCGCTTCTATGATTACTGAATTTGTATCGAAGTTGACCCTTTCGTTATTAAATTCTTATTTTTTTTTTAATAACGCTCTTATTTCAGAACATCAAGGCATTGAGCCAAAAAAAAATAACTTTTATAGATCCAGGTGCTGAAACGAGTCAAAAATATCAATCATCAACTCAAATTGAAATGATTTGTCCATTATTCAATGCTTTAATAGCATTTAGTAAGTAATGCAGAAATAAATTATGATTTTAAGAAAGCTTCCTCATATTTGAAACTTGTTTCAGAAAATAAGATATTGGAAGTGGAGTCTTACTTGTAAAGTATATACTTGAAGACCTTTTTTTTAAATCTCATTTCTTTCTTCATCTGCCAAATTTGCGCCCCCATGAGGGGCGACGAATTTGTTTAAAGGGCGACGAAAGTGGTTCATTACATATTTCCTTCGTATTTGGAACAAGAAATAAATAAACATTGCATTACTTTGGCGCCCTTTTCAAATGTTGAATACCTTTTTTTTTTGCTCTCCTATGTTTCTTCATCTTCCATTTGGCGCCCCCCAAGGCCAGGCGCCCGGGGCAAGTGCCCCCCTTTGCCCCCCCCCCCTCCAGGATCCGGCGCTGCCCAATGCTTACACCTTCTCTTGAGGATCTTCAATCATAAAGAAGTCGTCATCAAGGACGGCATTCCCTGGATCTATACCTGCGATGGTAAGTACGTCTTCGTTGTCCGTATTTCTCAGAAGCTTAAGGCAAGGAAGATCGTTTTGATCATTCCTCCTAAAGATTTTATTAATTTGGGGAAACATACTTTGGTCGCTAGAATTAACGGCCCGTATCTTGTTATCCCAAAACAAATTAATAGATAATCTATAGTTCTGCTTTATAAGCAGATTGAGGTTTTTGATCGACGACTTCAGTGTCCTAATTTCCGGGTCGTTTCTGTCAGTAAACCGTCTGTATAAGAGTTTGAGTCTTGTAAGCAGTCTACTTTTGTGTTTGTGTAGTGCGTCTATTGTAGCTCCTCCTGATGTTCCATTCAACAATTACGATGTCGAATAGAATGGAGAATAAAATATTTGAAAGTAAAAACCTGATTTCTTTGAAAAGTTAAATTTGTTCATTTCTTTTAATTTTTTTTACTAATAATATTTTTTTGTGTTTTTATGTCTGCCAGGGTTTTTGGCTCGCAATATTTGTCTGCCTTTTTGATTATAGGATTATAATAACATTTTAAAAATTTTAACACCTTTTTCAAGCTTAATGAAATGACGTAATTAGCCACTTATTTTCTCGACCTTCCCCTAAGTCTGCCACCATCTTCGTACCACCCAAATTGTCTGCCTTTTTGATATGTTACATAAAATATTATTTAGCGTCAACACACCAAAAATCAGCTTTAATGATATCACGTTTTTGTCCTAGTTTTTTTTACCACTTTAACCCCTTACCAGCGCCCTCCCCACCAACGGAGAAGTGGCAGACAATTATTTTATTGTTTATTTATATTCAGACTATACAATGAGACCAAATATTTTCTTAATGAAATGACGTTACTTTTTCTGTTGCTGGCTCTTAGACTATAAGTCAGACCAAGATGATTAAGCTTTTTAAAAAATAAGTTGATTTGTCTAACTAAGCATCAAGAATTGTTTTAATATTCTAACATTGAACTTTTATAAACAAAATCTTTTTTTTTTCAGCTCTCCCCTTGATGATCGTTTTGTTGATTCGAATTTTTTGGATATTGAAGAACCTAAAGCTAAACAGTGCGCTGACAGTTCCACTTCAGACACAGTTGTGGCACCCCGAAGTCATCTTGAAGCAGGTTTGCCAATACTTCATGAAGATGAGCTTAATAATGCATTAAAAAATTTTAAAATACCAAGGATGAAACAACTTAAATCATCGGCCGACCGGTCACCAGAAAAAAAATGCACTGTCAAATTGTCTCCTAAACTAAATGATAAACAAAGTACCTCGACCTCCAGCTTTTCTTCTCCACCACCACCACCACCAAAATTGGACTCCCTAACTCATAATGTTTCTTCGAAACATAGTAATATAAGCGCTGGAACCCCGCAAACTATGTCTACTCTTGAAATTTCGAAAATATTTGGTTCATTGTGCTTCACGTTTTTAAGTGATGTGTGTTTCGAAAGCAGCTGTAAATTTAGTCACCAGTTTATAGACTTTAGAATTATTAACATCTCTGTTAGCCTACTTCGAGTTGAAGTATTGCATTCTGCATACAGGTTTATCTGGCGCCATTATAAATTGTTCAAGCTTTACTTTCCCATTTTCTGCGAGGAATATGGGCGTCGTAATATGCGGCGGAAATTTTCGACCATGGTTCGCGATTGTGAATTGCAACCAAAGTGCATATCATATTTAAGAAATATCTACTCAGCATTGAGTGGATGTGGATTCAGTAAAGTGAATGCCTGCCGTTTTGTTTTAAGTAAAGTTAAAGACAGATCTGATATAACAATCGATATTCTTTTGGAAATTATTATTGAATCAGATGCAAAAATGTTCGTATCTGCAATAGAACAATTCTCGAAATTGGAGGGATATAAATTTGCAATGAATATAATTAATGAACTAGCAACGACTTGCTTGCGTTCTGGAAACGCTGAGCTAGTACCTGTTCTAATAAAGTGTTTAATAAATGTTGATCAGGCTGAATTTCTTACGATGCGTTCGCCGGAATTGATAGAATTGTTGGAAATGATAAAAAACGGCGACGGAGTGTAAATTATGAGATTCTTGAACAAAAATATCAATTTGATTTGTATGTACCTTGAGTGAAAAGGTATTTCATGTGTCACTATATTTAAATATATTTTCTCCGCAAAATCCCTTTTAATTATTTCTATTTTTAAAATGAACTTAAACCAAATTTATAATTTTTTTCTCAACTGTTTAAGGGCAACTTGTGACTGTTTTTTTTTTAATTTTTTTGTTGAATAAAAAGTTATTAATTAATTCTTAATCTATTTCTTTTTAAAAAAGGTTTTATATTCTTATCACTTCTATAGCAAAAACTTCTATTTTGGACCCGCGCACGCACCCAAAAACGTATAGACGCATACTGGTACGTGAACCGGGATTCATCGGCTCTAATTAGTATGCGAATTATAATTCCTACGGAACCACTTACAGTCTACGAGCTGGCAACGTTTTAAAAAAAAGATTTCAGTAAGGCTAGATTTTTACTATCTTGTCTTTCTCACTCCCCTTCACATTAAACAGGCTGCCTGGCAGGCGTTTGAGGTTGCGTTTAGGCGGGAGGGGCAATTTTCTAAAAAATAACAATTTAATTATAAAAGAAAAAAATTATTTAAAAATTAATTGGAAAGCCAGAAATCAAAAATTTTTTTAAATTTTCAATAAAAAACAGTAAAGCTAGGCGCGCACTAGGCTGTCAGGCCGCAGCGGCCAATGAACTTTTCTACGAAGCATGCAAGTGCGCGCATGAAGCGGCCAGTGGCGAGCGGACAAACTCATACACAACCTGGCCGCTGCGGCCTGTCCGCTTGATCTGGCCGCCTAAAGGCTCGCGCAAAGCAAAGCGGCTGCGGTGGCGATCACCAAACAGATGATGCACATGTAAACCATACAAATGGCAAACACCTAAAGGTAGTTCCACACTATCCCACAGTGTAATGTGTAATACGACATGTCAAAAATGTGTGATGAAACAGGTGTATAACAGTGTGGAAACAGAATATGACAGCGCAGATCTCATACGATTTGACATGTGCTTAGATCTGAAATATTTGTTTAGGATTGAATGTAAAACCATCACACATTCCTTCACACTTTTTGTTGACATGTTGTACTACCTACACTGTGGTATAGTGTGGAACTACCTTAAGCGATATATGGGTTGTATTGCTGGTATTCCCCGCAGCGCACCTTCGTCCTTCGTGAGATCTCTATTCCCGGTACTCTATTTGTAATAGAATCTTCTTTCAATGATAGGGAGGGAGGTCGTGTCTGATTTCCCATACAAATTGTACTTCTAGTTATGGAATATTTCTGAAAGAAGAAAATGTGCATTATAATACAAAAAGTTAAAAATACTTGTAAATGTGTAATTCTTCTTACATGATAGATGTTTTTGCCTATTCCTCTGGTATTGGTATTTGGAAGTGGATTCCAAATCAGTGGTGCGGGGTGCCGGGGGGTATTCGGATTTGCTGCAGCAGTGGGTATTGCGTCACGTGATGGTTTTAATAGAAAATAGAAAGGATAATGTGTAACTTCGTTACAAGTTTGCAACCACCTAGTTGTCAGAAAACCTGGGGGATCCTGGGTAAAGTTCAACAAAAAAAGCTAATTTTCGTTGCCATCAAGGTGGCAATTCTATCATCTTGATAATGGCATATCAGCTGATTTTAAGCTTAAGAAAGAGAGGTCCGTGGTGTTTACTGCCCCCATTTCAAAAGCACGGGAGAGCGTTAAGGCCCCGACCCATAGAATCCGTTGCGTCCGTACGTCCGTCAAATCAACTGACAGCTCGATGCGGCAACGCAACGCACAGAAGTAGCCGAACTTTTAACTTTTTCTTCTCCGGCAATCCGTTGAAAGCTGGTTGACAGCAATTTTTTTTTCGATTTGAAGTGATTTCGTTTTGGCATTGAAGAAGAGAAATATATTTCTTCTTCTCAGGGTTTTGGTTATAGTTGTGATTCGTTGAAAAAGGTGAATGAAATTATTTTGATATAATATCTACATATTATGTAAAGCATAATTTTTTGCAGGATGTTCGAAGAAAAAAAAAGAAAAAAACGGAACGTCAACGCATTCATTGGGTCACCCCCAATCCGGCGATCCGGAAAACGTCAACGGATGCGTTGCCGCAACGGACCAACGGATTCTATGGGTCGGGGCCTTTACACTCTCAGAATAAATGGCACATCAGCTGATTTTCACTTTGTTGGCAAAAAAAAGGAACCATTCACACAGTGAGTTGGCGGTCTGTACTGGTCTGTATCATATTGGTCCGTGCTCCGCACTACCTTGTACATAGATCAAGAAAAGAAAGTATTCAACGGCGCTTTTTTCTCTTCGCTCTTCGTGGCCTACCTTGGTAAAATCCTTTTATCCTTCCTCTCTAATAAGACCGCCTCCAACTAATTAATCTGAAAACCTTAGAAGACCGAAGAGCAGTAACCGATATCCTTTTTATAAATAAACTCCAAGTCTTTTCTATATTCCCTCCCACCATACAACATACATCATTATGGCTCCAACGAACCCCTCACACAATGCTGCGCAGTATAAATTCAAATGTACATAGTTTTGACTTCAACATCAGCACACCCATTAGCTAAAAGTTACCTAGTCTTAAGTAAGATTAAGTTCTTTTGTAGCTTGTATTAATTAAACTAAAAATGCAGTTTTTTTTTGGAAAAACTCCCAATATGTCACATACGAAGTTTGAAAAAATGGTTAAAGCGATTGTTACCACTGATTGGTGGCATCGAGAAACCAAGCTTGTAGTATAGTAATCCAAGAAATGCTTTTACAAAGGTTTTCTTTTCGGGATAACTACAAAATTCTTTATTAAAAATAAATTAGATATAATAAGGTAAAACGGAAGTTTAGAAATCTTTTAGAAATTAACTTGATCGGATTTTACCTTAGGCTGAGTTGAGACAAATATATATATGATCGACAAAACGAGTACAAAAAGCCGAAAACTTTAAGCCGCTAGGGAGGTTATACAATTTACAAATCTTTACAACCCGTTTACATGGGAGGGATATTTACAGCGATTTTTTGAGGAGACATACTTAAATATTTTAGCTTTTAACTGAGTGTATTATATTACCTTTGAAATTGTCGATCTCGAAATTTGCAATTTCCTCTTCGTGGAAATTCTTAGAATAAATAAATTGTCATTATGGCACGTAGGCATGGCGACCCACTTTTCTTGCTTCTTTTTCATCTTTATCATGTTTGAATAGAACCTCGATTTTTGTTGTATACACGAAACTAATGCTTGCAATATAGAGCGAGTAAACAAAATTATTCAACCGTTTGTTATGTGCCTATGTATGTCAAATGTTTAAAAAAATGTAAATTTCTTGATATTTTTAAAAAAACTTGTTTTGAAAATTAAAAACAAACAAGAAAAAATGTACACATATTGGGAGGTATAACTTTACGTTTCCTGAAAAAAATTGGAGCCAAAAGATTTAAAATACATTAATATCTAATCAATTTAAATTTTTTTATTTTAAAATCGAATTAGACTTCTTAGAGAAATAAGTTTTTTGTATTAAAAGTTATTAAAGCAGGTACCCTTAATTTTAGAAATAGAATTTTCGACTACTTTGAAGAAGAATGCATAATTGCCTTCAGTGATTATCTACTATAATCGCAATAGGAGATATCGATGTCTTGATATCTGGGAGAAAAATCAAACAAAAACTTAATTAATCTGTTTGGAAAAAAATTAGCTATTGAAAACCTAAAAAAAAAAGAAAATATTTTCAAAAAGTTTTGGAAAAGGGTATTAGCTAAAAACGTTAAAGATAAAACAATTTTTACAAAAAAAAAATCTAGCTTTACATAATTTTCATCAAAGCAATTGTATTCTGATCATTATTTAGTAGATTTGTTCACATTTGTATGAAGAATAAGCTGTCTTTATTTTTGAATACCTATGGAGGTTTTACATTTCAAAAGCTACATTTCTACAAATGTTAACATTTTTATAACTTGACAAAAATGTTAAATTTTCAATCAAAGAAACGCATATATATATTTAAAATTTTTTAAATAGCTGTCACTTGATAATCACCGCAAAAAAGCGATGGGCAACTTGATTATCACCTTACATGGAGCAAAATTTGCAATCACCCCCAGAGAAATTACTTGTTAGCATTATTATTCCAAATGAGAAAGCAATATAATTATTTTAATATTATAACAATCTTTAATATCATTCCAAAAGCTAAGAAAATCAGAAAACGCTAAGTTTGTCCTTTGTTTTTCGCGACATCTGTTCTTTTGCTAATGAACTTTCACATTTTTTTAGCCCAGCTAACTCTTGCTTTTTTGCTTCCAGCTGCACTTTTAGTCGGTTGTGTACATCTGAATCTTCATGGTGGCGACTAATGGATTCCTTTATCTTCGATAACTCCCGTTCTTTTCGGCGAATGTCATCTGCAATGCGTACGCTCTCTACGTTGAGCTTTTTTGTACTCTGATTATGGTAAATGTTCTTCGATGAAGAAAAAGTCGGTGCCTTTAAGTGATTTGCTGCAGGTTGAGTAGCCAAGAGTGTACCGTTTAAAAAAGAAAATACGTCTGTTTTTTTGCATTCTCTCGTATATGCTTTAGTGTTTAATATTTCTTGTCGTTTTTGCTGCTGCTCGAGTTTCTTTTCAACGTTAAAGAGATCTCTATCGCCGTTAGCAGCTTCTCTCAGTTCCATGCAATAGTCTAAGGATCTTCCTGGGGGCATAATTTGTACACTTATTGGCGTAACAATTCCCTCACCATTCCAACCTAAGCCTGTACCAGCAATATAACCCATTTTGGACATCAATTTTGAACCTATGCCTTTGGTGTGCTTTTCCCACTGTCCCAGAGATTGATTTTTAGCATAAGAAAAAAGATTTGTCTCGATTACATTTGTCTTCTTGGAATATTCGATATCAGATTGAACACCTATGTCAGACTCATCAGAGCTACCACTACTCAGTTCGTCATCTAAAATTTAAGTAAAATTTTTTTTTAAATTTTAGTAAAAATTATCATATAAAAATGGTAACTCACCATGGAATATAGGGAACAAATCTTCGAAATTAAAATCCATTTCTTTCTTGGTACTTTCAAGTCGCACACGACAGATTTTTTCGACAAAATTTGAACACAAGACCCGTCCCTTGTACCACATGCGATCTTTCATCTTAGCAAGAACTACACAGTTTCTTGATAGTTTTTCAAATTGAGGTTCTTTATATTCTTTTAAGTCCTCAAAGGCTACTGATTCCCCATGGGAAAAATGACACTTATCGCTTTCAAACTTGCACTCGCCCTCAAAATAATATGAGCAGGGTATCATTTCCTTGTGAGTTGGATTTGTGAAAAGAACCCGAGCGCGTACATTTACCGAAGAACCCTCCAAGGCCTCATCCACACCACATATGATAGCATTGTGGTAAATTATATTGCCCCAGGAATGACAATGTGGCGCTGAGCATTTTTCACCGACTTTTGATTCCATTTCTGTCTAAATAGGTATATTATTTGTACAAAGTGGTATAGGGGAATAAATTGACAAGATACTTTAAGTGAGGTATCCAATAAGCTGCTATCTCCTGCTTCAACCACTTCCTTCATAAAAAGCGCCATTTCATCTTGAAAGTTATCATCTTTAGCATTTTCTATAAACAAAAATATTTGTGTTTTACGTGCTATAATTTAATACCACTTTTACCTACCTGTTTTATTGCGAGTGGAAACCGTTTCCTTAGTCAGTTCCAAGAGCTCTGTTAGATCATCTCTTAGGCTTTCTAAGGATTTTTTTTCGACTGGGTCTGATGAACATAATAAGGCTCTTTCAACCGAACGTAGCTGAGATGATTGAAAATGAATACAGAATACCTAATTATAAAAGATCTAAGAGCAAACCTGTGTTTGGTATTGTTCGAATTCGTCCGACATTTTCAAGAAATTAATCTAATGCAAAACCAAAATATTGAAAGAAGTAAACAAAACATCAACATCAACTTCAGAACCGTATGACACCATTGTATATAGAAAATAGAAGCTATTCTATTGTACTGTTCCCGTTCCCGTACTATCCCTTCTTGGAATTGGACCATGAGAGTTTTGCTAGCAAGCCGCAAAAATAGAGAAAAAACTACCATTGTAGAACCTATAGTACTATCACTTAAGACTTAAGACTTTTCTAGTTAGCCGCGGACGGTAAAACAATACATTAACTCATTCCAAATTAAAGGTGAAAAAGGATGAGATTAAAGAGGGAGAAGAGAACATGCACAGAATAAAAGTGTACTGTGACCGCGGACTAATAAGATACAGACCACGGACCAATACCCAACTCGTACTCCTCTTGCCAGAAACACCCATGTAATATTTTTGCCTGTCTGTGAATACGTGTACATCTCTCTCTGTGCATTTTGTAATGGCAACGGCCTGCGTAAGCCATTTATTTTGTAGGTGTGTTTGCTAAATGGGTTTTAAAAGCAAGGGAGAGCGCCACACTCTCAAAATAAATGGCATATCAGCTGGTTTTTAGCTTGTAGGCAAAAAGAGAAAACATACAGTGAGTTGGCGGTCTGTATCTTATTGGTCCGTGATACAGACCACCAACCAAATGCAAATGCGTGTACCAACCAATGTAAATGGGAGCAGTAAACACCAAAAAAATAAATGGCATACGCAGGGATGGTTGCCATCACAAAATGCACAGACAGAGTTGTACACGTGTAACGACAAAACAAGGCATTAACTCACTTTAGATTTTTTGTGAAGGAGTGGATAGGAAATAGTCTCAGCAGCGCTACTAGCGGCAAAACAATACAATACAGAAACCTCCCAAGTGATAGTACTCTACTCTATAGGTCGTAGTGTACAAAAATAGTAGTCTGGAGAAATTGACTGTGGTGGCACCTAGACTTTCCAAACCACATCTTCAAACTTCTCGTTTTGGAGAGCAAATATAGGTAAGAGGTTAAAATATGTTATAATTACAAGCGACATCCATAGCCCAACAAACGCATTATTTTATAGTCGCTGTTGCTGATGTGAGCACGCACCTTTAAGCAAAATACCAACCTCAAATGTTTCTGATGTGAGCACGCACCTTTAAGCAAAATACCAATCTAAAAATGCAAGAGACAATTATCTCTTTCTTCTTTTAATTACGATACTTGCCTGTTCTCACTTCGACACAGTTTTTTTGAATGTTAACGTTTTTTGTTTGAGTATTTTTTGTGACTGGTGAAGAACGCTAATTTTTAGTCTCTCAAAATTACATTTAATAAACTATATTAATAAATAAATATCAAGAGTTACTATGGAAAAAGTGTTTTCATGTTACTATAAGTAACAGTCGCTCTCCAGACTACTATAGATTTTATCATAGACATATTATATAATATTATATAATAATATGTCTATGGATTTTATATACAATGCCATAGGTACTATATACAAAGCTTTGCTATAAAAACTATAGCACTATGCATATACCACTTATGAATGGACTGTCAGCTTCATACAATAATTGTCAAAATGTCTCCAAAATAAAAGATCGCGATGCTAGCTCTCAGCACACCACTCCAGGGAAAAATTAACAACTTAAAATTTTGACATAGAATTTTACCAAATTTGTTCTTTAAATTCAAAAAGTCGCATTCCACCAAACAATAACGAACATTTTTAAATTTCATTAACAGAAAATAGGCAACATCTATGATCTTTTTTAAATTTCATCCTTGAAATGTGCGATGTCTATGATATTTTGCATTAAACAATCCCATCTAAAGCTAATGGAGTGCAGCAACAAGACATTGTTTGCAGCTAGTTGCGTGTTAAGGGCTAGTGTCGCTAAATGAAATGACTGAAATGGAACCAACTTGTGATAGGCAACAACTGGCAGTTCATATATAATAGGCATTGTTTATAGAACCTATAATACTATCACTTAGAAGTTTTAACTCATTTCAGATTATTGGTGAAGAAGGAAGAGATGAAAGGGAGTAAATAATATGCTGGGAATTGTCGTCATTGAAAATAATAATTAAACGAAAGCACTACATTATACGATTTCAAAAAGTATCAAGATTTTATGTAGAATGAACTATAGTTGTTAGACACAATTTTAATATGACGTGCTCTTTCTTCCTCCCCACTACTGCGAACTCTCCAAAAGCATATTTAAGCAGTTGACACAGACGAGCTCCGCCAGAAACCGAAAAATTAGTTCCATTGGCGTTCTATAGGGATTTATAGCAAAGATTTGGCCTTAAATAATTTATTGTATTTAGAACCTATAGCCTTGTATGTATAAGCAGTACTCAGTTCACGCACTAAACTCCAATTGTCAGCTATAAGAAAAAAGTCTCCACAAAATTTAGAGAGCGAAACAAAGTTTAATATCATTGAAAGCGAAAATGGAATTCTTATACGAGTATTTAGACGAAAATATGTTGTGGAAGTTGCGGAAAACCCAAAACCAAGAAAACTAAAAACAATTTACGGCAACAGAGAAGAAGAATATATGCTGGTGGAAGAACGCCAAAGACATAGAAATATGTCGTAGGCAGCGATCTCAAGCGGCAGAACCCTGTAACACAAAAAGTTTCTTCTTTATAATTCTATCCTGTAGCACAGACCATACACAGACCGCCAACTCGTACTCCCCTTGCCTGAAACACCCTCGAAATATTTTTTCGTGTCTGTGAATACGTGTACATCTCTGCCTGTGCATTTTGTGATGGCAACCATCTCTGCGTATGCCATTTATTTTTTTGGTGTGTTTGCTGCTCCCATTTAAAAAGCAAGAGAGAGCGTCTCATTCTCAAAATAAATGGCATATCAGCTGATTTTTAGCTTGGTGGCAAAAAGAGAGACCATATGGTGAGTTGGCGGTCTGTATCTTCTTGGTCCGTGTCCTGTAGTGCTATCACCTGTTTGTTTTCTTGTAAGCCACGGACGGCAAAACAAGGCATTAACTCATATCAGATTATTGTTGATTACGGAAGAAATGGAAGAGAGTAAAGAACATGCTAAGACCTGAGAGTTATCAGCATTAAAAAAATGAGGGAACGAGAGCACTTAATACAAAGCCTACAATCAATCAATCATTATAAACTAAAGTAGGTATGAACTGGGAAAGAACGGTTTTATTTTTGTAGAAGTGAAAAATTAATTTGGTTTTTTGGTGGATTTGGTGTATAGTCATTTTGACACACACATACACAAATACAAAAAAAATAAATTTCGTTTATTGTTCCATTGAACGACAAAAAACAGACATCTGAGAGTATAATCTTTGCATATGGAACCTATTGTAGTCTGGAGAATGAGTAAGAGATAATGGGGTTTTGAGGCACATAGATGTCGCTGATAACCAAACATATTTAAACTTTTCCACCTACATTTTCTCTCCAAAAACGAGAAATTCAGCAACTTGGATTGGATACTCTTGGTGTCGCCACAGTCGATTTTGTAATCCAGACTACTATAGATTTCATATACAATGGTATAATCTAAGATTAACCAATAAAAATCGCCTAATACATTTGCTCCATCATCAGCGCTTTTAGCGGCAAAATAAAACAATACTGAAAACTAAGTGATAAAAAGCAAAAATGATTCGCAGAAACAATACATTTTTGCCGCTTGTTGCGTGATTAGGCTTATGTCGCTAAAAAGGGATGCGATTAAAAATCAACTAACTTGTGGTAGGCAACTAGCAGTCCATCATTGACATACTATACATGGACTGCTAGTGAAATGTCATTTTCATACAAATAGCTTGGAAAAATTGACTCCAGTACAAGTGCTTCCACTAACTCAAAAGCGGCAAAAGTTGTAATTATATTTTCAAAAACATGTAGCGACTTCTATTGCCACTTGCCGAAAGCATAACAAAATCCTTAGATGTGTCTATTCATACGTAGCCAATAAGATAAGTGATGTGATTGAAAATTTTTCTTTCATATTTCAATACAAAATTATATGACTGGACATACGCGGAGTGCAGGTAGAATGTTGCGTGCGTGGGACTGACTACGCAAAAGTAATAAAAATCTTTATTCCACAATGCTGTAAGTGTCATACTGTCGAAACTATTAGAAGAATGCGTGCGAATAGACAGTATCAAACAGGGACATCTATTGTCATTTTTATAAAGTGCAAAGAAGAAATGGCAAATGTCAAAAGACTTCTGCCAAAGTGAATTTAGAGTAAATAAAATTTGGTGTTATTTTTCTTTTATTTTCGAATTTTACTTTTAATTCAGATTTCAGATGTTTTTTTAAGTAAGTGTCCAAAGCACCTACTACTACAATTGCGAGTAAAAATTATAATCATGCTTTATTTATACGAAATTCATCTCAATTTCTCAATTCAAGTTGCGGGCATCATGTTAAGAAAACTCCCTGTGGGAATAATCCAGCAGTCTAGAAAGTCGCTATTACCTGAGTTCTCTCTAGCGGGGAATGTGACTGTTGATAAGAATAATTCTTCTGAAACCGACCCTCACGAAGAATTCCAACAAGAAGCCACCGAAAACTATGATGCCTTTACTAAAGAATTTATGAAAAATCGCATAGAAGTATCGCCATTTCAAAAATTCCTCCTAATCGCAGGGTCATCTATCGCAGCCATAGTAGACCCTCACGGGTAAGCTCAAAGTTAGTCATACAAATCAATTATCAGACTCAATATTTCATTCATTTATTACAGCCATGATATGATTGCATGTCTGGGTGAAACAACCGCACAGATGCGCTCCAATATATGCTTGAATCAATGAAAGCAACTGAAGAGTGACAGCGTATTTTAATGGATAAGCTTTGCGATCTTCATTGTGCGCGATGACAGTGCACAAATGTTCCGTAAGGAGTTCCTTCTTCTCCGAAGCATTGTGCAGCTCAATTTTGGCTTTCAAGATCTGTGCTTCAACTTTGTTATATTGCTTTCTAGGTTTTCAAAGAAAGATAATAACCAAGTTCAAGACATGGACGAAGCATTTAGTGATGAAGAGGCTCCAATCAGTAAATTGCAACTACCTGTTACGCCAATGTTGCCACCAACGCACGATAAAGTCGTTGTCAAGAAATACGATCCAAAACAAACTCAGAAACCAATCAAAGCGCCACCAACTGATGAATTCCTCATTTCTCCCATCACTGGTGAGAGAATTCCAGCTTCGAAAGTGGCCGAGCATATGCGTATTGGTTTGTTAGATCCACGCTGGGTCGAACAACGTGACAAGCATACTGTGGACAAAATCAATCAGGATACAGTCTTTGCTGCTGGAACTGCTATTGAGGCCAGTTTGAAGCAATTGGCCGAGAGGCGTACCGATATCTTTGGTGTTGGTGATGAGGAAACTGTTATTGGTAAGAAACTGGGCGAAGAAGAAACTAAAAAGGATGATCGCGTCACCTGGGATGGTCACACGTCCAGTGTTGAAGCGGCAACTAGAGCAGCCAGAGCTAACATCACCCTGGAAGATTAAATTCATCAGATACACAAGGTATGGATGGTATGGTTTATGTTACGGATTTTATTTTACATGTGTGCTTTCAGGTCAAAGGGCTCTTGCCGGATGATGCAACCGATTCCTCCACCTGTTCCGGTTATGATGATGCAGATACGTCCACCTCCAATGATGCGTATGTTTTCACACATCAATAGCGAATATATTTTTGATTATACCCTACCTTAGCTCCACCATTTCAGGTTGGCTACATGCCATCCATGCAGCCAGGAGCTCCACAAATCACTCCAGCTCCACCGGTTATGGATCAGGCCAATATGATGATACCACTTCCTATTCCCGTTGAAGAGGAACCACCAAACAAGAAACTTCGTTCTGAGGATCGTTTGATTCCTGAGGCTCAATTCATAAGCATGCATAAGGTGAGGAGGCAGTTTGTTTTCTTACTTTTTGGTTGGTTGTTGTTATATTTTTATTTTGTGACTTAACAGAGCCCCGTGACGATTCAAATTCAAGTTCCAAACATGACCGACAAGTCTGAATGGAAACTCAATGGACAAACAATTACGATTTCCTTAGCTCTCACCGATACAGTGACGAGTTTAAAATCAAAGATTCAAGATGAAACTGGAATGCCGCCAGCTAAACAGAAGATTTCATACGAGGTAAGGTTTATCAAAGGAGAAGGTGTCATTGTCAGAGGATTCAAAATGTTTGCTTTTAGGGAATGTTCTTCAAAGACAGCAACACAGTAGCTTTTGACAATTTACTAAGCGGAACAACAGTCTATCTACAAATCAAGGAACGTGGTGGACGTAAGAAGTAAACAGAAGGGGGAAGATTTTTTTTTCAAATTGTAATGTAAGCTTCCAAATATATTACTTTGGAACCGAGTATAACGCAAGCTAGATATTTAGACAACTAACTTTGAAAAGGGTTCCGATCAGATTTGTTGATTTATAAGATTTTTTTACAGCTGAAAAATAAGACTGAAGATTTTTTTGCCGGAATCCTACAAATTCTGTGCACGCCTAGTTAGGGGATTGGGTATTTAGCTTGCGTTGTCCATGACCAATGGTTTTAAACAAAATTAGTTTTGTTAATTAAGTTTTAGACTGCGTATTATAGTTCAATGGCTTGACCTTCTGGAAAGAGAAACCAAATCGTAGGTCATATTTGAATTACTTTGCTCTTCGTGATATAGCTGGCAGTGCAATTATATGCCGGATGTGACGTATCCCATGAGCTTTGGAACGATAACCATCAGAAATGTTAGACTGCGTACAATCATCTTCTAAAAATCCGCTTGATCGTGCCTCAAAAACTAAATAAGACAAAAAAAGGAGGGAAAACACTTCGTTAGGAGAACAGTAACTATAAAACTAGGGGAAACCAACAAATAGCACAACTCTAGCATTAGATTGGTATCAGAAATAAATAAATCCGAAACCGAGAGGCTCTTCCTGGTGTCCTTACAATGAACGCCTTAAAAGGAACTTGAGTGCGAGAATAAGTGAAAAAGTTGTGACCTATTCAAGATCATAAAAGCAGAAAACGAAGCTTACTCACGTACACTAGGAGATGCTGAGATGGCCTATGTCTCAGCCCCAGTTTGAAAGGGATATATGCTGACACACTTAGCCCAAAACAGGACAGTTGTGATACCACACAGTTTGCAGTGCTACCCCCTTAAAACTAACACACTAAGAACCATTTATAAATTAAGCCAATTATAAATTACGACGACGACAAGGACAGCAACAAATGAAATGTCAAAATAGTAGTTCTACCTTTTTGCCGTGTTTGAGTTAGTGGCGCTGGCGTATAAGTGGAACCATCGTGAAGTTGGCAACTAGCAGTCCATGTATAGTATGTCAATGCAGTCCATTATATAATAGGTCTATGGTGTTTGTCACGGACCAAGAAGATACAGACCGCCAACTCACCATATGGTCTCTCTTTTTGCCTACAAGCTAAAAATCAGCTGATATGCCATTTATTTTGAGAGTGTGACGCTCTCTCTTGCTTTTAAAACCCATTTAGCAAACACACCTAAAAAATAAATGGCATACGCAGGTATAGTTGCCATTACAAAATGCACAGAGAGAGATGTACACGTATTCACAGACAGGAAAAAATATTTCGAGGGTGTTTCAGGCAAGGGGAGTACGAGTTGGCGGTCTGTGTATGGTCTGTGGTGTTTGTGATGAAAGTCAAACTGACACTGACACTTTGACATTTCTTTGAACGGCTCAATCATGCAAGAAACAAAATTTTTTTTATTCTTCGCCAATCTCGGTTACAACTTACCGCCAAAATAATTATGATAAAATTGTTAACCTAATACTAACAGTGGAAAAGAAGATAATTTTTTTTTATTGATTTTAGCAATATAAACATGAACAAACAGTGTTATTTGTGCAAATCTAAAGAAAAAGATGAAGTCAAATTTGGCGAATTCATGACCCGTGGCAAATTTTCTGTGCATTATTTTTGTCTGGTATGATTCTTTCGATGTAAAAATTTAATAATTTGTTCTAATAAAGCATATCTTTTGTGTAAAAATGTAATTAGCTTTTGTCTTCAAATCTTATGCAAAATGGACGGGATCATGAAGGTTTTCTTGGTTTTTTGCCGAGGGACATACAATTAGAAGCACAGAGAGTCAAGAGTTTGGTAAGACACCTAGAGTTTATATTAAACTAACGTTCAGTTCGAACTTTACTTAATACTTGATTTTTTTTTACAGATATGTTGTTATTGCAAGGAAACCAACGCTAACATTTCCTGTTGTGCTCCTAAATGTTACAAGTCATTCCATCTTACATGTGGGGAGAAAAATAGCACAGAACACGAATTTGTGGGAACGTTTAAGTCTTATTGTCATCGTCATGTTAAAGGAAAGAAAGTTAGTCGACCATTGCCCGACGAGAATTGTTGCATTTGTTATGAAAATATAATATGCCCGGGTGGGAGGTTTGATACTGTTAAGATGATCAGAGCCCCCTGTTGCAAGAATGGCTGGTTCCATAAATATTGCCTAGCTGCGTTTGCTAAGACTGCCGGCTACTTTTTCAAATGCCCTCTTTGCAATGACTGTAAAGTATTTCGAGAACGCTTGACATACAAAGGAATTTTTATACCAGACAGGTAAGTTTGAAGTCTTGGTATATTAAGTAAATTCTTATACTGTTGTGAGCAATTTAGTTCATAGCGATCTTGGTATCTCTCCTCCAATCTAGTATTTACAAGATTCAGATTAATTTTTTGAGAGTTATTTAATATAATTTTAAATTTGATCGTAAACCTTTAATAGCAAAGCGAATAATCGCATACAGAGTCAAATGTGGATTAGACCGGAGCCCTAAGATCTACCCCCAAAAGTAGAGAGCCACCACGATACTCCCACAAGGGGGCCTACCCCATAGATAGTCTCCCAGGTGACTCGGCCACCTAGGTAGGCACTGTCTCCCGTGGTACCAGAATATAGCTTCCGGTGGAGCTTCGTAACCATTAGGTTACTTACAGATGAGCACCATCAATACTCAAGGCCTGGCAGCCTTTAGATATGCGCCCTCAACCACTTTCCAAGGTAGAAGCAAATGGCCAAATACGCACACCAAACCTTTCTCTCTTTGCTGCATACAAGTTTTACCCTGCATACGTTACCGGTAAGGAATCAATACTGCAAGGAAAGGAAATACAGCTGCAAATACTCACTCGTGTTTCATTTACAACAATATCCCTGCCATTCATATTGTTCCCGGGTTGCCAAGCCGAGGAGGAGGATAGGCACGTCTATGCTCTCTTAAGTTCCACCTTCCATATCAACCACATTCATGGATGGATAGAAGCCAGCTAACAAAATATCGTCAATGCTAAGCCCGGCAGGTACCCTAAAGACGAAGGGTACCGCATCCGAACAACCGCTGTATCGCTCGCGCTGTGACTTATCATTAAAAGGGCTATAACAAACCCCTTGAGCGCGTGTGCATTATAAAAAAAAAAAAAAAAAAAAAAAAAAACTTCTTGGATGGCTGTCAAGTCTGGGTGGCCATGACCAGTAACCGATGGCTACTACTAGGAGGTAAAATAATCACAATTGATGCGTATGAGATAGTGACAACACTGTTCATCATCAGGTTGATGCCAATCAGAGTGATAGATAGATATAGATAGATTCTTTATTTTTTCATCATAAAAATTAACAATTTGTATACTTTAGAATAAGGACATGGCAATACTGCCGTCTGCCTGAAATGACATTTCATACTATGATTTAAAAAAAAAGAAATAACAAAATGCAAAAATCTTAAGATATGATTATAAAGTATTTTTGAATTGAAGTATGTTATACAGTTTTATCAATTTTATCGTGATTTGAAACACAAAATATTACACAATTTGGTTTATATGATAAGTGGCAATTTTAACGAGATTTGAAACACAAAAGAAAAAGTATAAAATGTTGTATGATCAGCACCATAGCAATCAATAATTAAACAGATGAGGACATTTGACATAATTTATTTAGTTAAATTGCAATAAGTGGATATTCGACTGCGATTAATGTAAGAAACTATTACGGTACGAAAGAGCATGTTGACAATAATTAAAGAGGCTCAGCCAGCCCATTGATCCATTTAAGATTTCGTAAAGTTTTTGCAATGTTAAAAAACTTTCCTGAAAATGTAATCGACGAATTTCTTGAAGAATTGGACAAGCAGCAACGAAATGGTAAATATCTTCATTCACTCTTCCGTTACATAGATCACAGAGCTGAGGCAGGTCCGCTCGATGAGGCACAAAGTTTAAATTCAAAATTTCAACTCTTGTTCTAAAAACAATACCTATTACAGAGGCTGAAAATTCGTTACGAAAGTAATTGACATCCGATTGCAGTTGATGGTTTAGGTTACTGTAAAAAGCTCTTGATGTAGATGATGATGCTCTGGAAATATTATCCAAAAACATTTTATGATCAACCTTCGCAATCACATCAGCAAACTGAGCCTGCCAATCAGCAACATTATTTTCTGATAAATCTAAAGCTATTTCGTGGCATAATGCTAGTTCTTTCCAGTCTTTGAACGGGGAAGCATTTACTCGAAGCAACTTTTTTAAAATGATTTTGTGAAGACATGATTCTCTTCTTCTCATCAATTTAGTGATGAAGTCCGCGTTTGCCTTCAAGTTTTGTATGCATATAGGGGTTATGCCTGATTCTACATATATGGCATAGTTGGGTGTTGAGTTAGGCAAACGGAATAGCCTCTTAAAAAAGTTCCTTTGCACAGTTTCAAAAGCTTCGAAGTGTGTGTATCCGAACACTTGGACACCGTATGTCATGCATGCATTAACCGTCGCGTTAAAAACTTTGTATATAGACGTTAAATCAACATCTTGGTTAGCGAAAAACTTTGGCCACATGATATTAAGTGCTAGATTAGCTTCTTTGCTTTTTTCCTTGGAGTGCTTCAGAAAGCTCAAATTGTAGGTCAGAAGAACTCCCAAATATTTAAATTCCTGAACAACGTCAAGGCGTGTATTGTTTATTGACCAGTTTTCTTCTGCTCGTCTTCTTGATTGTCTCTTTTCAAATATGAAAATATTAGTTTTTTGGTTATTAATCTGCAAGCCCCAATACTCACAAAATGAACTTAGACGGTTTATTTGCATTTGTAGAGCGAAAGGGTTATCAGCAAGCATAACTAAATCGTCAGCGTACAATAGGACTTTGATATGAGCATTTGCAAAACTAATTCCCCCAGGAAGCAGGTCACAGACATCGTCTATAAAAAGGGCAAATAATAAAGGGCTAAGAATAAATCCTTGGGGAACACCTGCAGATGTTTCAAATCGATTAGAGAATGCGAGACCATCCCATACCCTTGCCTTTGTTTGCGAAATAAAACTGGAATAAGTTTGGAGAAATTTTCGTGACAAACCAATACAAGAAAGTTTGTATATTAAAGCCTGTCTATTGACTTTATCAAATGCAGCTTTAAAATCAACAAAGCAAGTGTACAGTTTCTTTTTCCTATCTATAAATTGTCGGGCAATGCTTGAAATAGCAAAGACGTGATCCATAGTCGAGAAACCTGGGCGGAAACCAGCTTGGAAGATGCTCAAAAGATTATTATTCTCAATCCATTTCGTGAGTCTTTCGTTCAGAACTGCAGCAAAAATTTTCTTTATTGAATTAAGAATTGAAATTTCTCTATAATTTTCCGCAGCGTTCGGATCAACATTCTTAAAAATAGCAAAAATTACAGATTCATTAAAACTGTTGGGAACACATCCATCATTATACAATTTATTGAAGAAAGAGACGAGATAATTTTTAAAGTCGGTAGTGCTGTACTTGTAAAACTCGACTCGGGTGAAACGAGGAATTTTTCGGAGATGGTTGTTGACATAGCTGCCATTGGTCCTCTGGGTCATATCAACAGTCGTGGGATTTCTCTCAAGTATGAAGTCGTCTAACATTTAATTTCCTCGGCATAGTTGTTGTTCGCCTAAAAGCTTCCATCGACATGCCTAGTCAAAGTTTGTTACCAACTAGGTAGTGATCAGAGTCGATGTTGGCTCCTCTGAAAGTACGGACATGTAGACTGTTAGAAAAGTGTCTTCCTACGATCGCAATGTGATCGACTTGGTAGCAGGTCCGACCATCTCTTGGCCGCAATGTACTCGTACCCTTGGGGATGGTGGATCGTTTCTTACACAAAATATAGTTTCCCTTTAATGAATGCCTTGTGGGGCCTGTGCGTGACTTATAAGTGCAAAAATCTTTCTGGGTTTCGTTCTACAGAGCGTATCTTTTCTTTTTCTCCTAGTTCCTGAATAGATAGGTCAGGTATCAACAACCCATGAGTTTGATGGATCCAACGCTCTTTCTAAGTTATTTCGGTTATCCAGCGGGCACCACGAAGAAGTGACGATCGGATTGGGTTGGTGCACAAGAAGAATAGACATTTTTGAAAATCGACTTTAAATTTCTTAATTTATATTGTAATGAAGGATTTGCGAAATGAAAAACTATTTATTTACATCACTAGTAACTTATTGATACGATACAAAATGTACACTCAACAATTCAAAGAATTTTAAAAAGTGAATAATATTTTTTTTTATCCAAATTTTTACCCTATATTTATAGAATACATCAAATTTTCATAGAATCGGTTAATTGACAATTAAATTAAATTAAAGTATATTTGTTTTTTAAGGGATGCAGCATGGGAGTTAGAACCGAATGCTTTTGCCGAACTTCTCGAAAGACCAAAATCGTGTTCAGCAACGGATTGTCGAGCCGAAGGTGGACGAGAATCACAAACAAAGCGAAATGAATTACTATTTTGTTCAACATGTGGATCCATTGCGATTCACCGTCGGTGCATAAATATGCATGTGGAAAATTTCTACTGTGACGAATGCACTTCGCTCAGCGCTGCAATACAAAGTGAATCAGTTGCCAACATAACTGTCGGTCAAAACAACTATCAGGAAGAAGAAGAAGAAGAAGAAGAAATTGATGTTGGAGTTGATTTAGATGTTGATTGTATGGAAAATTCTCAAGTAAAAACTGCCTGCGATGTAGAAGAAGCTGACCAAACAGTTGAGCCACTGCAAATAGAAAGAACATATTTAAACTTAGTCTTCAATGATGATGAATTATCTTCTTCCGATAGTGAGGAGTTAAATATTAAATCCAATGGTAACGTTTCAAATAAATTTTACAAAGAAAACATTCAGCCTTTACGAGTAATGAAAAACTTTGCAGCATATAAGACTGTTGACAATGATTCATCCGGGGATGAGTCAGATAATAATGTAATTTCAAATGGAAAAGCTCTTAAGCGAGCCAATCGTATTTTATCTGATGATATTTCAGACTTTGAGCACTCTTGCAGACCTTGCAAACGACAAAAACTTTTAACTTTCAGTGAAACGGAGAGTCTTTTCGATAGCGGAGCTGAAAGTGATAGTTCGAGGAGCAGTAAGCATAAATGCAATGATAAGAGCTCATTAGTAAATGCAAATACTGATCTTTCATACACATCCGATCTAAATCTGAAAGCCTTTGTTCGAGTGAAAAAAATAGATAATCTCGAAATAGAGAAAGGAATCGACAGAATATTGACATCTTTCAATGACTGTACAAAAGGAAATATAGGTAAAGTCAAATCCAAAAGATGTCTGTCAGAGTGTATGGGAACATTTTTCAACTCAGGGGAAAAACAGGAAGTAGGTGGCTCTGAAAATTACATGATCGAAGAAAACCGTTTCGACAATGCAAGTCACTCTACCGTAGATTTGGAAACAATACGATTAAAGACAGAAGTCGAAACAGAAAAATGTTTACCAAATTACAATTTAAAAAATAAAATACTTGATTGTTTTGAAATGGCAGCTGTTATACCCAAAAAATCACCTATGCGCCTAAGAACCCGATCCGAAGACTTTTCAAAAAAATCAGTACGTTTCGAACGAAGAAAAAGTTTTTTTGAATGTCCTTACGTGATCGCACCGCAACAAATCACAGATAGAGGTAGATCGAAGAGAATAAACGATCCAATAGCACCTTCTACAAAACCTGATTGCCTAGATACTGGAAGCGAGCATTGTTTACTTCCTGAAGAACATGAAAAAATCGCGTTATTATATGAGGATCAAAACAACTGTAAGCAGATAAGAGAATTGAAAAGCGGATCATCGAGAGGAAGATCCCCCCTTAGTTCTAACATATGTGATGTATACGTTACTCCGGAAGTCGGTATGTATATTCTTTTATATTTCTTTAATCTCATCTGTTAGAACCCGACAATATCCACGTGGTATAGACGCTAGGGTAATCAGATATTAGACTTCTATTTTCCAAAGATTTTAAATAAAAATACATTTTAATGTTAGTGCAAAAGTCAAGCTGAAATGATTATTCTCCTTGGGAGTCCAAATACGAAAATATTTGCTGTTCAAGAAGGCTTATCTAACAGAAAAAATTTTTGTTTTGTTTTCGGTTTTTACACTAAACCATACAAAAAATATTTTTTTTCGAAACAAATTTTCAAATTAAAAAAGTTATGATATTAACAAGGATTCATATTTAGGTAAGGAAATGACTTTAGGACTTTAGTATGCTTTGTATATAAACTTCTTGTAGTATCTCCCTAATAATGGCATTCAGGTGTATCTACTGCAGATAAGGAAAAATAGCTAAAACAAATTGAAACAAAAAAGCTTGATTGATTCTACAATATGTATAAGCTGAAAGAACAAATTATCCTTGTCCTCCTGTAAAATAGTTTAAAAGATTGGTTTGTTTCTTTTGAATAAACACTAAAATGTTTGATACTTCAGACCGACCATGACTGGCCAAATAAAAATTTAACGTTTTGAATAATTTAACATACAAGATCTGAAGATCAAGCTTTACTTTTTCAATACTCTTTGAATAGATAATATATGAAATAAAACTTCAACAAAAATATTATGAATTGTTGAGTTTGTCGAAAAATTGTTATATGAAGACAAATTTCAAGTATTTTATAGTACATATAGACTATAGACTTTTTAAACTGCAGAGTTTGCGTTGTAAGTTTAGATTTGTTTTGGTGTACACTGAAAAATGTATGTCTTAAGAAGCTTTAAATGTTATGTAAATTTATCAGAGCGGCAAATTAATTGTATCAACTTTCGCTCATATTTATTGAAAAGTAGTTTTATGAAAAATGGTTGTTTTTATTACAGACAAAACAAACATTTCCCAGTCTACAGTCGTGGAAACAACCAAAACTGAAGTCAATCCAAGGGGTCAAGAAGATCTTTTTAGCATTTCGTATCAAAACACACCAACAGAAAATTCGCTCAAAAGCAATGGATTTTTTTTTGCCACACCAGATAAATCGAAATCTATTAAGCATAAAAATACACGAATTTCATCACACAAATCCCTGGTAATATTAAATTTTTATAATAAATTTTATAATATATATATCATTTTATTAATTTCAGAAAAGAATAATTCTTCCAAGTAATCAAACAAAGATTGAGTCTTTTTTCAAAAGAATATAAAAATCATTAAACAAATCTGTTGTGGGCATTATTTTTGTAGGACATGCAAAAGCTGGAGACGACAGTAAAATGAGTTTGCTTAAAATGAAATGTGTTTCGTTCAACATCCATGAATTGTGTCCGAAAAGAAAAGATTTGTTTGTTTTAAAGAAATGCCATTGTTACAGATAAGTTTGTTTTATTTCCCTGAGAAAAATGCTTTTAATATTGATCTAAATAATTACGACTTGAAGTCGAATTTTAAATGCAAAGAGCATTCAATTTCCAGGTAAGTGTTATCAACAATACTTGCCAGCGTTTTAAATTTAGCATACAATGCGAATAATATTTTTAGGGCGTCCTACAGAGGGGTTTTTGGAATTGGCATACCAGCTCAAAACAGTACGGAAACTACCACCGTATCTCACGTCAATTTGCATTTGTAACTTCGACAAAAGACTATTGGATGCAAAGGAAATTCGTTGAGATTCAATAAAAATTGGTAAACAAATTACAGCTAGTGAGCTTATGAATCACATTGCGCCGTCACGTCACAATTCTCGGTAAAATAAATTGGTAACTGAATATAACTATTACTATATGAAATAATATTGGCAATTATATGTATAAGTATTCCAAACGAGTTCCATTGTGTATAATATAACCTATGGGAGTGGAGCATTTTGCCAAAAATTATTTGGCAAATATTCACTTCGCAAAATTCATTTCTCCAATTTTCATTTTACCCAATTTCAGTTAGCCAAATGGATGGCTGGGTGCTGTATGGATAGGGTAGACCCTGATTGGTATCAACCTGGCGATGCCCAGCGTTGCAACTGTCTCATACGCATCAATTGTGCTTATTTTACCTTCTAGTGGTAGCCATCGGGTACTGGTCTTGTCCACCCGGACTTGACTTGCTGAACTTATAAGCGCGAGTGTTGATCACAGAAAAATAGCAACACTATAATTGCCCTGCCATAAAGCTCCTCTGTTTCTCTTGTTGGGTAGCAGTTTATTCTGTACGAACCCCTCAGAGATCAAGCGAGCGACGGATGAGCTTCCAATTAAGTGAACCAACGGCGACGCTTACAGACAATATGGTAGGCACCCCATTGAGCTACTTGGACATATTCGGAGCTAAGGTCTTTGGGTGCTTTCACTACTATTAGTCAGGGTAGTGAAATAGAGAAGGTGGTGGATGAGCCCATATAGGACCAACGGTAGCTCTTATATCCCCGTAGTGGTTTACTGACAGTATAGAACCTCAACAAGTGAAGTCACATTTTCTTTTCGCTCCGCAATAATATTTCGTGTTTCCCAATTATTTAATTGATTTTCCATATCTCTTTTTTTTCTTGACCCCGTTAAAGTTATTTTTAATAATAAAAAACAAAAAAGAAAAAAAAAAAAAACATTCAATCAAAAAAATCATTTAATTAAACGTGTGCTCGCTTAATTCCCTGTCATCAAAAACCACGCTCATTTGCCGATTTTTGTTTTTTCTTTCGTTTCCCTCGTTCCCTAATAAAGCTTACACTTCGCTTCTTACGCCTTTGCTTTTGTTTTGTTTGTGACCTACATTAATAACTATGGATACTAATCGTTGTGATATTGCCCACTGTGACCTTGATAGCAAAACCGCTGAAAGGTTTTTTTGCAAAGGAATTTGTGGTAAATCATTCCACCCATTTTGCATTGGACTCAGCAAAAGGTCTTCTACATACTTTAAAGAATACGCTAGTCATTTTGTATATCTTTGTGATCAGTGTAAAAAAATATATCCCTTTCGGACGTTTTTCACGCGATAAAGTGCAATAGTGAAAACATTAACTCGGTCGAAGCTAAGCTAAACTCCCTTGAGTTTCAATTGACTGCATTTACCAATTTAATTAACAATATTAATTACAGTTCTCAGGTCAATTCACCCTCTGAAAGCATAAGCGTTGAATTGAAACTAGCCATCAATCCTATCCTCGCTGACAATAATTCCTAACATAAAAGTACAATCAATCAGCTTCAAAAAATGGATGATTTTTTGGTTAAGGCCTTCGACGATTTTAACAACACTATTGACAATTCAAATAAGCGTTGTGTTTTAAAATTATCTTCAATTGATAAGCAACTTTCTGTTATAACAGACTTGATAACGAACGACCCTCGCGTTAACAATTTTGACAAACGCTGTGAATCACTAAAACTAGAAATTTCGTCTATGCTTAAATCTTTTTGTGATGCCAATTCCCTTAAATCCATTAACTAAAACCTTACCTTTATCCGCTCTGATCTTGACAGTCATCTCCAAAGTACATCCAATATTGTCATCCCCGGGCTTCGCCAACCCCTCGCACATCGCACTGCTAGAAAACGCCGTTGGTACAATTAACTCAATTAGTACCGAACTCATCGAAACCCGTTTATGCATTGGACTACTTGCAGACGACATCCAGACAGCCACTTGCAAAATCGACGGAATCCACCTTCAACCCAATGCCTCTGTTTACAACACATCTTTAATGGCTGAAATTATGGATACTTCTACTTGTACACCTCTACCTATTTGCCAACCAGCTCCCTTACCAGCTATTGAAGATGCTACACCACCTGCACCTGCTTGTCTGCAACTTTGTTTCCTCCCATCACCGCTGCAGTGCCATCAACTCCCGCTACAGCAATTCACCCTCAATCAGGACTTAATTTATCACCTACTCACCAACCAACACTTTCACCTAGCTCAACACCACCTGCATTACCTACCTTAAACCGCTTTGGCACAACGTGGACTCTAACCGAATGGAACAACAGACTAAGGAAGTTAAACAACAATGCCGAGAGTGTGACTTTCTTTATCACAAATGCTCCTGTAGATGCTGATGTCCCCTGGATAAGAAGACTATTTAGCCGTACTTTTGCAATAACCCTTAACGAGTGCCAGAAGATTTCGCCACCTCGCTCCAGACATAGCAACTTCAAAGTTAGTTTTTCATCTAAATACGAATGGCTTCTTTGCTCTCATACTGATGATGTTTTCCGACTGGGAAAGATAATCATAACTAAATGGGAAGATAAGCTAGATTATCTTAGATCTAAAAATACTAATGTAAATCATCCATTCATTTATCCTCGAACCGTAAAAACTTAAAAAATAAAACAGCCTAAACCAAACCCTATAAATAAAGTTTACCCAAAACCTACACCTAAGTCCCCTCTTCCTCGATCTAACCCTAACTGGAGTTATAAAACTAACATTTTCCCTTCCTTCAAAATCTTCGTCCGCTTCCATGAAACATTAAACCTCACCCCTTCCCACGTCGAAAATGACTTTTCTACCTACATTATGCGTCTTTTGTGCATTCAAACAGAATATCTCACCTTCAAAGAAGCAGGGGGGACCATAATAACTATTATCTTTCCTAGTTTAGTTTCAACTTCTCCCTCAAGCCCAATATCTCTATTCTTTCCTAACCCAACTTCTAACCTCGCCTAAAATCGGATAACAACAACTCCTAAAACCAACCCATACCAACACCTAAATAGTGAAATCGTCCCACTCACCTTCTACTATCAGAACGTGCGAGGCCTTCGCTCCAAAACTCATGGTGTTTTGCAACAAACTCATGCTCTACCCTTTGAAATCTATGCCCTGACGGAAACCAATCTAGTCCCTAGTATAAAGAATCAAGAATTGTTTCCTTCTTCATTCAATGTATCGCGACGATGAGCTAAGAGATCCTTCTGACAAATGCCTTAACCGTGGTGTTCTACTAGCTATCCAAAACACGCTAGATTCCTCCCACATTACAACCTCTTCTTCCTCGAATCTCGGCTATGTAACAATAAAAATATCGCTACCTCACAAATCACTTTTTGTGATGTGTTGTTATATTCTACCGTCACAACCTATTGAATCTTACCAGCTCGCCATTGATACAATCGACCACATAATATCTCTATATGATATCCTTTAGTTTGGGGACTTTAACCTTCCTTATCTTAAATGGACTCCATCAGAAGACCAATCTCATTTCATTGCTTCCAATCCCACCTCTGCCAAAAGGAATGTCTATTTATAGATCGCCTATGTGATTCCAGCCTTTACCAAGCTAGCGGTATCCGAAACTGTATAGATAGGCAACTTGAACTTATTTTCACCACCGATCCTGATAACTCCTCTGTATCTCCTCTACACCTATCTACCATCGACAACTATCATCCTCCTCTCATTCTCTCATTTTATCATGATTCTCCACTACCAAATCATCCCCCTACAAATCAGTACTCTTATGATTTTCATAAAGCAAACTTCCACCTTATTAATGAATATCTCAATAGAGTTTCTTTTAACTTCGATAACATTAGTGTCAAAGATGCCACAGAAATATTTTACCGGGAAATATTTAATTCAATTTCTATCAATGTACCCTTGAGTCGCCATAAAACATCGATCGCATCCCCTCCTTGGTATAACCGAAAACTTCGCTCTTTGCGTAACAAGAGAAACAAGTTATGGACAGTTTTCCTTCGCACTGGATCTCCCACCGACTATTCTAACTACCTTGGTT
This sequence comes from Platycheirus albimanus, assembly GCA_916050605.2. NCBI lineage: Eukaryota > Metazoa > Arthropoda > Insecta > Diptera > Syrphidae > Platycheirus > Platycheirus albimanus. Next base: position 74,610,598 of record OU696697.1, on the reverse strand, counting down.
CTTATTTACTTTTTACCGAGCTTTACAACTCTCTTTATCAACGTTACTTAATAGAAACACAAACCAACCTTATAAATGATCCCAAGTCGTTCTTCCAGTTCGTCAATTATAAAAGAAAATCCGATGGTTATCCTACCTCTCTCTCTTTCAATGCCGAAACCTCGAATAATCCGGAAGCTTAAGCCGACTTTTTTGCTACCTTTTTCAAGGAATCTCTTACCGGCGATTCTTTCGTTCCTGACCCAGGTTATTTCGATTTTTTGCCAAATTTCTCACTTCGTTCATTCTTTCCTCTTACTGTCGACCCCAATATCGTTGAGAACAAGTTAAATCAACTCAATGATGAATTTCTCCCCGACCCTGATAGTCTCCCCGCGATTTTCCTGAAAAAATGCTCCTCAGCTCTCTCTACCCCTCTCTCCAAAATCTTCAGCCTTTCGCTTTCTCAAGGAGAATTTCCTGAGATATGGAAAACCTCTTATATAACCCCTATACACAAAAAGGGCCCAAAGAGCGGTGTTAAAAACTATCGTCCAATTTCCAAACTTTCACATATCCCTAAACTATTTGAAAGCATTTTATTCGAAATTTTAAGTTTTCGATGCAAGTCTCTCATCTCTCGTAGGCAAAATGGCTTTCTAAAGTGTAGGTCTACAGCCACTAACCTTGTTGAATTTGTATCGTTTACGCTCTCAGCTCTTGAGAATGGGAACGAAGTAGAGGCCATTTCAACAAAAATTTCGCATAGACTAATACTTTTCAAATTATCCTTCTTCGGCTTTGAGCCTGTCTTCTTGAAATGGATATCTTCTTATCTAGAAAACCGTTATTACAGTGTCCGTTTCAGGTCTGCCCTTTCCAATCCTTTCTTGGCTACCTCAGGGGTTCCCCAAGGTAGTCACTTAGGCCCACTCCTTTTCATTTTTACCATCAACGATATAGAAATGGTAATAAAATATTCCCATATCTCGCTCTACGCTGACGATATTAAGTTCTATAAGACTATATCATCGGCACATGACTCTTCTCTTATTCTACTTGATCTCGACAGCTTCTCAATCTGGTGCCTTAAAAACTGCTTAGAGCTCAATATTACCAAATTCCAATCAATTACTTTTCACGAAAGCGCATTAAACCGCCTCCCCGGCCCTACTTTCTCCATAACCAACCCCTATCCTCCGTGGAGGTGATTCGCGACCTTGGCATATTATGCGACCGAGAACTCAACTTCCTGGCACACATCGACAACATAATTTTAAAAGCTAACTCAACACTTGGTTTTGTGAAACGATGGGCCAAAGAATTCTCCGACCCATACGTCACCCGAACTCTCTACATAACCTTTGTACGCCCGCTCCTTGAATACGCCTGTCAAGTATGGTCACCATACCAACAAATTCATATCTCTAGAATCGAGAGCATTCAGCGTCGTTTCCTAAGGTTTGCTCTTCGTGGTCTCTCTTGGAATGATCCTTTGATCCTGCCCCCATATCAAAATCGTCTTCAATTAATCAACCTGAACTCGCTGCAAGAACGAAGGGAAATATCCGAGATTCTCTTTATTCATCGACTCCTCTCCGGTTCCGTTGACTGTGAAACCCTTTACAATTCTATTTTCTTCAACACGAACCCTCGCAACCTAAGAAATCCTCGCCTCTTCTATCTTCCTCCACACCGTACCTCATATGGCTCCAACAAACCCTTAACTCGAATGCTGCGGAGGGTAAATTCGAACCAAGACTTGTTCGACTTTAACCTCAGTACTCCATGCCTTTAACTCCTACTCTGGAATCACCCTCCCAACTAGTTTAAAGTTTTACCTGGGGTGGAATCGGCTAAGGTGATTTGTGATAAGTGATAGTCACAATCAACAAATTTCGTCTGGCTAGATGATTGTCATAGCTATTTAGGTGTCACAAGAAAAAGTCACAAAAATGTGATTGTCACATGTGACAATCATCTAGCCAGACGAAATTTGTTGATTGTGACTATCACTTATCACAAATCACCTTAGCCGATTCCACCCCTGTATAGTTTTTAAGTTAGAGTAAGATATTTGAAGCTTGTACTAAGCTAAATAAATGGGGGTATTGCCCCCACCTAAATTAAAATTAAATCGAGTCCTTACTAAGCGTAATAAATTCTTTGATTCTTATCTTTTCTGAAATGAAAAATAGGGATGATAGATATGTAGTTTTGAAAAATCAAAACATTTTGATTTCGCGTCAAGCATACACACATTCTATACGTGTTTCAATTTCACAAACACACTCTTACATGCTTGATGAGATTTTGATGCGTGTATATGCCGCTTAATGTGTTCGAATTGGTGTTGCGTGTATGGCGGAATGCCACATCAGTGTCATGACAACGGTGCACACACTTTTTTTGTGTCTATGGGCCGCCTTGGAGCCAACGACATCTAGAATCAAGTCATTTATATAATAATGTTGTGCCTTGTGAGGCATATCAATAGAAAGCTTTTGAGGTAACAGTTTTATGCAAAACCATTACAAATCTGGATTTTCTTGAAAAAATTCGAATTGTTATCCTTTGAAATTGTTCGTCAAAGAAATTGGGTCAACTTTTTGCACAGACACTTTTGGGAGTATTATGTTACAAATGGCGTCAAACAATAAATGGCATATGTAAATTACTGTCGTTTAGATTTTAAAATTACAAAAGTTTCGAAATGAGTTATTTTTATACCCTATTCCATAGAATGGGTATATTGTATTTGGTGTGGAATTTGTAACATAGAGAAATAATACCCTTAGGTATAGAAAAGTATATATATTCTGACTCAGAATCAAAAGCCTAGTCGATTTAGCCATGTCCATCCGTCCGTCCGTACGTATACCCTCTAGAGGTCGCAATTTTTGAGCTAGAAAGCTGAAATTTGGTATATATAATAAGAGTAAGGCTAAGTTCTTGAACCGGTTAAATCCGCCCACAAACACGCCCACAATCGCCATTTTTGTTGAACAACCTCAATTTGGTAAAATTAAATTATGTTTTTTGTACAGTTATGAAAAAAGCATAACGCTAAAATTTTGCACACATAAGCTTTAGGTAAACCTTCTTCCAATCAAATAAAAATATTTCAGCTCGGGGGTGGCTGACGTCCATTTTTCATACAAAATCAATATTGTTTTTATAAAATAACAAATGTTATATTAAAGAGAAAAACATTAAATTTTGTGGGCATTACTTGCACATAAACATCTTGTGTATGAACTCAATAAATTTGATTTTGGGCGTGGCTGACGCCCACTTTTCAATAGAATCTATTAAAAAATTGTTTTTGTAAATAAACGGTATTTATTATGTCTCTTAGTAAAAACTAAATCGTTTGTGTATGAAAATAAATTTTTGAATTTCGGGAATGGCTTTCGCCCACTTTTCATGAAAGACCGATAAACGTAGTTTTAAAAATTTAAGGTACTACCAATATTCAATTTAAACCTTTTTCCCTTCCGTTTGTTTAATGAAAAATATATCTCTATATTTGCTTGTGTAAATTTTTTCAATACGCCCACTTTTGAAGGCGTGATTTTGATAAAATACCTTTGTTGAGGTAAGATTGTTTAAAAACTACTCAATTCAGCTGTAGTTTTAGACATATGCCTAAATACTGATCGAAGCTCAGTTAGTGCTTCAAATTTTTAAGACACGCCCACTTTTAAGGGGCGTTTCCGTCAAAAGTTGTATAAGGCATTCATTTTTTAACGTTTTTTAACTATCGGTCACAGTTTTGAAGTAAAAAGATGAACACTTAGATTTATATTCCTTGGTAACGCAGCAGAGTGTGGTCCAAGATTTGTTAAAAGCACCCATAATCGCTATTTCCATTCAAAACCTAATTTTTAAAAAGTTAAGTTTTGTCTTGTTTTGTTCAAATCAATCTGCACGCCTTTTTTTATTTTGCCAGCTCTAATTGAACATCACACCACACAAAATTAATGTTATTGAATTTTTTTCTGTCTGCTAAAGAAGAATTTTGTTTCTGAAACTGATAGGATATCCAACAGTTCGTTGCAAACGTACTGTAGCTCTCGTTTTTTTTAGTTTGTCTTACTTTGCGTCAAATTTTGTTCATGTTGATGGTGGTCATACCAGAATGCTGGCAGACAAACTGATTCTTGTCTTATATCCTCAAAGGCTTTTTATTATAATCAGATTTCTATGAATTAGCAAATTTCGGGAAAATATTGAAAGTATTCTTCGTCTTTGTTGAAAGGAATTAAAATGAAAGATTTACTGAAATGCTTGGCAAACAAATTGCATATATCTCAGCTCTCAGTCTCTCAGGTGAACTTATTAAAGGAGAATCTTTGTTAACGATTCACTCTATATCCATCAGATTTCTTTGAATTAACAAATTTTCAAAAACTTTTTGGACCAAGCTTTAACGATGTATTGCACATTCTTCACATGTGCTGCGAACTGCGATATGTTGATAAGTCAGTCCTAACTTGAACCATCAATTGAAGTTAAACTTTCTGAAAATAAAAACTAACAAAGTAATTTTTGCTTTGTTATGTTAGAAGCTTTCAAAATTTAATTTCAGAAACTTGTTTATTCCGAATATCCTCATGGAACAAAGTTGAAAAGAATTCAAAAAAATATCCTTTGAAAACGAGAGAGTTTGTGTTATAGAATGAAATGTGCATCGCTTTTCTAAATGTTTTTAAATGCAGAGACAAATTTTACCAAATTCAATATACCCAATACAAAAAATACAGTTCCAATGTTTATTTAATCCTTTGAAATTTCTTAAACATACTCATAGAAAGTGTGTAGATAAACTATTACTTCTGATGGTTTCTTACCCAGAGACCCAAATACGTATAGATGGCTCTGGCTTGAGTTAACAAATTACCATTTTACTCTTCCATTTCAAGCTCTGGTTGTTCTTTCAATGTATACACTTTGGTATGAGATAGTTCCAGCTGTTGCTGTTGATTATAATGTTTTTGTTGCGCCTGCAAGGGCTCTGTCGATGCTTGTGAAGGTGTCGGCAAACTTTCCATTAGTTCAGGAATTTGTTGTATTACGCTTCCATCCATTCTTACAGACGTCTTATTTTGTGAGACGAGGTTGTTCAGGGGTAATGTCGTTGTCTTGAGCGGATGTGTCATATTGCTGGAAGCGCTGTTAGGATCCATTGTCATAATTGGCACTACCTCGTGATTCATATAATCCTTCAGACAGTTTAGTTGATCGATTTCTGAATCTTGGCTGAACACTATTGAGGTTGGTGTACCTTTAAAGTAAAATTTATAAGAGATTCAAGTATGCATAACGCTAAGCAAAACGTTAATTTTCTCACCTGACACCAGAGTCTCTTCGGTGGGGTTTCTATTTTTTGCGTAGTGTCAGAATGGTTGGTAATAACCTGCAGTCGTCAGATCTTCATTTTCAAGTGAAGAGTTTTTGTTGAACTCCACTACCACCTTAATTCTGTGCACAATCTCCTCGTGCAACACATTAAAGCACATTGCCGTCAGGGCCATACCTGTCATTATGTACACCGAACAAAACCAGGTCGTTGCATTTGACTCCTTCTTGAGGCCGGGCACCAGGTCACCGAAACCAATGGTCGATAAGCTCATAAAACAAAAATAAACTCCATCGAGAATGGGCCAATTTTCTAATCGATAGAGAACTATCGCCCCGAAAAGTATATAGATAATCATCATGCATAAACATAGCAGGATAGGAGCCAATATGCTTAAGCCATGCATGGAACCTCGAGAATCCGATGCACTTAGCGAGTCAAAGTCTGTTAATATGTTATTGTGATGACTTACTATGTATTTTCGTTTTTCTGGTGAGTGGAAGTTGTTGTGCAGTGATCCCGAACGTACGTAGAACGGTTCGTCAATGACAGCTTGTTGAGCTCGCATTTCCTCCAGCTGGCGTTTTCGTTTCATTCGACGCTCCTTTTCGGCCATGCGCTTCTCGTCGTAGCAGCAATAACCACAGTTTGAGCACAAGCAACAGCAAAGGGCCCTAGAAAAGACTTCTCGAGCTACTTTCGCAAGGACACCACCCGTGCTTGAAAGGTATACAAGAGTCAGAGGTATACCCAATATTGCGTATGCTAATGTAACCAATCGGCCCAAAGTCGTTTTTGGCGCGATGTTGCCGTATCCTGAAAAATGAAAAAAATTTTAGGTGCGATATTGGCTAATGAGTTTCTTGAAAAAAATAATAATAGGTACAGTCAATCAAACTCATATTCGTACAGTAGATAACATGCAATTTTTGTTTGATTTATTCAAAAACCAAAAAGATTACTAGTTTGATTTTGTTATAAAATCAAAATTCTGGTAAATATTTAATGTCAACATACAAAAAAATACAATTCTTCAACCAAACTAGTAGTTTTATTAACAAATATAAAAAAAAAACAGTTAAGAGACAACAAATTCATATTCGTACATCAGAGCATTTCTTAACAAACAAAAGAAAAATAACACCATTTCAATATTTTGTAGCATATCCCTTATTTTTTATGACATGCTTAAGTCTGTTTGGCAAGGATTGGACTAGTTTTTTAGTTGTTTCAGCTGGAATCTTCTCCCATTCTTCCATTATCTTCTCTTTGAAATCTCTTGCATTTCTAATGGTCAATTTTCTAAGTTGCTGGTCTAAATGGTCCCATAAATTTTCGATTGGGTTAATATCTGGTGACTGGGGTGGAGTTTCCATAACTTTGGGGCAGTTATAAAGCAGCCACATTCGTGTGTTGTAAGCTTTATGCTTGGGGTCATTGTCCTGGTAAAACGTGAACTGGTTTTGTAGACCCAATTTTTGTGCGCTGTCTTTCAAATTTTGTTTTAAAATGTCAATATATTTTTTGTGGTCCATTATCCCATCAATAATATGAAGCTTTCCTACTCCAGCTGCTGAAAAACAACCCCAAACCATAACCGATCCGCCTCCATGCTTCACTGTGGCAACTGTATTTTCTGGACGGAGCTCGGTATTTGGTTTCCGCCATACCATTTGGCGTCCATCTGAACCACAGATATTGAACTTCGATTCATCTGTAAAGATTACCTTTTTCCAAAATTCAAAATCCTTGGCTAGATGCTCTTTGGCAAATTTAAGGCGTTTAACTCTATTAACTGCACTTATGAATGGTTTTTTCCGCGCAACTCTTCCGTTAAAACCATGCTCCCGTATGCAGTTTCTAAGCGTTTCTGTGCAAAACTCCTTATTCAGCTCGTGGCGCAACTTTTCTGCAAGCTTTGGTGCACTAGTGCGGGGATTTTTCTTGATTTCCCGAATTATGACACGCTTATCATGGTTGTTGAAAATTTCGCGTGTGGTGTTTCTTGGCTTGTTTTCAATTCTTTGTTCATTTTTAAACCTGTTCACAACTGATTGGATAGTTGACCGTGGTCTGCCAACCAGGTCAGATATTTGTTTTAGGGACTTACCATCGTTATGGTACTTAACAATCATTTTTCGAAGCTCAACTGACGTTTCGCACTGCTTTCTTCCCATTTTATTACTTTTGTCCTTTTTTTTAAATGCAAACACACTACAGGAATAAGAATTAGTTTTAATCCCAAAAATGTATTTGTCATTTTGTGTAAAGGTTCCTTTTCTTTGATTTCACGAATTAAAAAACACTGTACGAATATGAATTTGATCTTATATTGTAGAACATTTTTGTCGGATGCCCCATAATGTTGGTTAGACATTTTATATCAGATTTTGAATAATTTGATAACATCCAGTTAATATTTAAAAATAATATGTGATTCCAATATAACTGCAAAATACCACAGTTTTGGCGAAGAAGAGTGTTAAAATAGTTTCAAACCTACTGTACGAATATGAATTTGATTGACTGTATATTAATCATCTAAAGAAGTAGAAGTTGAGAGTTGCATAACCAACCCTCTTACAGTCCAAAATTACAAATTAACTCATTACGCCTCTTGTAGTACAATATATTTATTCGACGAACATTGGAGAGGTGCCGTGAAATAACGCCGAGCGAAATTTATGAAAGCGAAATAACGCCGAATTTTGAAGTTCGGCGTTATGTCACAATCACAATTTGCAGATTTTTTGATTGTTTGCAGAGTTTCGCCCGCGTCACCAGCCAACGGCCGATTGCGCCAACCGCCTTCCCCCCTCATCGCTCTGCAAACCGCCCCTTTCCCACTCATGAAGCTATTCTTTCCACGCATCAAAATATACTTCCAATAATCATTCCTCTCTTCAAATACAGGAAGGACCGAGAAAATATCGGGCTATAAGGCTTTGTATAGGGAAAGGACTACCAGCTTCTTGGAGGGATTCAATAGCATACTATCTAAGAAGCTTTATCACAAATGGAAATATAGACGCTTCGACCTTATTACGCTCGATCTATTGCAAGGCACCTAGAACAAGTGGCCTTAATTAAAATGTTTGAATGATGTGTAAATTCATTGAACATTACATTTTCAAGGAAAGAAGGATTTTTTATCTGAATGTCTTAATAAATTAAAAGCGAAATAAGTCCGAGTCGGCTTTATTTCACTTTAGCAAAGTGAAATAACACCGAACAAGGAAATTCGGCGTTATTTCGCTCGGCGTTATTTCACGGCACCCATTGGAGAGTGGAGAGGAAAGTCTCAGTTGAGCTGAAAAAGCTCCTAAGAAGAATTCAATAAGCCCTGGTATGCGCTGTTTTGTTACTAAAACTAAAAAACTTAACGAAGGATTGGAAGGATGTAATAGGATGTTTTTTACGGAGAAGGACGATATGAACTAGTACTCTCGTGAAGAACGACTCAATCAGCCAAGCCAAAAATAGGACACCTCAGTTTAACCGTAATCCAGACTTTATGCCTCTTAGGTTGGTTGCTGGTTGGTAAGGGATAAGGGTAGACTGATTCTTCCAAACAGTTGGTTCAGTAAGCGGGTTTGGCATAGAAATTCTTCAAGAATCATTGCCCGCCACCAAGGCAAGGTTCTCAAAGCAGTTCCTCTGCCAACCCTTAATTCTTTAAGTCGAAAGGAGGGTGGAAGACAATCGTAAGCTGCCAAGGCACCCCTTAGTCGATTTCAAGCAACCAGACTCTAGACTTTATGCCATCTAGGCAGATTCCGGGTTGGTAAGGGTGTACGTTGAATTGGTTCAGTTACCATAGAAATCCTCCAAGAATCATAGCCCACCACATAGGCAAGGTGTTTGGTTCTTAAAGCAGTTATTCTGCCAACCCTTGATTGTTTAAGTCGAAAGGAGGGAGGCAAGACATTCTGTAGCTGCCAATACACCCTTAAGTCGATTTATATAGCGACATTTCATTTTAGATTCGAGTATTGTTGCAGTAGTTTGCAAGCTTCCCTGATTGCAAGAACTTCCGCCTGGAAGACGCTAGCGAAGTCAAATAATTTTCTGAAATGTTCTATGCATTCAAAATTTCCAAATAGCAAGTTTCATTCAAATTTGGAAGATTTGATCGAGAATTATTGCTCTTTCCAATGAGATTTGTTTCCATTTTATCGAATGCCTGACAATTACTTTGACAGAAATACCAGATATGCATAGTTGATACATTCTTCAAAAAGCCATTTTGGTGCATTTTGACGTCACAATCATCTTATATTTTTGTTTTATGTTTTTAATGAATACTTTTTTAGAATTCAGAATCCAAACGAATTATTGTTTCTCGAATATGAGATACTAGCCTTTACCCGCGGCTTCGCTCGCGTTTCAGCTGATCTAGAAGTAGCCTGTAGCCTGAGGGTCGTCTCTCGTAATCTAGCTACTTTTATAGCATGAGCTTTTTTATTACATACATTTTACCAGAATAAAAAGTAGCCTATGTTCTATTCCAGACTATGATCTATCTCTGTGCCAAATGTCATCCAGATCCGTTTAGATACTCTGGCGTGATTTTAAAAATTAAAACAAATCTATTGAATCTATTTTCAGCGGGCATAAATCGGGTTATCGCAATGGTCAATTATAAGTCGACCACATCAACACCTAGCGAATCATCCTTGAACAATCATCTGAATATCAGTCACCACTGTATCTCATAAATTAAATTAATTAATTTGTAGATTTTTTTGATGGCGTCATTGTATATGAAATCTATAGTAATATGGATAGCAGGACCGACTGTGGCGACACCGTGAGCCTAAAAACCTTTTTTTCAAATTTCTCGCTTTGGAGAGAAAATGTAGGTGGAAAGGTTTAAATATGTGATAATTATCAGCGACATCTATGTGTCTCCAAACCCCGTTACCTCTTACTCGTTCCCCAGACTACTATAGACTTCATATACAATGATTGTGTTTGATTCGTTAAACCGTGATTACATCTGGAGATCGCATATTGCGAGAGATATCCCTGAGAAAATTGTAGCTGTTATCAAAGAGTCCAACAGCTCAGTGTTGCGTTCTGCACAATGGACATCTTTCCGATTCCTTTGATGTGCGTCAAAGAGTGAGACAAGGAGATGTCTGATCACCGAATATGTTCTTGAACGATGAGATGACTGCCACGGTCGGTGACTACGAATGAAAGGCATATAGGATACTATAGAAACCATTTGACAAACTCACCAAGATTATGCTGTTAATCTTATGGCACAAAACACGTGTGGTTCGAATCAAATATGGTAAACGCTGCAACTGAATGAAGAAGTGGCTGGCGTAAGGATTTTGTAGGGAAGACTTTTGCCACCATAAGAATTGATAATGAAATACTTACCTATATCTGAAAACCAAAAATAAAATGATTACTTACCATCGTCGCAATACCAAAAACTCATTTTATTTCACCACATCCTACGACAGCATCAGCAAATATAACTCATACTGATGTAAACCGCCCTTAAGGCGCATATAAATTCACCTAATGATTGAATGACGTAAACCTAAATTCCTCAAACTGTCGTTATACCAAATGACAGCTGACTCCTTTTCGCTAATCGAATACTTCCTGGCAGACAAACCTCCATCATTATTTCTCTTTGCCATTCAACCACCGAGCAGACAACATCTGCTACTTTGTTCATCACGGGTTATTAACAAAAAAATATAATCCGACTGCCCAACATCTACATTGGGTAATCTCAAAATATTTGAGGAATCAGCTTCCATCAACACCAGGAAAGCCGATAGAAGGTAAGAAGAATGAATATTGGATACAGTGGAGTAGTTATTTAGGATTTATCAAGTTGGATTAGTGGTGTAAAAACCCCAATTCTTAAAGATTAGGTAGTCTTCTTGTGGTTTGGCAAAAATTCTTCCACCCCATCTTCTTTGTCCTTTTAGGTATGTTTAACAAGGGAAATCTGTAAAGCGGGACGAGCCGCGCCGATAATAGAATCCAAATTGTAATCAGAGATCACCGTGGGAGCATCAGACGCCAATCTTGGAAGCGTCCAACGCGGGAGCAACCCAACAAGATGTGCAAAAACGCATATCCAACGCGGGAGCATCACACCAATAATGTGTAATAAGAATTCACATTCAACGCGGGAGCACCTTTTAAATCGATCTACATTTGTGTTCTGGAGCACCTAATAATAAAATTAAAGAAACAGCATTTGCGAGGACAGGATTTATTTGTGTTGGTATTTTTGACCAGGAGTCAAATAAAGGATTTGGTTTTGGAAAAGTATTTATAACCAGTGGTAATCTACACGCTGGAATACCAGGTAACTGAGATATATACCTTTTTTTTTTGCAATCTAAATACCTAAATCAGTGGAAGTGCTCCGAACGACAAAAAAATCTGTGCCAAAGTGTGTGTGTAGTGCTCCCTACGCTTCGACCCTACGCTTCGACCCTACGCTTCGACCCTACGCTTCAAATTTTATGCATCGAAAGTTTTCTTCAATCCCTACGCTTCAAAGTTTATGCTTCGAATTTTCGATTTTTGTGATTTTATTCTGCAATTTTTCGAATTTTATTTATCCTTACGATTTTATTTTATTAATTAGTGATCTACATATATATGATTACGTCGTCATTATCGCCTTTTTGTGCGCCTTACGATTCTGTTCTGTAAGACCCATACGTTATATAGAACCCTACGGAACTTTTGGATGGTAATTTCCAGAATTTAACCTTGTGGGATCCTAAGGAACGTTTCAGAATTACCGCATAAGAAAAGATATAACAAAAAGAAAGTAAAACGCCACCGCAGACGGTTAACGTCAACGCGGCATTTTTGGAATTCTTTTTTTTGTCAACGCCCTAACCCTACGCACGAATTGGTTTCAAATTTTGTTCTGCATATTACAACCATCATCCTAATAGCAGAATCATATTCGACAAGCACGATAAGATACTACGCAAACGATACCTACCTGGATTTACCCATCCCGATACATTGGGGATAATAATATTGAGTGGATATACCTACAGTTTTTTTTTTGTTTTGTCCCTTCGATTACGCACAAATATGCACACCGACACCACGCACAATTCAAGAGCACATAATAAATAAACGCATAACATACACATGCGTATGAAACCTTATCGAGCGCACATTCAGCGCAACAAAATCTACGTAATATAAAGATACTGTTCGCCGCAACAAACATATTCTGGTTCGAGCAGCGTTATTCGTCGAAAAGCAAATCTCTCCAGTGGAGTTATTTTGTGAATGCCGACCAAATCCCTGTTTGTATTTCGTCATCGTCGTCGTCGAATCTACGCAGTAAATCTTCTGAGATTAAGTTAGTTTTAAGATAGGATTTCCTTCTTATTTTAGCATCTAAGTTTTTTTTTCTCTTTCTCGTTACGGATGTAAATGTGGTCATTTTTATTGAAAAGCCTAATCAATCAAATCAAATATCAGTGCGAACTATTAGTGCCTAATTTTGAGAAAACATTTTATTTTCGAATCAAATCACGAACAATAGTGTTGAACACGAGAACGACAGAAATCGTATAAATAAACAATTATTTAACCAAAAGAGAAGAATCGCAACGAAAAGAAGTAACGAAAGTCATATCGAAACCAAACATCAATGACCTACCCCAACTTTTTTTTTATTGCCCATACATTTTCATTTGACATATACATAATATAATACCTTTCATTTAACAGCAATTGCTTTTCAGCTAGTACCTGGACGAGAGCAGTGCACTACCCTCCGGAAGGTCTGGTTTAGTTTTTTTTATTAAATTTCATTTCCATACATAATTACATTAATCATATACATATATATTTATTGAACATATATATTTCATCCTCATTTTTATACCTTTCCCTTCCCATCCTACTACATCTGAGTGACGGTGCCGAATTGGAATCGTACACGGAATCCTAAATAACGTACCCTTGGACAAACGGTCCATAATTTTTTTTGAGGGTGCTTGGGTTTCATTTGGTTTTGTTGTTGGAATTTTTGATCGCGTAGCTATACGTTAAAGTTTCATTCGTTTTGCTTCGGGTTTTTGAGAAAAGATTCTTTTTGTTTGTTTTTTGAAGAAGTATATGCATACACATACGCAACAGTCGTCTGTAAATAAAGTAAATTCGGTAAATAAATGAATATAAGTCAATGTGATTAGCTTTGATAGATAATTATATTATTATCAGTCACATTATTGAATGGAATCGGACGGAATCCGATATTTTTTATTTTCAAAGAGACAATACGTGTTTGAAACAATTAATTTTTTTTTGTATTGAGTAAATTTTCGCTACATAATAATTACCTATCGGTCGCGAACAGTAAGGCTAGAAAGTAGTGATACTTTTTCGTGTCCTTGATAGTTAGTTTTTTTTTTATGACAGTTCGCTTAGTTCAGTTTTATATGAAGTTTAGTTATTCACATACTTTTTAATTAACAAGATTAAAGTTCTTTCAGACCATATTAGATTTAATTACGAATATAGTATTTCATGATTATATTTCTTTTTAGAAGTAGCGTATGTAAGATTTTTAGAGTTAAGTTAAGTAAAAATAATTAAGTTTCTTTTTAAGAATTTTGTTATTTAGATGAATAAATAAGTTAATTAATACGTTTTATTTTATAACGTTGATGAAAATTTTGCTTTTCATTTTCTTTTTGAAGTTTTGAGTCGTGGACTTCCTGTTATTGAGACAGGACGTTTGGAATTTATTATCCTTGGTTGTACATAGTTATTTCTGATGGACTAAGGTAATATTTTCGTGGGGGATGGGACATTTCGCTGAGTGAACAACGTAGGAACGGACAGTTTAGGATGGTAGCAGTACGCAACGGAGTTATGTGAGCTAGTGAGTTTACATTGTTTGAGTTAGTTTGGAGTTAGGAGTTTATAGGATGTTTTGGAGTTAAAGTAACTCGCTTCGGCGGGTTTTCTTTGGTTAAGGGGTTTCGTAAACATTAATTTAGATTAGGGTCATACACGGAACCATGGATCCAGTGGTGAAGGAGTTGGTATAATTCCCTCTTCATTGGATATGGGTGGGTTTAGAGACCTTGGGGGTTACATTTCCATCTTCAGTATCCCCCCCCCCTCTTTGGACAAGTTCAGTCACCCTGTCCAGGAGATCTTCCTATATTAACCGATACTAGGGAAGAATAGATAAATAGGGTATCGCACTATTAATTACATCATTATAGTGCACAATGGTAGCTGAAGGGGCCATGTAGATAGAGATTGTTTATTCGAAAGAGACGTCATTTAGGGTGTTTAAGCTTCAACCGGTAGACTTGATACCTGTCGCCACAAGCGGTGTTTGTATGGGCAGCCCTAGGATTCATAGAAGTAAAGGAGGTTCGGAACATCAGAACCATATGGTCTGCGATATCAAAACGAGGTAACAACCGTCGTGATCGCATTGCAAGTTTCCACCCCTGGACTGAGCATGGCAGGGTGAAGCGCAGGCCAGCCGCGGTGCTAGATCCACGACACCCTTTCGCTGTCCGACGACTTTATAGACCTTCGATTGAGGAAGCTACTCTTGAGATGAGTGTTCTATGTTGTCGTGGGATTGAAGGGGCATGATTAAATGGAATGTAAGGATGCAGCTTCGGGACTCTTTCGGACTACGAACGGGACATGTACGTACTAACCTCGTCTCTATAATTGCCTATTTGGTCGGGAGGATACGTAGGTATGTCTCCTAGGTATTCACAGGGCTGGGCGTGGTTCGAGTTAGGAAAGTATATGATCTTGTTTAAAGTTCGTGGAGGTTTGTTAGTGGTTTTTTCTAGTTCAGTTTAGTTATGGTTTAGTAAGAATTAAGGATACCTGAACATCGGAGGTATAGGAGAGAGTGTGGTCTGGGGGCTAGCCTTCGCCTAGTCATACGATTCTAGTAGCTTGATCGGGTGTATGATAGGTGGGACTAGGTCTCAGCCCGCTCGAAACATTTCGGTAGTGAGATAATTTTTGAGTTAAATTTTAGTTTGAGGTTTGATGCCCTTGGTCCGAGGTGACTTTGGGATCAGTTTTAGTGCTTTGGTCTATGTCTGGTCACATTAGTCACAGGTATGGTGGTCTGCCGTACACGTGATTGAATGGGACCGTCCTCTTACATTTGTATTCTGTTTATTATCTACGTTACAGATGGCGCTCAACTTGGGGCGTAAGATTTATATGCCCTACCAGCCCTATTTGTGCGCTCAGATATAATTTTCTTAGTTACAGATGGCGTTCAACGTGAGGCTAAGTTTTCAAGTCTCATGGGCCCCGTTTGTGCGTTGGATGATGGATAGAAGCATCTGTTCTGTTCATAATTTCGATTTCCATTTATTATCTTAGTTACAGATGGCGCCCAACGTGGGGCACGAGATTTATGTGCCCTACCAGCCCCATTTGTGCGTTAAGATATTACTATCATTCTCTCATTTCATTATCTTAGTTACAGATGGCGCCCAACGTGGGGCTGCCTAACAATTACATTAAGGTTTCAAGTTTTGAGATCTACCAATATCATTTTAATCGAGTTTTGAAGTTATGAAGTTTTTTTTTTTGAGTAAACAATTTTTGGGTGATTTGAGCGATTTTCGCTTTGATCAATAGTAGTTGAAGTTTTGTTGTGGAGTTTTGTGATTTTCATTTGCTAGAGGTAGCACATCGAAGTCTGTGCAGAGGATGCCATTTTGTCCGGAAGATTGGTGACTATTCCCGATCTTTGTCTGTTGCATTGGATCCACTCGCAGTCTCTCAGCCTCTCGAGTAGGAACTTCTCTTCCCTTGTCCGGATTTAGACGCATTTTGGTTTTAAATTGTCTGTTGCTAGGTCAGTGAGTTCCGATTCGTTAGCAGGAAATAGGTTTCCGTGTGAAGAAGTGTTTTGTCGTTCGACCGGTGGTTGGTGATATTTTCCTGACGCACGTCTGTTGCGAAGACAATACGTCTCTTCCACAATTCCTTACTCCAAATTCACTTTCAATTCTTCAGAGATGAAGTATATTTAAGTATTACTCCAGTAGTACAAGAATACAATAATCCTTAATCTACATATTTATGGAATTAGTTTGTTCAAGTTTTTTTTTTGAGTTGATGGAAGTAGAGTAGTAGTCATGAAGTGCTATCCGGTGGTTGGGGACGTTTACCCGACGCACGTCTGCAGTAGCATAATGACCTATTCTCTTTCCTACAAAGTCAAACGATTTGAGTTATAGTATTTCTGTCCTGTTTAGTGAAGACGTATTTTTTTTCTTTTGGGCTAAGTAGTTGCCTTAGTCCGCCGTTCCTTCGAAGTTGCTTAGGGGAGTGTCCGTCCCCCGGTATTTTTGATGAAATTTTTGAGATTTTTGAGTTATTTTTGAGTATTTTTGAGATTATAGTTATTTATGAGATTTTTGAGATTTTTGAGTTATTCTTGAGTACATTTTTGGGATAGTGCCCGCCTATATTTTTGAGTTTTGAGTTCATTACATTTTTGGGATAGTGCCCGCCTATATTGAGTTTTTTTTTGAAGTAAAGTTCAAGTTTAAGTATCTTTAAGTAAGTTTTTGAATTATTATTTTTGAGTAAAGAGTTAAGTTTTTGGTTGAAGTATGTTGAAGGATAGTGTAGTTTTTTTTTGATTTATTTTAGCTATTTTTAGTTTTTTTTTTGAAGTTTAAGTTTAGAGTTTAGTTATTCAGTTTGAGTTTTTTTTTTGCTATAGTTTAGATTTTCTTTCATTAAGTTAAGTATTGTATTGAGAGTTAGTAATCTATCTTTAGAGTTTTGAAGTATATAGTTAGGAAGTTCATTTTGAATTATTAAGTCTATAGTTAAGTTCAAAATCTTTTCTAGGAATTATTTCTGGTTTAGGTTCTTACAATTTTTTTTATATATATTAAGTCGCAGAGTCTCTAAGCACAGCTGAGATATGGTGCGACCACCAAATAGAAAACAAATTGCCGCTGGGGCGCAAGGCCAGGCAATAGACGTTGTTATTTCATCACCTCCTGTACCACCAGAGAGGGGGGAAGATAATGCGCCCGCACAGGTAATAATTCCAGTCGATCCTGTTACTGATAGGTCGGCGGACGAAGACTCTGAAGGTCAAGTTTTGGACGATGAAGGCACTGCTGGACGCGATGAAGATCGTCAAGCAGCCATACGAATGGTCGCCGAAAATTCTTCGTACATACAAAATGTAGTTTCTGCTTCCATCGAACTTCATCGTGTCGATGAACGTAGGTTCATCCAAGAACAATTGGCTCTTAGCCAGAAGGCTCTGTACGAGCAAGTCGCTAAATTGTTCAAAGCAAATAGCAACAAACCAGAACTTCCGTCTACTTCAAAAGGCATTCAGCCTAGATCGAATGCTGCATTTCATGGACCCCAGGTTCGCCCTAGTGGCGTTCCACAGAGAACAGTAGCTCGAGACATTACAGTCTCTGTACCTAAAACTCAAGCGCCAGGTCAGCCTGACCTTGCTGATTTACTGACACCAACGTATGATCCAATACCGCCTAGGCCCACGGAACATGTTCTTCCTCCGGCGGCTATGGAACAAGGAGCTAGCGTTGATGATTTCTTGAAGCAACTAAGTGATTTCAATTTCAATGACCATCCTTCTTCATCGCCACTTCGACCAACACCATCCAACTCCAATTCCAATTCAAGGTTACTGCAGTACCACAAGTGGGGAATCAAATTCGACAGTAAAGGTATGTCTGTCGATGATTTCCTTTTTCGATTAGACCGAATACGATCTAGTTATGGCGTAACTTGGGATGAAGTAGTTGGAAATTTTCACCACTTTGTGGGAGGCAACGCGGAGTCTTGGTACTGGATGTACGTGAAAAGTAATCCAGACGCTCCTTGGAGAGCACTCAAATCGGCTTTAATTGAACAGTTCCGAAGCCTTGAGACCGACTCAGAGTTGTCTCGTAAGATTGCTGATAGGAAGCAGTTGCCAGGAGAGTCGTTTTCTGACTTCTATGACGCATTGATGCTTCTTAACAGTCGTATGCGTGTTCCAAAGTCGGAGAAGGAACTTATCGAAACCATCAAGCTCAACGTTAGACGTAAAATGGGAGAGTTACTGATCACTTATAGTACCCATAGCCTTAGGCAGCTGGCCTATATTTGTCGCTTGATCGAGAAGTCCCTTGACCGACCGGAGAGCACGCGTGGCCCTTTTGTGCCGAACACGCAACGACCACCAGTGAGACGTTACGTAAACGAAGTAAATGACGAACCGAATATTGAATTGGCTGTTGCCACTCCAACTCAAATCGAAGCGCTCAAACGAGATCCGAGCCAAAATAAGTGCTGGAATTGCCAGGGCGTGGGTCATGGTTTCCGGGATTGTAGAGAGCCTAGAGACAAAGACAAGATTTTCTGTTTCCGTTGTGGTCTCGCTGATGTCTACAGTCCAGATTGTCCTCGTTGTGCGGGAAACGCATATCGGAACAATCCACCATCCGGGGGGATTCGTTCCGTGAAAACCGAACCGGAGTTTTAAACGCGGACGAACCGTCATCTAAAACTCCTATATCCATATTAAGTAGAGATAAGAATAAGTTACCAGTTGTAAATGCTACAACAACACGTTTTATGAATTCTAACAAACCAACTAATGAAATTTTAAGAAAACCTTTCCACGAAAGGTTACAAAACTATTATGAAGTCCGAAAACGCATAGTGACGTTTCCGGAAATATCCAAACGCATTAGGCGCACTAGAGATCGATTTATTGAGAAACGAATTTTATATCGTAATATAGCTTCGACGACATTGGGCGATTCTGGTGATCCCCGTCCCTATGTCACCATCGAGCTTTTGGGGGACAAAATACTAGGTCTATTAGATTCGGGGGCCAGTATTAGTTGTATAGGCAACGACGCCTTAGAATATTTATCTGGTAAAGGTGTTTCTCTTAAAACGATCGAATCAAGTGTGTCCACCGCGGATGGCAAGAAACAAAAGATCTGCGGAATGTTTACGACCGACGTTAAGTACAAGGGTGTCATTCACAAAATGAATTTTTATGTCGTTCCGACATTGGCACAGAGACTGTACTTAGGCGTAGATTTCTGGCAGAAATTTAAGATTGCACCGAACATTATTTCGGGATTGTCACTAGACGTGACAGATAAATTGAACGATAGACTAGTCAACCAGGTTAAGCTGACTAGTGATGAGTACACCAAACTCGATCGAGTGATCCGAAGTTTCCCTTCGTTCACTGCCAAAGGGCTAGGTAAAACGAGTTTGGTTGAACATTATATAGATACAGGTGATGCCACTCCTATCAAACAGCGGTATTATCCTGTCTCTCCGGCGATTCAAACCCTGATGTATGCGGAATTGGATCGCATGCTTTCTTTGGGAGTAATCGAGGAAAGTACAAGCGCGTGGAGTTCCCCGGTTGTGCTAGTGCGCAAACCCGGTAAGAACCGCCTGTGCTTGGACTTTCGCAAGGTGAATAGTGTGACCAAGAAAGATGCGAGGCCAATTGCGCATATAGAGGGGTTGCTGGCGCGCCTTTCAGAAACACGCTTCATTTCAAGCGTGGATCTGAAGGACGCGTTTTGGCAAATACCGCTGGAGAGGAGTTCTCGGGAGAAGACTGCCTTCACGGTACCAGGGCGTCCCCTGTATCAATTTAAGGTGATGCCATTTGGTCTCTGCAACGCTCCGCAAAGTTTGACTTATCTGATGAACTTGGTAGTTCCTTCGGAGTTGCGAGACCAGGTTTTCGTCTACCTAGACGACCTTTTGGTAGTGTCGAAGACCTTCGACGATCACTTAAGAGTTTTAGATATTGTAAGTCGACGGTTGAGTCATGCAGGACTCACCATCAATGTCGAGAAATCTAAGTTTTGTTTTAGCGAGCTTCAGTATCTCGGCTATAAGGTAGGACAAGGTTGTCTGAAGGTGGATCCAGACAAAGTCGCCGCCATCATTGACTTCCCGGTGCCAACAACCACCCGCCAGGTGAGGCGATTCTTAGGAATGGCAGGTTGGTACCGGCGATTCGTCAAGGACTTCTCCACCTTGGCCGCTCCTTTGACCGATACGCTGAAGAAAGGCAAAACTTTCGCACTCAACGAAGATGCAAAGACTGCTTTCAATAGTATCAAGCAGGCTCTAACTACTGCACCTGTGTTGACTAATCCTGACTTCAATAAAGAATTTGTCATTTTATGCGATGCATCCGCGTCCGGTATCGGATGTGTTCTCTGCCAGCGGGACGAAGACGGGGCTGAACGCCCGATCTATTACTTCTCCCAGAAGCTGAACGCTGCGCAGAGAAACTATTCGGTCACCGAACGCGAATGCCTCGCTGCATTTTTGGGGATTCATAAGTTCCGTTCCTATGTGGAAGGGTATCACTTCAAGGTAATAACCGATCACTCCTCATTGAAGTGGTTGATGAGCCTGAAGGACCCTACTGGTAGACTGGCCAGGTGGAGTATGAGACTCCAAGGTTTCGATTTCGAGGTAGAGCACAGAAAGGGTACACTTAATGTGGTCCCTGACGCTCTTTCGAGGGTGTACGAATCTGATGCCTTAACGACAGAAAGCTACATGGCATGTATTGCTCAAGTCGAAACCGAGGAGGTGCTCCACATTGACCTGGAGGACCCAGCGTTCAAGTCTGAAGAGTACCTTCAGCTCATCAGCCGCATCAAGGAGGAGCAGGAGAGATTACCCGACCTCAAAATTTCTGAGGGTTTCATATATAAGAGAATCAAACATTCAGTGGGAAATCCGTTGTTGGACGATCTGTCATGGAAGTTATGGATTCCGACAAAGTTGACGGAATCCTTGATTTCCTTGGCACACCGTCCACCAAGAGCTTCGCACGGGGGAGTGGTTAAGACCATTTATAGGCTCAGGCAGCAGTTTTATTGGCCAGGCTTGTATTCGCAGGTCAAGCAGTTTGTGGACAGATGCGAAACATGCAAGACAACGAAAGCCTCCAATATGACTTTGCGAGCGGAGATGGGGGAGAGCTTTAAGGTAGAACGTCCATTCCAACACCTCTACGTGGACTTCCTCGGCCCCTATCCCAGATCCAGAAGCGGGAATGTGTATATTGTCATAGTTGTAGACCAACTCACAAAATTTGTGTTCATAAAACCCCTTCGGAAGGCCACTGCTGTAAATGTTATTAAATTCCTCCGGGACGAGATCTTCCTAATCTATGGAGTACCCGAGAGTTTACTCTCGGACAATGGTTCTCAGTTTCTGAGCCACGATTTCAAACAGTTGTTGGAAAAGTTTGGAGTAAAGCATTACCGAACTGCAGTATATGCTCCACAATCTAACGCCAGCGAGAGGGTGAACCGATCAATTTTGGCTGCGATTAGAGCATATATCGACCCTCGACAAACAAATTGGGATGCCCATTTGTCGTCGATTAGCAGCGCGTTAAGGACCACGGTACATTCGACTTTAACAATGTCCCCATATGAGGCTCTTTTCGGCCAAAGGATGATAGAGCATGGTGCAGACTATCGCCTACTAAAAGACCTGGGTGGTTTGAACCATTCAGAAATCGATTGGTTGCCGAAAGTGGCCAAGATGAATATCTTGCACACATATCTGAAAACCGCTCTCGAAAAGACTCATGACGCATACGAAAAAACTTATAACCTTCGTAGTCGCAAGGTTGATTTTAAAGTGGGAGATATAATTTATAAACGTAACACTGTGTTGAGCGACGCCACTAAGCATTTTAATGCTAAGTTGGGGCCGAAATTTGTGAAAGTCACCGTAACAAATGTAATTGGTAATAACTTATTTGAAGTTGAAGATAATACGGGGTATAGGACGACGTCCCATACAAAAGATTTAAAAAGATAGTAAAGTGTGATATAAGCAGAGGTAGTTATGCCCGGCGCTCAGCTGTGCATGAGACTCTGTTTCCATTTATAGAAATTAAGTAGGTTAAGTTAATATTAAGTTATAAATAGGTATTAGCTCATATCATATATTGGGTATGCCTAAGTCTATGTATATTGTTTTATCAGTCTTCGTTTTCTTGTGTTTTTGTCACGAGCGGGGCTCATGTCAAAGTCACAAGCTTTGTAGGGAAGACTTTTGCCACCATAAGAATTGATAATGAAATACTTACCTATATCTGAAAACCAAAAATAAAATGATTACTTACCATCGTCGCAATACCAAAAACTCATTTTATTTCACCACATCCTACGACAGCATCAGCAAATATAACTCATACTGATGTAAACCGCCCTTAAGGCGCATATAAATTCACCTAATGATTGAATGACGTAAACCTAAATTCCTCAAACTGTCGTTATACCAAATGACAGCTGACTCCTTTTCGCTAATCGAATACTTCCTGGCAGACAAACCTCCATCATTATTTCTCTTTGCCATTCAACCACCGAGCAGACAACATCTGCTACTTTGTTCATCACGGGTTATTAACAAAAAAATATAATCCGACTGCCCAACATCTACATTGGGTAATCTCAAAATATTTGAGGAATCAGCTTCCATCAACACCAGGAAAGCCGATAGAAGGTAAGAAGAATGAATATTGGATACAGTGGAGTAGTTATTTAGGATTTATCAAGTTGGATTAGTGGTGTAAAAACCCCAATTCTTAAAGATTAGGTAGTCTTCTTGTGGTTTGGCAAAAATTCTTCCACCCCATCTTCTTTGTCCTTTTAGGTATGTTTAACAAGGGAAATCTGTAAAGCGGGACGAGCCGCGCCGATAATAGAATCCAAATTGTAATCAGAGATCACCGTGGGAGCATCAGACGCCAATCTTGGAAGCGTCCAACGCGGGAGCAACCCAACAAGATGTGCAAAAACGCATATCCAACGCGGGAGCATCACACCAATAATGTGTAATAAGAATTCACATTCAACGCGGGAGCACCTTTTAAATCGATCTACATTTGTGTTCTGGAGCACCTAATAATAAAATTAAAGAAACAGCATTTGCGAGGACAGGATTTATTTGTGTTGGTATTTTTGACCAGGAGTCAAATAAAGGATTTGGTTTTGGAAAAGTATTTATAACCAGTGGTAATCTACACGCTGGAATACCAGGTAACTGAGATATATACCTTTTTTTTTTGCAATCTAAATACCTAAATCAGTGGAAGTGCTCCGAACGACAAAAAAATCTGTGCCAAAGTGTGTGTGTAGTGCTCCCTACGCTTCGACCCTACGCTTCGACCCTACGCTTCGACCCTACGCTTCAAATTTTATGCATCGAAAGTTTTCTTCAATCCCTACGCTTCAAAGTTTATGCTTCGAATTTTCGATTTTTGTGATTTTATTCTGCAATTTTTCGAATTTTATTTATCCTTACGATTTTATTTTATTAATTAGTGATCTACATATATATGATTACGTCGTCATTATCGCCTTTTTGTGCGCCTTACGATTCTGTTCTGTAAGACCCATACGTTATATAGAACCCTACGGAACTTTTGGATGGTAATTTCCAGAATTTAACCTTGTGGGATCCTAAGGAACGTTTCAGAATTACCGCATAAGAAAAGATATAACAAAAAGAAAGTAAAACGCCACCGCAGACGGTTAACGTCAACGCGGCATTTTTGGAATTCTTTTTTTTGTCAACGCCCTAACCCTACGCACGAATTGGTTTCAAATTTTGTTCTGCATATTACAACCATCATCCTAATAGCAGAATCATATTCGACAAGCACGATAAGATACTACGCAAACGATACCTACCTGGATTTACCCATCCCGATACATTGGGGATAATAATATTGAGTGGATATACCTACAGTTTTTTTTTTGTTTTGTCCCTTCGATTACGCACAAATATGCACACCGACACCACGCACAATTCAAGAGCACATAATAAATAAACGCATAACATACACATGCGTATGAAACCTTATCGAGCGCACATTCAGCGCAACAAAATCTACGTAATATAAAGATACTGTTCGCCGCAACAAACATATTCTGGTTCGAGCAGCGTTATTCGTCGAAAAGCAAATCTCTCCAGTGGAGTTATTTTGTGAATGCCGACCAAATCCCTGTTTGTATTTCGTCATCGTCGTCGTCGAATCTACGCAGTAAATCTTCTGAGATTAAGTTAGTTTTAAGATAGGATTTCCTTCTTATTTTAGCATCTAAGTTTTTTTTTCTCTTTCTCGTTACGGATGTAAATGTGGTCATTTTTATTGAAAAGCCTAATCAATCAAATCAAATATCAGTGCGAACTATTAGTGCCTAATTTTGAGAAAACATTTTATTTTCGAATCAAATCACGAACAATAGTGTTGAACACGAGAACGACAGAAATCGTATAAATAAACAATTATTTAACCAAAAGAGAAGAATCGCAACGAAAAGAAGTAACGAAAGTCATATCGAAACCAAACATCAATGACCTACCCCAACTTTTTTTTTATTGCCCATACATTTTCATTTGACATATACATAATATAATACCTTTCATTTAACAGCAATTGCTTTTCAGCTAGTACCTGGACGAGAGCAGTGCACTACCCTCCGGAAGGTCTGGTTTAGTTTTTTTTATTAAATTTCATTTCCATACATAATTACATTAATCATATACATATATATTTATTGAACATATATATTTCATCCTCATTTTTATACCTTTCCCTTCCCATCCTACTACATCTGAGTGACGGTGCCGAATTGGAATCGTACACGGAATCCTAAATAACGTACCCTTGGACAAACGGTCCATAATTTTTTTTGAGGGTGCTTGGGTTTCATTTGGTTTTGTTGTTGGAATTTTTGATCGCGTAGCTATACGTTAAAGTTTCATTCG
Source organism: Platycheirus albimanus (assembly GCA_916050605.2). NCBI lineage: Eukaryota > Metazoa > Arthropoda > Insecta > Diptera > Syrphidae > Platycheirus > Platycheirus albimanus. Next base: position 74,585,403 of record OU696697.1, on the reverse strand, counting down.
TTTTGCTTCGGGTTTTTGAGAAAAGATTCTTTTTGTTTGTTTTTTGAAGAAGTATATGCATACACATACGCAACAGTCGTCTGTAAATAAAGTAAATTCGGTAAATAAATGAATATAAGTCAATGTGATTAGCTTTGATAGATAATTATATTATTATCAGTCACATTATTGAATGGAATCGGACGGAATCCGATATTTTTTATTTTCAAAGAGACAATACGTGTTTGAAACAATTAATTTTTTTTTGTATTGAGTAAATTTTCGCTACATAATAATTACCTATCGGTCGCGAACAGTAAGGCTAGAAAGTAGTGATACTTTTTCGTGTCCTTGATAGTTAGTTTTTTTTTATGACAGTTCGCTTAGTTCAGTTTTATATGAAGTTTAGTTATTCACATACTTTTTAATTAACAAGATTAAAGTTCTTTCAGACCATATTAGATTTAATTACGAATATAGTATTTCATGATTATATTTCTTTTTAGAAGTAGCGTATGTAAGATTTTTAGAGTTAAGTTAAGTAAAAATAATTAAGTTTCTTTTTAAGAATTTTGTTATTTAGATGAATAAATAAGTTAATTAATACGTTTTATTTTATAACGTTGATGAAAATTTTGCTTTTCATTTTCTTTTTGAAGTTTTGAGTCGTGGACTTCCTGTTATTGAGACAGGACGTTTGGAATTTATTATCCTTGGTTGTACATAGTTATTTCTGATGGACTAAGGTAATATTTTCGTGGGGGATGGGACATTTCGCTGAGTGAACAACGTAGGAACGGACAGTTTAGGATGGTAGCAGTACGCAACGGAGTTATGTGAGCTAGTGAGTTTACATTGTTTGAGTTAGTTTGGAGTTAGGAGTTTATAGGATGTTTTGGAGTTAAAGTAACTCGCTTCGGCGGGTTTTCTTTGGTTAAGGGGTTTCGTAAACATTAATTTAGATTAGGGTCATACACGGAACCATGGATCCAGTGGTGAAGGAGTTGGTATAATTCCCTCTTCATTGGATATGGGTGGGTTTAGAGACCTTGGGGGTTACATTTCCATCTTCAGTATCCCCCCCCCCCTCTTTGGACAAGTTCAGTCACCCTGTCCAGGAGATCTTCCTATATTAACCGATACTAGGGAAGAATAGATAAATAGGGTATCGCACTATTAATTACATCATTATAGTGCACAATGGTAGCTGAAGGGGCCATGTAGATAGAGATTGTTTATTCGAAAGAGACGTCATTTAGGGTGTTTAAGCTTCAACCGGTAGACTTGATACCTGTCGCCACAAGCGGTGTTTGTATGGGCAGCCCTAGGATTCATAGAAGTAAAGGAGGTTCGGAACATCAGAACCATATGGTCTGCGATATCAAAACGAGGTAACAACCGTCGTGATCGGATTGCAAGTTTCCACCCCTGGACTGAGCATGGCAGGGTGAAGCGCAGGCCAGCCGCGGTGCTAGATCCACGACACCCTTTCGCTGTCCGACGACTTTATAGACCTTCGATTGAGGAAGCTACTCTTGAGATGAGTGTTCTATGTTGTCGTGGGATTGAAGGGGCATGATTAAATGGAATGTAAGGATGCAGCTTCGGGACTCTTTCGGACTACGAACGGGACATGTACGTACTAACCTCGTCTCTATAATTGCCTATTTGGTCGGGAGGATACGTAGGTATGTCTCCTAGGTATTCACAGGGCTGGGCGTGGTTCGAGTTAGGAAAGTATATGATCTTGTTTAAAGTTCGTGGAGGTTTGTTAGTGGTTTTTTCTAGTTCAGTTTAGTTATGGTTTAGTAAGAATTAAGGATACCTGAACATCGGAGGTATAGGAGAGAGTGTGGTCTGGGGGCTAGCCTTCGCCTAGTCATACGATTCTAGTAGCTTGATCGGGTGTATGATAGGTGGGACTAGGTCTCAGCCCGCTCGAAACATTTCGGTAGTGAGATAATTTTTGAGTTAAATTTTAGTTTGAGGTTTGATGCCCTTGGTCCGAGGTGACTTTGGGATCAGTTTTAGTGCTTTGGTCTATGTCTGGTCACATTAGTCACAGGTATGGTGGTCTGCCGTACACGTGATTGAATGGGACCGTCCTCTTACATTTGTATTCTGTTTATTATCTACGTTACAGATGGCGCTCAACTTGGGGCGTAAGATTTATATGCCCTACCAGCCCTATTTGTGCGCTCAGATATAATTTTCTTAGTTACAGATGGCGTTCAACGTGAGGCTAAGTTTTCAAGTCTCATGGGCCCCGTTTGTGCGTTGGATGATGGATAGAAGCATCTGTTCTGTTCATAATTTCGATTTCCATTTATTATCTTAGTTACAGATGGCGCCCAACGTGGGGCACGAGATTTATGTGCCCTACCAGCCCCATTTGTGCGTTAAGATATTACTATCATTCTCTCATTTCATTATCTTAGTTACAATTTTCGCTTTTAAGACCAAAATAATAACCATACGGACGGACCAAGGCACACAACAAGTTATTCTACGACAGAAAACCATAGAGGAAGTTACGCAATTCAATTTTCCGGGCAGTTATGTAGCACTCGATGTCGGAATGGACCTGGATGTTAGCAATAGAATAAATAAAGCCCGTGGTGCATTTGAAATCCTTTCTTTTGTTTGCGACACCAGCAAAATATGGATACGCATCAAGTTGAAACTCTTCGAATCCAACGTTAAATCTGTGTTGTTACGTGCTTCTGAGACATGTTATGTAGCACTCGATGTCGGAATGGACCTGGATGTTAGCAATAGAATAAATAAAGCCCGTGGTGCATTTGAAATCCTTTCTTTTGTTTGCGACACCAGCAAAATATGGATACGCATCAAGTTGAAACTCTTCGAATCCAACGTTAAATCTGTGTTGTTACGTGCTTCTGAGACATGGAAACGCTCTGCCCTCATCTCGATCAAAGTGCTTGATACATTCTGTGGAACTGTGGAACAGGACCGGACAGAAAAAAATTATTGCAGAACCATGCCACGCCACGTTAGTGACTACACTGAGAAAACCTGACGAAAATATAGCTAAACAATTTTTCGAATGAAATCCTCAGGATAACAGACGCGTCGGAAGACAAAAAACAACTTGGAGGTCATCAGTAGCCAGTTGCGCCAAACCGGGACAGGTGGATCTTGTATCTACAATAAGCTCCAGGAGCATATCGTTATCATTAATCAATAGGTACAGTGCAGGAGTTTGGGAGAGACGAAATGTATATATATGAAGGAATTTTTGGTATTATAGTAGATTGAGATTTTAGTTGATATTTATCTCAATATGTAGTGCTTCGTTGATAGGCTAGAGTTGTGGGCGTGAGTTCTAGCCTGTGCAGGAATTTTTGTATATTCCTTGAGCTTTGCTACTGTGCTAACTAAAATGGTGTGCTATATTTGAATTTCTTCTAACTAGCGACGCGCAAGTTCGTATCTTAATTATTGTCATGATACCTTAATTGCAATTGATAATAATCTATGAATCAACTTACCAATGGTCGTCAAGACTGTTAGTGAATATAAAAATGCTTTCGCGAAATTCCACTCATGCTTCTGATGATCGTCGTTAGTATGAGAAAACATCAGAATCGCCTCTGAAGCTGGGTTACCGCCATCTTTATTCAAAAAGGTCGCATCCTCACTCAGTCTCTTTATTAATTGGTTTTGAAATTTTGCAATTTCTAGGGCTGCTAATCTAAAAATAGTTGAAAATTAAATTAAATTAATAAGAGTTGCAAGTTTATAAAATCTGGGTATGTAGATGATACTAGTTTAATATACGTACTTTGTCCAGTTCTCCTTGTAGAGGATATTTAAGGAAACTGTTATGTCCCAGATATTTTCAATGGTACGTTGTCGGACGTCATAGGTGCCCGCCTCTAAGGTGGATTGAGTATCACTTCTTTCATTCAAAATTAAAGTGCTGTTTCTGCCCCCACTGCTGACAAGGATACTGGAATTATTTATGTGATTCTGTGTTGCAAGAAAATTGCTGCCAGTTTGACTCTTAGTTGACGCCAATATCCTCTGTTGATTATGTAAAATTGAATAGTCTTCGTTCTCGATGGTCAGGAATATGAAAGAACCTAAAAAACCAAAAAATACGTAGGACGTACAAAACCGTCTAATAGAAAATATCAAGTTGTGTTTTATGATGCTATAATAATTCATAAAATATTTTGTATCTAATAAATTATCTTGATGTATGTATGTACAAAGCTCAATTTATTTTTACTTGCGCTTAAAGGTACTCTTAGGCAATTACGCATTCCTTAAAAAAAATTCTAACAATCAAACATATCATTGATCACGATGATGAACGGTTTTTTCAATCAGATTTTGTCGTAAGATACAAATTTTAATGTGAAAACACTTTTATAAACAAAATAATAATAATTCTTAATTTTTATAAAAAAAAATTTTTTTTGCTTTAAAAAAACATAAAAATTTTCTTGTCCTCGTTGATTCATACTCGAAATGGATTCACTTGAGAACACTAGATCGGAAACCCTTTGTACGAATGAATTTCGCAAATTTTGGACTTCCGATTGAACTGGTAAGAGACAATGGTCCGCCTTGTTACTCTAAATTCTTTAACGATTTTTTCAAGTTTATATCGTCAAAGTCCTTATATCTCCTCTAAACCATCCTGAGAGCAATGGTTTGGCAGAAGACCGTGAAGAGCGTGCTTAAAAAGTGTTTATTAGATAGTAAACTGAGGTTCAAACGATTGTTTGATTAACAACATACAGCTGATGATTTCCTTTAAAAGTATATCGCAACACTCCATCTATGACAAATTTAGCACTGTTTTTTAATTATTTTTAAGCAACCAATGAATACACCAATAAGCATGCTCAAATTTAATAAAAAGGATGAAAGTGTATAGGAAGGTATGGGAATAAGGTTAATAAGCTGCAAACCATTGTTTAAAATAAAGGTCAAGCTTTTCCTGATAGAACAATTTTGATGATGATGATTATAGTCCAGTCGACAGGTCGGAAAAAGTGGGTTTAGGTGGAAAAATGTCAAAAGTTAATGAAACTTGGGGATTTCGTTCACGGATAGTTAACAAACGTTTTGCTAAGTTTTTGATCTCGAGGGCCCTGTGCTAAAAGAGGGAGGGGGGAACTGCACATTTTTTGACGATGCTCCGGTTTTCCCTCAATAACTTTTTTTCCTTACGTCCTATGGCAAAAACATATTCTCCTTTTTTGTAGAGCATAATTTCCCACAATTTTGTTAATACAATCATCTTTGTATGTCAATTTATTCCCGAGATATGGCGCTTCATTTTTCATTTAATTATTATTCATGTACATATATACGAAGAAATATAGTGGAGCTCTGCATTTCTTGACATTGCTGTGTTTCGAAACACTATGTTTCCGTTACGAATTGACATATGCAAAACTATTTGAACTATTGAAATTGTAGGAAATTTAACGTTCTACAAAAATCTCAATTACATTTGTTCCCTAGGACATAAGGAAAAAAAGTTAATGAGGAAAAACAGGAGCAATGTCAAACATTTTGCAACCCCACCCTCCTCTTCTTTTTTCATTTTTTGGCAATAAAAATTGACATACAACAATTTTTTAGCATTCAAATTGTAGGAAATTTAACGTTCTACAAAAAAATGAAATGTAAGAAGTAAAGAAAAAAAGTTATTAAGAAAAAACCGGAGCAAGGTCGAAAATTTTGCATTTCCACCTCCCTACTCTTATTCAATTTCTTCGTAAGCAAATGACATACAACAATTTTTGAACCATCAAAATTGGAGGAAATTTAACGTTTTGTTTCGTAAGACGTAAGGAAAAAAAGTTATTGAGGAATTACCGAAGCAAGGTCGAACAATTTGCAGTTCCATTCACCTCCTTTTTTCCCATTTCTTCGTAAAGAATTGACATAATAACAATTTTCGAACTATTGAAATTGTGGGAAATTTAACGTTCTACAAAAATGTTGAGTTAGCTTTTGCCATAGGACGTAAGGAAAAAAAGTTATTGAGGAAAAACCGGAGCAACGTCGAAAAATTTGCAGTTTCCCCCTCCCTCTTTTAGCACAGGGTTATCGAGCAATGCCGTCTTTACCATAAGGGCACATGGAGCTCGTGTCCAAGGCCCCTCTCGTGACAGGGGCCCGGAAAGACTGATATATTCAATTACACTATACAACAAGTATGCTCTTTGGAAAACTATAAAATTTCTAGGATAAATCAAATCCACTTTTCAGTTTGTTTATCCATGGATGAAACAACCTTTTTTGTTCAGTTTTTCTGGTAACAATTCAGTCAAAATCTCAAATGGCGTTGGCTGTTTCATCCTCTGGCATTGTGCCACCTTGCTGGAAGGCGGTCGAATTGAAGCTGCTGCTGCCTATGAATCTTCTCACTATTAACACCACCAACGTGCACATGCACAATGACCAAGAATTTGACGAAAGCGAAATTGATGCAAGAATGATATCGTTCGCCCAAATTTTTGGAAGTTCACATTCTATTCGAAGGAAGAGCTCGTCATCAAAGTGTTCCCCGGCTTTGTACAAAAATATAAAAATCTCGAAAGGGAACGGGTAATACCCGCAGCAAAGAATAAGAACGTCGATAGCTTGAATTTCATAATTCAAAGTCGAATCGCTGGACAACTGCATTCACACAAATCCGTCGACAGCGTGACCGACGAGGATGAAGCGACCAACTATCCGACGGAATTTTTGAATTCGCTTGATGAGCCAGCATAATTTACTCTGCTGCATAATTTACAGCTGAAAGTGGCAAGGTTTAAAGGAGTGGAAGTCCTTATCCCACGAAATCCAATTATTCCTACTGATCTTCCATTCCAATTCAAGCGAATTTAGTTCCCCTTTATATTGGCTTTTGCGATGACATTCAAAAAATCGCAAGGCCAATCGTTGGAAGTCTATGGGATTAATCTCGAATTTTCCTGTTTCTGTTAACTATGTATATCACTCTCCACTTTTTTCGATTCTATTTCAATAAATTACATTGAAATTTGAACTATAAATAAAAAATGTTTTTGTCGTTCACTTTTTTAACAGGGCCCCGAATTCTTGTGTGCCCAAGGGCCCCAATATGGCCTGAGACGGCCATGCTCTCGGGGTCAAAACTTAGCAAAATGTTAGTTTACTATCCTTGAATAGAACCTCCAAGTTTCATTAACTTTTGACCTTTTTCCACCTAAAATTACGTGTCGACTGGACTATTACCATTGAGTTTATATACATAGAGGAATCACGAAACATTACGTTACTACGTCACTAGGTGGCACCAGGTACACCAAATCAAGATTTTATATTTTTGTAGATCTTTTATATTTTTTTGTGGAACCCATTGACTTGTGAAAAAAGCAAAACAAAAAATGAATGTGATTTCGAGGGGTTGGTATTTTTACTTGCGATTATAGGTACTATAAGGCAAGTTATGCATTCGTCGAAAAAAAAAGTTTTGAGATAACAATCAAACATGACATTACGATGATAGCGAAGACGAAAAAAGATGGTCTAAAAATTCTGTCCGTCTGTATGTCTGTCTGTCTGTCTGTCTGTCTGTCTGTCTGTCTGTATGTAGACCTAAACCCAAACGGGTGGGCCGAATTGCTTCAAACTTGGTATATAGACTTTTTTAGGTATTGTACAGAAAGGAAATTGAAATTTTTTTTTTAGCTCAAAAAATAACGGTACCTGCCATACAACCGTTACGTTAAAGCTTATTTTTCTCAAAAACGACTCTAACGATTTTTAATTAAAAAAATCAGTGTTGCTTTTTAGGTACGACCGATCATATGGCTGAGAAAAAAAGTTTTAAAAAATGGCTAAGAACGGTACTTTCCATAGGACCGTTTTTTTTGCTTTCGACTATCTCGAAAACGACTCAACCGATTCTTTCGAAATTTCACACACATATAGCTGTAGGTAGCTCAATTTGTATTGCATACCAATATTTTTGAAAAATATTTTTTTGTATTTTTAAAAGCATTTAAAAAAAAAATTTAAAAAATTAATATTTTGAAAACTGCTTATTAAATTTTTTTTAAAAATTTTTAAATAAATGTATTTGCTGAATACCTTGAAAAAAAATTATTAAAAAATAACGGTAGCTCTTACAATGCCATGCTATATCTTTTTGTAAAGCCAAAAACTTGTTTTTTTTATTGTAATTTTAAATGAAGTTTTTTTATTGAACCGTTTTCAAAATATTAATTTTCAAACTCAAAATTTGGAAAAAAAATTAAAAAAAATAATTTCAAAACTAATTTTTTTCAAAATTTTACGTAATTAGGTATTATTTTTGTTCTCAGAATTCAATACTTCAATGATTTTTAAATTTAACACTGAAAATCGTTTGGTTTTATGACTTTTTGTTGTCAAGATATTGAAAAATAACCGAACCTACTTCTTCACAAAAACAAGAAAATCTAGCCATACTGGATGGCACAAGGTATCATTAAGCCATTTGTTTTCGTGTTTTTGTGAAGAAGTATGTTCGGTTACTTTTGAATAGCTTGGCAAAAAAAGTCATAGAGCCATACGGTTTTCAGTGTTGGATTTAAAATTAAAAGGAGCATTGAATTTGGAGTACAAAAATAATACTTAATTACGTAAAATTTTGAAAAAAATTTGTTTTAAAATTATTTTTTTTAAATTTTTTTCCAAATTTTGAGTTTGAAAATTAATATTTTGAAAACGGTTCAATAAAAAAACTTCATTTAAAATTACAATAAAAAAAACAAGTTTTTGGCTTTACAAAAAGATAAAGCATGGCATTGTAAGAGCTACCGTTATTTTTTAATAATTTTTTTTCAAATTTAAGTCATGTTTTTAGAAAATTGCCCCTCCCGGCTAAACGGAGGGGAATAGACCCCCCTCCCATACGATTTTTTTCTTGTCTCAACCCAACCTACACGCTCTAGCTTTTTGGCACAACGCTCGTGAATCACCCTGTATAGAACCCGTCTCTTCATTTGCATGGTACAAGCTAATCACTCGGTTTGGACCAATTTCAACGAAAGTTTCAAATATTTTATTACAAAAATCCTCATTTCAAAGCAATTTTTTTTTCATTGCAAAGTTTCTCAAAATAGTTTTCCTCTATTTTGAAAAATTTTTAAAAAATTAATTTACGATCAATATACATAATGTACCTAATTGCAAAGTGAAATTAGTTTTCACTTTCTGCATTTTTGTTTATCCATTTCTTGACCGAGATTGTATATTTTTATGGAATACCTATTCCCTACCTATTCCTTACGGTATTTTCTTTTAGTTGAGATAGCAAAAACGTAAATGCATACACAGACTCATACATATTTGTATAAAAAAATGTCGCAGCAAAGTAAAGGACAAGCATGGTGCGGGCTGAAGGGACATGGACAGACTCGCCTCACGTGACTGTGAGCTCACAGGTCGCAGGTATACCAATTTTTGTTAATTGTGTGTGTGAGTTTTGTGCCAATCCTCTCTGCTTTCTGGATATAGCAACCCAGACAAAAATATCAGCACAAATAACAGGGAACCAAACAAAAAAAAAACAAGAATTCACACAAAAACAAATGTACAGGGTGCGCCAGAGAAACTTACTTATTTGAAAAAATTCCCGCGCGGTGAGTTGGGTAGGTAGAGGGGCAAGAGGGGGCGCATCTGGAGGGGGAAGTTCCCAAGTTTGTTTCTCCCTCCAGTCAGTTGCCATCACGCTCCGGTCTTGAGAGCGAGTTACTGTCTGGTGTGCGATGTCGGTAATGGGAATAATTGGTCCTTATTTTTTTTGAAGAAAACGAACGCGCAGTTACCGTGAATGGAGCTCGTTACAGGAACATGATCGAGAAACTTTTTCTTCCAAGACTCGAAGAAATGAACGTTAGGAACGTGTGGTTTCAGCAAGATGGAGCCACAGCACACACAGCACGAGACTCAATGAATTTGTTGCGACAACATTTCCCCGACCACCTCATCTCTCTCAGAGGCGATCTCCAATGGCCGGCACGCTCTCCAGATTTGACTCCATGCGATTTCTTTTTATGGGGTTATTTGAAATCCCTGGTTTATGTCGATCGACCACGGACCATAGCACACCTCAAGAACAACATTCGCGACGCCATTGCCAACATACCGATTGATATGCTGCGAAGAGTGGATACGAATTTCAAAAATCGACTTCATCAGTGTATGCGGCCCCCTCGCGGGCTTGACCTTGGCGTCGGTGAGGGGGCTTAAGTACACTCCAAAAATATTTGTCGGCAAAAATTTTAAACAAATAAAGAGTGGAAAACCAACAAAGCCCAAAAAAACAAACAAACAAACAACAATTAACAAATATGGACAATACACAAATGACAGAAGAAACAAATCGGACGGGGATATACGTTCAAATGTCGGCAGGAGTCGCGACTGCCGGCACGGGCTTGGCCCCGCAAGGGGATAAGTCGCCAGTGACAACAAAATTCTTAAGCTTTTCATCTGAGGATGAACTACTGGCTTCGAGCCAGGAAACACTCACGGGTAGCAATATCAGTACTGGAAGCTTCCGTACGGTAGAGTTGCCCAAACCGTCCGGTACAGGTAGTACCAGCCATAGTACGCCTGTGCCAAAAAAACCGAAAAACACGAAAAAGAACCCTGATAGCAAAGCCAGACATAGCGGCGCTACTCAGGACAAAAGCGAAAGTGCCCAATTGCGAAATCAGTTCAAGAAGGCGACCTTTATTCTAGGCAAGATTGCCAAAAATGAGGAAGCTGGAACTGTTCAAGAGAGGGACTTAGAAGACAAGAAAAAGTATATGAAGATTGTTGAAGAGTACAACAATCTTCTTGAACAATCCAAAAAACGCAACCGATCAACCGAAGAGGACAGTCAGGCTGCTAAGAAGAGTAGGACTGAGAGAGGAGCATCATCATCGAGAGCGATGCGCCCACAGCGTACCGCCAGCGAGACAGTCAGAGACGATCTCCAGGTAGCTGTGGTAGATGAGCTCTGCTCGGGTGGCAAATCTTTGTTGCCCGTGTGGAATTCCATCGAAGCAAAACTCTCGGAAATGGTGTTCCTTTACTCAACCTCTACGACCGAAGGCCCATGCCCATGTTTCGACTCTAGCGAGATGCTCAGAGGCTGCAGGGTGATCAAATGCGGTGATGTGTTCTCTAGGGAGTTCCTTAGTTCGTGCATTGCTAAGATTAGCAATGACTGGGAGGGTTTGAGACTCAAACTAATTCCAGCTAAGGATATCCCTAGACAGCCCAAAGCTCGCATTTGGTTACCGCAAATGAGCATCAAACCTAGTGGTGCGGATCTCATTCGTGGGCTACAAAGGCAAAACCCGACTGTTCCTATGCATGAGTGGTCTGTTATCAAGGCTGAGGAACCACAAAAAAACTCGTCCACTTTCCTCCTGATGATAAGCGAGGAAAGCATACCAGCCATAATCAAAGCCAACCACAAGCTGTTTTTTGGCATCAGGAGTGCCAAGATCAAAATTCTGCCAAGTCTGGACGCTGCAAACGAAGAATTAAAGGGCGAAGAAATTGAAAATGCCCGAAGCGAACAACCAGACGAGGCAGATGAATCGAACCAAGCTGAAACTGATTCAGATTAATCTGAAGCACAGCAAATGTGCCTCAGATAATCTGAGAGTCTTCCTAAGAGAGGAAGACATCGATGTAGGCTTGGTTCAAGAACCGTGGATCAATGGCCTCAAGATAAGAGGTCTCCAAGACAGCCGATATGATCTCTTTTATAAGCCGGACAATCAAATCCAAGGTAAGCCTCGTACATGCATTCTAGCTAAGAAACATTTAAAAGCCTTTTTATGTCCAAATCTTAGTACACCGGATCTGACAGTCGTCAAACTGGGGAATGATAAAACCGACAGCCTCCTGCTGGCATCTGCCTATCTGGCTCACGATCGAGAGACACCGCCGTGTGAGGTCGAGCAGGTAATAACCGAAGCCAAGACAAAGAAGACGGACCTGCTCCTGGGATGCGACGCCAATGCGCGTCATTCGCTATGGGGTAGTTCGACTATCAACGAACGGGGTGAGTCTTTATTTGATTTCATTATAAACAAAAATTTAACCGTATATAACAGAGGTAATACCCCCACCTTCGTCTTTCCAAGTACTGAAAACTTTGAAGGTTGGGAAGATGTATTAGATATAACCGTAGGTACGAACAATATAAAGTCATTAGTTGAGAACTGGAGAGTTTCCAACTTGAAATCGTTTTCGGATCACAAGTGGATTCTCTTCAATTTAAATTTTGAAACTGAAAACCCTCCACCATATAGAAACCCGAAAAAAATTGACTGGGAGAAATTCGGTCAAATAATAAAAACCAAACTTAGCCGGATACCAAATATTAATATAGACTCGGTTACAGAACTAGAGGCAAAAGTTAGCACCTTTGAAAAAGCCATGAGCACTGCTTTTAAGGTATCTTGCCCAATCAAGTACAGTAAAAAAACCTTCCCTGCGTGGTGGAACGAAGATTTAGCAAATCTCAGGAAAATGACTAGGGCTATCTTCAATATCTGCCACAAATACAAATTTTTCCAACCGTACAAAGACTGCCTTAAAATATACAAACGCTCTCTGTCTTTAGCAAAGAAACAGTCCTGGAGGGAGTTCTGTCACTCTATAGAAGACATTAAGGACTCTGCAAGATTGGGTAGAATCTTGTCTAAGGAGCATACAAATCCATCTTTTCTTAAAAAGATGGATGGTTCCTGGACTGACTCTCCTGCGGAGTCCCTTGATCTTCTGATGACCACCCATTTCCCGGGTTGCAAAGACAGCAATTCCAACATACCACAAAATCTAGACGTGCAGACTGCACTGCTGGACAATCACAGAACCGTAATTAGCAAAGAAAACATAGCCTGGGCTATAATGAGTTTTGACCCGTATAAGTCCCCTGGCCTGGATGGCATTCTGCCAGTTATGCTGCAGAAAACACTAGAAATGACTATTCCATGGCTAGAGGCAATCTTCGTAGGATGCCTATCACTTAACCATATTCCAAATACTTGGAGGCAGGTTAGAGTAGTTTTCATTCCCAAGGTCGGCAGGCGTGGGCACGAATCCGCTAAGGATTTTCGGCCTATAAGTCTAACGTCTTTTGTCCTGAAAACTCTTGAGCGCATCCTAGACATACATATAAGAGGAATCCTAGAAAGATCTCCCCTCTCAAAATCCCAACACGCCTATCTCAAAGGCAGATCCACCGAAACGGCTCTGCATGAGGTAGTAAGAACGATAGAAAAAACCCTACACTACAAAGAATTTACAATGGCATCCTTCCTAGACGGGGAAGGGGCCTTTAATAATGTTCTAACTGAATCAATCCGTCAATCACTAGTCGACTTCGGGGTCGATGAATACATACGTAATTGGATAGTTTCTATGCTTAGTAGTAGAATTATTCAGGCATCTTTAGGCAATATCCAAACCATCAAATTCGTTAATAGAGGTACACCACAGGGAGGTGTTCTTTCACCCCTACTGTGGCTTTTTGTTATGGACAAAATTCTTGTCGAAATGGAGGACAGTGGAGTGAAGGCCGTAGCTTATGCGGACGACTTGGTCGTTCTTGTGTCAGGAAAGTTTTTACCTGTTATTAGTGAAATAACAGAAAGGGCTTTGAGGAAAGTCAGCAACTGGGCCACTAGCTGTGGTCTTGGAGTTAACCAAAGTAAAACTGAACTGATGCTCTTTACGACCAAAACTAAGATACCAACCTTCTCTCTACCCCGCCTTAATGGACAAGTGTTATCACTATCAACCCGTGCTAAATATCTAGGAGTAGTACTCGATCCCAAACTCAGCTGGAAAATTAACATTGAAGAACGCGTAAAAAAGGCCTGTATAGCCTTTTATGCCTGTAGCAAAACATTCGGTAAGAACTGGGGTCTTCAATCGAAGATGATTCTGTGGACGTACACAGCCGTGGTACGACCTATTCTCACCTACGGCTCGATTGTTTGGTGGCCCGCTCTCAGCAAAGCCTACAATACTGACAAGTTAAATAAGGTTCAAAGAACGGCTAGCATCGGTGTCACAGGGGCTCTTAGGTCTTGTCCAACAGATGCCCTAAACGTTATTCTGAACCTTTTACCACCCGACCTTCACACTAAATACTTGGTATCCTGTAGTTCAATTAGACTAAAGGAGACCGGTTGTTGGACCGAAAGACCATACGGTCATAGCAATATCTCAACTCTTTTACCTGCCGATTTAACCCTATACCCCACTGACTACTGCAAACCATCTCTTAGCCTCCATAAAAGTTTCAAAACAGGTTTTCCTTCTAGAATAGAATGGGAAAACGATGATGTTATAGGAGACTTTGACATAACGATCTTCACTGATGGTTCCAAGATGGAGTGTGGAGTAGGTGCGGGCGTTTTTTCAGAAATACTCAATGTATCCAAGTCCTTTCGACTCCCTGACTTTGCTAGCGTCTTCCAGGCGGAAGTTCTTGCAATCAGGGAGGCTTGCAAATTACTGCAACAATACTCGCATCTAAACCGAAATGTTGCTATACTAATCGATAGTCAGGCCGCTATCAAGGCATTGAATTCGACATCCACTTCCTCCAAATTAGTCAGGCAATGCCAGGAAGAACTGGATGATCTTGGCTCAAACCTGAAAGTCACTCTGCTCTGGGTTCCAGGGCACAGTGGTTTTCAGGGGAACGAAAAAGCAGATGAGCTTGCCAGGCAAGGATCAGCCCTTCACAGCTCACTCGCCGAAGCCGTCAACATTCCGCTGGGGGCTGTGAAGGGCATTGTCTTATCACACTTTACATCCGTATCTAATCAAAGGTGGAGCAATTTGACCAATTGCATCATATCCAGGAAGATGTGGCCTGCCTACAATAAATCACGAACAAACGCATTGCTAAGCAAAGACCGGTCAGATATAGCCAGGGTGGTGGCAATAAGCACGGGCCACTGGCCAGTGGGGTTGCATGCTGCAAGGATTGGTATTCCTTTCAACGACTTCTGCCGATCCTGTAGAGACGAGGCAGAGAAGGAAACTGTTTCCCACTTACTATGCAAATGCCCAGCTTTATCTCGCACCAGGATGCGAATCCTGGGTGAAGATTTTTACGAAGATCTTGGGGAATTGTCAAATAAAAAAATCAAAGATTTGATCAAATTTCTGAATGCGACAAAATGGCTATAAATAAATCGTCTATCCCGAAAATCACATCCTCAACTAGTCCATCCCACCCCTCTTCTTAAAATCTTACTTAGTCCCCCTAATCAAGCAATCAGGGGATCTGCATGGGACCCATCTGAGGGTCATACATCCCACCTAGGTGGTGGGGTATGATCTGGGTGGTTCCTATGCTGGACCCTTTTACAAGGACAACTCCCTGCACGATTTCAATGTTCCCTTACCAACCAGCACCCTGCCTAGGTGGCATATAGTCTGGAGTCTGGCTGCTTGAAGTCGACCAGGGAGTGTCCTGGCAGCTTATAAATATCTTACCTCCCCCCCACTCAGCCAGCCCTTATTGACGGATTCAATATGACCTTACCAACCAGCACCCTGCCTAGGTGGCATATAGTCTGGAGTTTGGTTGCTTGTAGCCGACTTAAGGGTGACTGAGCGGCTTATAATTGTCTCCCCTTCCCTCCCTTCCCTCTCGTAGTCCCTTTCTCACAACCCCTCTAATCAATCAGGTCTTTCTTGACGGGGAAACCCTCTTTAGAACCATACATCTCGCCTAGGTGGCGGTTTTGTGTTTCTTGGGGGGCTTCTACGCCAAGCCCTCGTACTGGACCAATCCTGGACAAAACCAGTGTACCTTTACCAACCAGCAACCTGCCTAGGTGGCATAAAGTCTGGAGTTGGGTTACATTGAACTGTCCTATGTTTTGGTCTGGTAGATTGAATCACCTTTCCAAAAGAAAACTAGTTCTTCCCGTCCTTCTCCGTGGAACACATACCATCACATCCGTCTAAGCCTCCGTTAAGTTGTTTGGTTAATGGTAACAAAACGGCGCACACCAGCGCTAATTGGGTTCTTTAAGGAGTTTTTCAACTCAAATTAGAACCGCCATCTCTACCTACCTACCTACCAGTGTATGCGCAATGGGGGTCGCCATTTATCCGATGTCATTTTTAAGACTGCATAAAAAAAAATTGGGATATTGTATTCTCAAATAAAAAAAAAATTTAAAACAATAACTGAAGTACTTTTTTTTTATTAACCTTTCAAATAAGTAAGTTTCTCTGGCGCACCCTGTACCTATCAATTTCAACTCCAGCCCATTATTGTTGTTTTGTTTGTGTTGGTAAGATACACACATGTTGATCGTTAAGGGAGGATGCAGGATAGCAGTCCACATCTGCTTGTCGATAATATATCCACATTCCACATGGAATCTAAAAATGGTTCGTGCTTATGTTAAATCATAACGCCACCTAAGTGACGAAGTAACGCACTATTCTGTTTTCAACGAGGTGGTTCCTCTATGTATACAGGGTGTCCCGAAACTCAACGTCAAGCGGGCACCGGGTGAAAGGGTAGGTTATGTCCGTACTGGGAAAAGTAAGGAAAAAAATCCATCTCGCTTTGTTTAGTAAAAATAGTAATATTTATAAAAATTATAAAAATCGTTACACTAGACCACACTTTTAGGTACTGTGGTCACAAATTTTCATATTTTGCGGTGTTTATTTTTTTATGTAATCCTTACTAACTATGCTATTATTCCCAATTAAAAATCCAAAAATAAATATCGTAGTTTTCGTAAGAAAAATAAAATTTGACTGAGTCATGGTGAAATTTTTTTTTTAAACTTAACTTACTTCATACTTTAAACAAAATGTAACGCACTACCCTCGGCAAGTTATTTAAAAAGTTGGCCCATTTTACCAAGATTTCAAAATGGTACAACACTTGCTAATTATTCACCCATAAAAAATATTATCAAAATTTAAACCGCTGTGGAGCATTATAAATTAGGACTAAAAAATTGGAAAGTATTGTATTGTTCCCTATTAATGTATTACTGAAAACTTTATCCATTCATAAATCTTAATGAAACAAATGAAAAAAATTTAATACATTTTATTTTATCTAAAAGCACTTTACACTAAAGCAAATGTTCAAATTGTTTACCCTCGGCACGAATACAGGCTCTGCATCGCCGCAGAAAAGATCTGTTCATCAGACGTCCAAATCTCCTTGCATTAATATCTTCTCCTGCTTCAAGAATTTTTTGGCGTAGTTCGTCTCTATTTAGAATTGGTTTATCATAAACTTTTTCTTTTATGCAGCCCCAGTAAAAGAAATCGAGCGGGTTTAGGTCCGGAGAACGAGGAGGCCACAAAATTGATCCAAGGCGCCCAATCCACCTATCGGGATACTCAGTACTCAGGTAATCCCGTACTAGACGAGCATAATGTGCTGGGCAACCATCTTGTTGAAACCAAATGTCTCGATAGATGTTCAATGGTACATTTTCTAACAAATTCGGCAGTTCATTTTGTAAAAAATGCAGGTAGTTTTCGCCTTTTAGATTTTCTGGCAGCTCATATGGTCCAATTATTTGTCCATTTAAAATTCCGGTCCAAATATTTATTTTAAATTGATATTGAGAGCGGTCTTCACGCATAAAATGTGGATTCTCTCTGTGCCACTCATGTAAATTATGCAAATTCAAATAACCATCTTTTTTAAATGTATTGCCAGGAAGTTGCATCTTTTGTTGTTGTGTTGGCCAGTGTTTTTCTTAACAAGGGTAGAATTTTCCAAATTTTTAGTCCTAATTTATAATGCTAGCGGTTTAAATTTTAATAATATTTTTTATGGGTGAATAATTAGCAAGTGTTGTACCATTTTGAAATCTTGGTAAAATGGACCAACTTTTTAAATAACTTGCCGGGGGTAGTGCGGTACATTTTTTTTAAAGTATGAAGTATCAAAGTTAAGTTTAAAAAAAAAATTTCACCATGACTCAGTCAAATTTTATTTTTCTTACGAAAACTACGATATTTATTTTTGGATTTTTAATTGGGAATAATAGCATAGTTAGTAAGGATTACATAAAAAAATAAACACCGCAAAATATGAAAATTTGTGACCACAGTACTTAAAAGTGTGGTCTAGTGTAACGATTTTTATAATTTTTATAAATATTACTATTTTTACTAAACAAAGCGAGATGGATTTTTTTCCTTACTTTTCCCAGTACGGACATAACCTACCCTTTCACCCGGTGCCCGCTTGACGTTGAGTTTCGGGACACCCTGTATAAACTCAATGCTATTACTTACTTCTATATAGTTTTTCTTTTTTAGGCACATACTTTATACTACTTGCACTTCTTACTTTTAATTTTTTATTATTATTTTTTAAATTAGTATTTGAATTTATTTATTAAATTAGTACAATCTTTTCTGTAACACTTATGTTTGTACATTAAATAATGTTTATTTAATTTATTTAATTTATTTAAATGAGATATTGTATCTTACGGTGTATAAGTTAATAAATACATAAAGACTTGATTTGATTTTGATTTGGGTCACACATAATATGTGCTTGTTCCTAAATGCAAACACATTTTAAAATCGAAACTTTATGAAGCCGAATGTATTGCGCAAAAGTATAAACTTATTCAAAAGAAAACACAAATTAAGTATCAGCTGGGAGGACCTTTTTGAATTGTTGTTATCAATTTTCTTTTGCATCGTCTTAGGATTCCTAAATATTTCACGGCATTCTTCGCGACGTCAAATCCATATTATAAGATCGTTAGAATATAAAATTTTCTATTACAGTTAATTAACTTTTATAGTAAAAATAGAATTTTGGGGCACTGTAAAGATTTTTGGGCAGTCTTATTGAATAAGTAACGGAAAATACGCCAGATTTTTTGTTTTGGAAAAATCGCCCTTTTTTAGCTCAAAACTGGAAAAAAGAAAAACAAAATAGTTGGAAACTAGGCCAGATATTAGTGGAAAACGAGTCAGAAAAATAATTGAAAATTGAAATATAGTAAGTAGTAGTATATAGTAGTAGAAAGTATATTATTCTGGCCTAGTTTCCAAATAAAGTTTTGGAAAAAAAACAGAAAATGATTAAAGGTATTTTTATACTAGATGCAGGTGGGCACCACGCCCCGCATCTGCCGAATTCGGGTTTTAAGGTATTTTTATACAAGACGCAAGTGGGAGTGTTCAGGGACTTATCAAAACACATCTGCGACGCGATGGTGGGCAGGTCTATTCGCGCCCCAGACCCCCCGCCACCATCAAAACACCACGACGGGTGGGAGGCCAAGGGCGCGTCAAAATATTATCAAAAAAGCCTTTTTTTTTAATTTTTAGAAACAACATTATTTTGTTTATAAAAAGAACTTCACACTTATAATTTTATCCAAATCCGTCGTTTGTTTTAAAAGACTATCACATTTTTAAATTTATAATTTCATCGAAATCCATCGAGTGGCTTACAAAAAATAAAATAAAATGTATACAAAAAACATTATTCAGAAAATTGCATCAAAATCAAGGGACACGATTTTGAGGAAAACGTGTCTTTCCACAATTTTTAATGCAGGTACCGTTAGTTTTATAGCTAGAATGCCAATTTCAGAAATCCCTCTGTGTTCCAACTTCCAAGGTTGAAGCGAATCGCTCCAGCCGCTTAGGCTGGAATCAGGAATAAGACCCTTATCAGTTTTTTTTGTCAAAGGAAATTACATTAAAATGCAAAAAAAAAAAAAAAAACAGATAAACAATCAATGCAAAAGCATAGACGTAATACAAAAACACTTTGTTCTTACCTAAAAGTGTATAAGCTAAGAGCAATGAACAAATTGCTAAATTTGTAATCAAGCCCACCCAATACGACATGGGCTTTGTAGTCGGTGGTCCTCCAAAACAGGAGCAGAATGTCCGTTCCTGTTTTCGATTATTGTAGCCGCCGGAAACAACACCCACCGAGTTTTTGTTATTGATGGGGGTTTTGGATCCAATATTTACACCGCTCATCCCAGTAGAACTCATGTGACTTTTAGCACTGCTGGCACCCACGACCATTGATGAATTCACATTTTGCATACTTTTACCGATGATAAGAATATTATCTGGTAAGTCCGATGTTAAACCGACTACACCGCTTCCAAGACCGATTTCACTTTGATACTTCAGCAAATTGGAAACTTCGTCACTGTTTGGGGAAGTTGCCGTTGTCATCGTTGTTGTAGACGCCACCGTTGCTGTCGCCATCGTTATTCCATTATTGTTCAGAGACTTTCCGAGTGTCAATACGTATTGGTATTGATCGGTTGCTTGTGGGGACGGCGGTGGCGGTGACATGGTCATAGTCATTAGTAAGGGCGATGGTTGCAGTTGAGGGGGCTCAAGTTCTACACTCATTTTACTTATAATTAAATAACTGCCTTTTTCTAACAAACAACTCCGCCTTTCTTGTTTGGGCCACTATTTGAATGTTCTCGGCATTTTCTTATTAAGTTTATACTCGTAAGTACGTAGTTTTGTGTGGTGATATTTGAGTAACTAATTTTTAAGAATTAAGACTTCTTGTTTTGAGTTCGTGGTTTTCCTTGTTGTTATGCTCGTTGATCAGAGCCAAGTTTATAAAAAATTCCTTAACTTTAAATTGGTCCTGCATCTCATTTAAATAGAATTTCACAAATAGGTCCTGTTAGCAACTATAACTCAAAAAATCCAAATGATGTACTGTTGAATGTATGATGTTTGTACCGATGGAGGTACAGAAGCCCTAGGAATTTTATTAATTTCCTTGTACTAGTCTTTGAAATATCCTTAATATTTTTGATTTAGACGTGACCACAAAAAATTCACCGTGGTTTGGAAAAGAAAGCTCAAATCTGAAAGAAAATTGGAAAATTGCTCATAAATCAATATTTTGAATTAAATTAAACTAGTGGTGTATTATTTTTTTCTCCTTCAAAATGTATGTGATATACTCGGAAGAAAAAATGCTCAACACTTACGAAGAATAAGATCAAGAATTAATTTTTGAGGCAAAACCTTAGAAAACACTAACTATAATAACTTTTTTACTTGGAAGGTTCCCAATGATCAAATATAACTTATAAGTTATAGTTACAACTTACATGGAGGTAGACAAAAAACTTTAAGAATTATTTTATATTTATGTTAACTTAAAAAAAAACTTACTGCTGCTATGCGGGCGTTCTTAATTATACCCTTATGCTTATAGGGGGAGAGCTAGGTTAAAAAATGCTTTGAGTTTAATCAAGCTGATTATTTGACAATTGGTTATAGTAGTTTTAGCGTCGGATATATGTATGTATATGCTGTCAAACCGGTTATGATTGTCGTTCACTTGACCGACCGCAGTATGTGTGTGTACTGTGTACACTGCTGGGATGATCTTAAGATTGCGTGACAATTTCATCAAAATCGGTCTAGCATTTTTTGAGTCCATACATACACCATACAAATAAAAAAATAATCTGGGGATAGTTTCTACCCATTTTCTTACGTTATTCGGCATTTTTAAGGGTTGGCGATAATCAAATGTCACAATAACTTTCATTTTTTTTACGTATGTACCTATAATATTACAAACTTTCATTGGTATACAAATTAATTTCAAAAGGTTTATTTGATTAGCTGATATTAAGCTCGAAAGACAAGAAGCATAAAGGCGCTAATCGGTTGTCGGACATTTTTACCATTGCTGTTACTGTTACTGTTCATGATCTGTTGAATTTCATTGCGAGCCGTTTTCATTTATTTTAAGTATTTTTAAGGGTTAAGACAAGACGTATTTTTTATGGTGTGGCTTGAATTTTTCACTAAAAGTTTTCTCAAATACCTATACAAAATGTTGATGAAGATGATGAAAAGAACAGTGAAGGAGATGATATGGTACTGAGTGAAACTAAAATTTACAGTCTATCTGGTTATAACTTAGTGTAACTGTTCAATCTTACTTACTTACTTAAGGAGGCGCAGATAGTCCATTGTGGATAACGGCCTAAACCCACAATCTTCACCAGCTAGGCCGGTCCATCTTTACTACGTTTATACCCATTGAAATTTTATTTCTCTTTCCCTCTTTTCTAAATTAAAATAATAATCATAAGCGAGAGCTACAGTACGTTTTCAACGTTTTCCCGCAGCCAGCCGCTGTTCCAGTTTCAGAAATAAAATTCTTCTTTAGCAGACAGGAACAAATTTAATAACATTAATTGTGTGTGGCTGATGTTCAATAACTGCTGGCGCAAAAAAAAAAGGCGTGAGCCACGCCCAAAGTTGAGGCTTTTTATTGTACGGGCAATTACTATGAACTCAGTCAGTAACATTCAACTTTTAAGCTCGCAGATCGATTTGAACAAAACTTAATTTTTTTAAAATTAGATTTTGAATGGGAATAGTGATTATTGGTGTACATATTTAACAATTCTTTAACCACACTCTCCTACATAACCAAGGTATACAAACCGAAATGTTCATCTTCTTATTTCAAAACTGCGACCGATAGTTAAAAAACATAAAAAAAAATAATGCATATTACGACTTTTAACGGAAACGCCCCTGAAAAGTGGGCGTGTATCAATAGTCAGTATTTAGGCATATGTGTAAAACTACAGCTGAATCGAGTAGTTTTTAAACGATCTTACGTGGACAAAGGTATTTTATCAAAATCACGCCTTTTAAAGTGGGCGTATTGACAAAATTTACACAAGAAAATGTAGAGATATATTTTTCATATAACGAACGGAAGGGAAAAAGGTTTAAATTGAATATTGGCAGTATACCTTAAAACTTTAAAACTACGTCTTTCGTTCTTTCATGAAAAGTGGGCGAAAGCCACGCCCAAAATTCAAAAATTTCTTTTCATACACAAACTTTTTAGTTTCTACTAAGAGACGCAAACTTTTGGCTTGCGGATTTATTATAAATACCGTTTATTTGCAAAAAATTTTTTTAGAGTTTCTTATGAAAAGTGGGCGTGATTTTTTACACAAGATGTTTATGTGCATGTAATACTCACAAAATTGAATGTTTTTCACATTAATATAACAATTGTTATTTTATAAAAACAATATTGATGGCTTTGCATGAAAAATTAGCGTCAGCCACGCCCAAACTGAAATATTTGTATTGAATTGGAAGAAGGTTTACCTAAAGCTTACGTGTGCAAAATTTTAGCGTTATGCTTTTATCGTAACTGTACAAAAAACATAACTTAATTTTACCAAATTGAGGTTGTTCATCAAAAATGGAGATTGTGGGCGTGTTTGTGGGCGGATTTTACCGGTTCAAGAACTTAGCCTCACTCTTGAACCAAAGGTTATAATATACACATGGCTAAATCGACTAAGCTTTTGATTCGGAGTCAGAACATATATACTTTTCTATACCTAACGGTATTATTTCTCTATGTTACAAACTCCACATCAAATACAATATACCCATTCTATATGGAATAGGGTATAATAAAGTACGCATACGCCACAGTATGCATGAATATTTTCTTTATTTATTTTTTTTTTTTCAAAAAAACAAACAAAAAAAGGATCTGCAATAGTAGAGTTCTCATTTTGTTGAGGTCCTTGCGTTATTAGAGCTGATTCCGAGAATTCATTTACATAATTATACACTCGTTGTGAAACAGCACTCCAAAGGTTATTCCTTGTTATTCATGTGAAATACAATAAGTTCACTCTGCATAACTGAGCAATTCCGCACAAAATGCACTATACCTTTTATTAACTAGCAGACAAGTGACAACCCAACAACAACTGCATGCTGACCTTGAACATTACTCGGAGAAGAGTCTTCTCTCCTAGATACAATTATTATTATAATTATGTTTTTTGAAATTTTTAAATTTGAAAGCCGATTTGTATGAATTAAAGATGTACCAAGTACCAAGTAAAACAACCTTGAGTTTTGGTTTTGATTTGTTTGTAAATAAAGTGCATGACTGGGTCGTACGAACTTGCTCTAATGTATTAAAATGGTCTTGGGGATTTTGGGAAAAAGCATTGAAAATAAAGTGCACGACTGGGTCGGACGAACTGGCTTTAATATGTGACAGTGGTCTTGGGGTTTGAGATTTTGGAAAAAAAGCAGGGAGCAAATGATATGAAATTTTGTTGATCACTTAAAAATCACTAGTTAAAATGTTTTATTTGGAAAAAAATGAGGTAAGCCATCTGATATCGTTTACTGTTTAGAATTTTAAGAAATTTTTTTTTTTTTCAAAATCGTTCGACCGTTTTTTTCCAAACAGTTTTTTTTTTTGAAAAACTTTTCGCAAATGCATTCCAAATTTTTTTTGAGTATGCCAACTTTTAGAACTTTGTAGTTTTTATCAGAAAAATAAAGTTTTAAGAAAATAGATAAAACGATTTTTTGGAAAAAACAAAAAAATAAAAAAAAAAAATTAATTTTATTTTTAAACTCAATAAAACATTTTTTGGAAAAATTAAGAATTAATATTATTTCGTCTATAAAAGGGCTTCTACATTAAAAATTTCATAGAAATCCGTCAAGTGGCTTACATGAAAATTTAAGATTAAGTTACAAAAGCTTCTGCGTTTTTTTCTTGTAATTTTGGTGATAATAATACTATGTACATACCAAGTTTGAAGCGAATCGGTTCAGCCGTTTAGGCTGTGGGTAACTATATAGACAGACAGACAGATAGATTTATCGGACCCACTTTTGTCGACTTCTCTATCATCGTAATGTCATGTTTGATTGTTAGAATTTTTTTTTATTAACGCATAACTTGCCTTATAGTAGGTACCTATAATCGCAAGGAAAATCATATGAAATTTTATTACATAATCACTTAAAAATCAATAGTTAAAACGTTTTATATAGAAACTATGACATTCATATAATGCGTTTTTAGGCCGCGTATTTCATAAAAAGCAGAAGAGTTAAGACTCGCAAAACACAACTCTAAAGGAAAACGACATAATGAAAATTACTAAACGTCGTTGGTTTTCTCTGAAAGTGGTGCCAGTTTGCGACAAAATTCCAGTGATCACATTACACAGATGCATAAAATTATTTTATCACATGTGATTGTCAGAAATGTATAGCGGGGAAAAACGTGGTGTTGCGTAGCACTCGCTTCTCACGTCCCCACATCCACAAGGGCACATGGCGGTCTCCTGATGGTCGAAACTGCAACCAATTTGATCATGTTGCGATTGACGGAAGACACTTTTCTAGCATTCTGAATGTCCGTACATCTCGAGGAGTTAACATCGACTCAGACTACTACCTAGTTGGTTCAAAACTTAGAGTACGTATATGCATGGAAGCTCTTAGGCGAACATCATCTACGCCGAGGAAACTCAATGTTATACGCCTTCAATCGGAAGAGACAGCTGTAGATTATACCGACCGCGTATCCCTTGAGCTAAGTCCTACGACTATGAACCCGTAAGACCAATGACAGCTATGCCACCGAGCCATAGGAAGCCCTGCGTCAGAGATGCTGGGCTTTCCACAGGCACCCCCAAAAAACGCCTGGTTTGACTCCGAATGTTCTCAGGTAAACAAAGCCAAAATAGGAGGTATACAAGCTGTGGCCGACTTTGGGGCGTTTCCGCCAAAAGTCGTAATAAACATTGATTTTTTAATGTTTTTTAACTATCGGTCGCAGTTTTGACCAAAAGTTACGGCAAAAAATTCTGCCCGAATGGTATACCCTATTCTTCTGAAGAGGTGTTCTTCATCACTGGCAAAACCATTGCGTAGGCTTTTCCATCGCTCCTATCGTTCAGGAATCTTTCCTAGTAGATGGAAAACAGCATTTGTCCAGCCCGTCCCTAAAAAAAGGTGACTCCTCCTCCTACCGACCAATTGCACTTACGTCCCTTCTTTCCAAGGTCATGGAAACGCTGATAAATCGTCAGCTCAAGAAATATCTCGAAGATCGGGAGCTTTTAAACGACCGACAGTACGGCTTTCGCAGCAATCGTTCTACTGGTGATCTGATGGCATATCTCACCGAACAGTGGAACAAATCTTTGCATCGCTTTGGCGAAAGCAAGATATTTCAAAGGCATTTGATACAGTTTCGCATGAAGCTCTTTTATCGAAAATGCGTGCATTTGGTATCGATGATACTCTTATTTGTTGTATTAGAAGCTATATTCTGGATCTTTAACACAAGTTGTATTAGACGGTTTCAAGTCTGATCTCCACAAAATAAATACTGGTGTGCCCCAGGGCTCCGTTCTGTCTCCGACTCTCTTTCTCATTTTTATAAATTATCTCTTGTCTGTGACTTCTAATCCATTAAATTGTTTTGCTGACGACTCAACCCTCAGCTTTTCATATACGTTTGATAATTCACGGCCTTCGCCTTCGGACGTGTTATTACAACGACACCGTTTTATAAGCTCATTAAACTCCGATTTAAACAGCATTGTGAATTGGGGTATTTGAAATCATGTGGAGTTTAATGCGTCGAAAACTAAATGCTGTCTTTTGTCGTTAAAGCTAAACATACCCCATGCCATTATCCATGAATGGTACTTGCATCGAAGAGGCCGAAAAGCTATCAGTACTCGGTATGTGTATCAGTGACAACCTTCGTTGGAATGACCACATACTTGAGATTGCCAAGAATGCTGCAAGATGCTTAGGCTTCCTTAATAGATGCAAAAAGGTTTTCACCCCTTCTGATCTGGCTACAATTTACAAAGCGCTTATACGCCCGAAATTTGAGTATTACTCCCATCTGTGGACAGGTGCTTCCCAAACTTTGGTAAACCTGCTCGACAGAGTTCAGAAAAAAGCGCTTACATTGATAATGGAGAGAAGCATTATGGAAACATTTCCATCCCTTGAACATCGTCGAAATGTTTCATGTCTTTCCTTATTTTACAGATTTTTTACAAAAAATGCTCACTCGAGGTAATTGCCTGGCACAATTTTCGATTGCCATTTTGATCTTCAAACATTCAAGACCAATGTTCATCGACACCTCCTTTCCCTTCCTCCCTAATTTCCTATCGCTCGCGCTGTGACTAATCATTAAAAGGGCTATATCAAACCCCTTGAGCGCGTGTGGCGTTTAAAAAAAAAAAGAAAAAAAAAACCAATCGGTTTGTATACCTTGGTTACGTGGTAGAGTGTGGTTCAAAAATTGTTGAATACACAAATAATCGCTATTTCTATTCAAAATCTAATTTTTAAAAGTTTAAGTTTTGTCTTGTTTTGTTCAAATAGATCTGCAAGCTCTAAATTGAATTTCACTGAGCTCTTAGTGATTTTCCCTGTCCCGCCAGCAGTTATTGGACATCGGCCACACAAAACTAATGTTATTGAAATCTTTCCTATCTGCTAAAGAAGAATTTTTTTTCTGAAAACGAAACAGCGACTGGCTTGGCTACAGGTGGCTAACGCATACATTTACAAAAATGTAGGCGATATCTGGATATCCTCCAGCAGTTCGTTGCAAAACGTACTGTGGCTCTCACTTATGTTTTATAATTAGTTAGCGACACGTTTGTATTTATTAATTATCTATCACCCCCGTTGAGTACCACCTTTACCAGATCAGATCATATTTCATATCAAGTAAAATTTGTACTGCCGTACCTGTTATGACCGATACCCTATCTTAAATTCAACTCTAGCTACGGCCCTGTGTAGCGGCCGTGGTTAAGGTGTTTTGGGTTAATTTTTTTTTTCGTTAATCTGAACTTGCCCTTGTGATAGTCGTTTATGTCTTTAAAGATTGGAACCAAAGGGGAGAGTACGATAACTTGGCCGCCAAGATTTGACAACGAAGTTTTATAGAGGGGTTACATACAAGCATTTTTTACTATGGGAGGTCTATCCCACCCCGTTTAGAAGGTAGGGGCAATTTTCGAAAAAAACTGATTTTTAATCAAAAAAAAAAAATTAAAAAACAACGGCAACACCTACAATAAAGAACTATAGCGGGTTCGAAAGCCAGAACTCTGCTCTTTAATTTTCAATTTAAATTTTTTTTATTTATGCCAATAGTATTCAAAAAAATTGCATTCAAATACAAAATTTTTATAAAAAAAATTAAAAAAAAAGTTTAGACCATTTTTTTCCAAATTGTTAAATTAAATGCGAAATTGGCTTTTCATGTTCGATGCTCATATTAATTCTGAATTAAACGCAAGCAACCAAATAATTTTATATCTTTTAGGTTTTGAGAAAATTGAAAATTACTAAAACTACTTTCTTATGAGGTTTTTGTTTTTTGGTATTTACGGTGATCTCGCTTTGAGGATTGATGTCATCTTTGTTATTAAAGTACAGCAATTCATTTAGCTTTACCCAGAATGCACCACGAGGAGGAAGAATTGCATTGCCAGGAAGCGGGCCATCCAGGGACTGTTAATAACAGAAACAGACATAGGCGCCTGCCTGACGACTGGACATACCCTTAGCGGAGCAACGAAGTTGCGTGAGCGCGGTGTGCCACCGAAAAAGGAGGAGAAATCAAAAGATCCCGCGAAGCGGGCCACCCAGGTGCAATTAATTACAAATACTATTGACACAGGCGCCTGCCTGACAAATAAACATACCCTTAGCGGAGCAACGAAGTTGAGTGAGCGCGGTGTGCCCCCGAAAAAGGAGGAGAAAATCAGAAGATCCCGCGAAGCGGGCCACCCAGGTGCAATTGATTACAAATAATATTGACACAGGCGCCTGCCTGACATATAAACATACCCTTAAAAAGTGGGTTAAAATCCCTAGATCGCGCGAAGCGGGCCACACAGGTACTGTTGATAACATAAACTGTTTGAGTTCGTCTGCCTGACGTCTGGAATGTGTGTTAGCACTGTATGGCAAGCAAGTTTACTCAAATACCAAAAATAATACAACTTGATTACAAAAGTAGTTTTGAAAATTTTCAATTTTCTCAATAACTAGAAGACATAAAAAGATTCGGTTTTTTGCATTCGATTAAGAATTGATATAGGCACTGATGACAAAAAGCCAGTTTAGCACTTTATTTTACAATTTTGAAAGAAATTGGTGCAAAATTTTTGAAGTGAAACTTCTTTAGAATCGTTGTGATTTCAAACCGGATGCAACGGAAAAAACGACAGGTAAGATACACAAATACAAAAATGTGTAGGATGAAGCCAGGAAAGAATGAGACAGAAATATACATACTATTTTATATATATATATTTTTTAAGTGAATCTCCTTTAGTATGATTTGATACTTTTCGTAACGGAAATGCGCCATGACACTTTAAAGCAAATAAATCAAACAAATTAATATATCGCAACAAGTCTGAGAGAGAACGAATGAACAAAAAATCATGACACAGTATTTTATATTCTAGGTCTCATTTTCTCCCATACTACGTAGCCTCTCACTCTGGTCTACTTAGCATTATAAATTTGTGTTTGCGTGAATTTCAAGCTTAGGCGAGTGAGGAGTCGTTTTGGTACGAGTAAGTTAGTATGTGTTAATAAAGGGTGTTTTGCTAGACTTGTGGTTTTCAATCTGGCAATACTTTTTTTTGAGTTGGTCTTTTTGACAGTTGTCATTTAATTTATGCTCAGTTTGGTTTGCCATTTCATAATGAATAGATTTACTCCTAAACAAAGTTTGCAAATTGTGCAAATTTATTTTGAAAAACATAGTTATTGAATATACTCGTGAAACAATTTTCGATTTTCACAAGAAAATTTTGTTCAGGGATTTAGCTCCCTTTTGGTTGAATTTGGCTGTATTTAGAGCGATGATAATCTTCAAGTGTATCTTGAGGCACCGTTAGATATACAAAAACTGGCTGTTTGGTGTGCTTTATGGGTTAGTGGAATCATTGGTCCATATTCCTTCAAAAATGTGACAGTCAAAGGGGAACCCTATAGAGCCATGATTAATGACTTTCTTGTGCCTGAATTGGAAGATGTTGATGTGGACAACCCTCGGTTCATACAACCAACGAAACAATCAATTTATTGCAGGAATCTCGTGTCGCGGACCTGTGGCGTGGCCTCCAAGATCGTGCGATTTAACTATTGGACTTTTTGTGAAGTCGCTTGTCTACGCAGATAAGCCCAAGGCGATTGCCGATTGACGCCTTAAAAGAGAATGCAAAAAGGGGCCGAAAATTGGGCATCTCGGCTGGAATTTATTCGAGCCAGCCGTGGCGGCCACTTGCCCGAAATCATTTTCAAAACATAATGGCAAACCCTTATCTTTATAATAAAGCTTGATTCTGGGCCATAACATTCAATTATATGCGTTTTATTTCTTCTTGAAAACCACACGTCTAAAAAAACCCTTTATATTTATACCAATAAATTTGTGTAAGCATAAAAGATAAAAAAAAAAAAATTGAAGAACCTATACGGAACGCGTTTGAGTTTCGTGCATGAAATTATTAAGTTTTCAAAATTTTGGAATGGTTTTTCTCAAGCCTCTAGCTAACAGGAGAAGCTTTAGAAAAAGATTTGAATGAGCTTAGTTCAAAAAGAATGCAAAATGCAAACAAATGCACAAGAAAAGTATTTCACGGAAATTGGCATTAAAAAAATTCTTATAATTCTTAAAAGGAGTCCCGAATTTTTGAAAGCAGTTCGTTTTTGATGGTTTTTAAATAGCTCGTGGCGTCCTGGAGTTCAGGCTTTACAAATGAGTCAAAAGGACGCACATGAGCCAAAAAACAACACTGCTCTTCACTTCTAAAGCAAAAGAGCAAGCGTGTCGGTGTCGGTACGTTTGTATGCTAGAATGTGTTTCAAAACGTTTGTGTAAGTGTTTCAATAAGCATTCATAAATAATAAAGTTTAAAATTAATGTGAAAAATGATGTTGGAAGGATTTTCATCTTTTTCTCTCGTAGGTTACTTCTCTGAAGTTTCACTTCGACCGCGTGTGAATTACACACACATTTTTTTTTTGTTATTTTATCAAAATTTTGAGTTTGCATGCAAATAATTTTAAAACGATTGACATTTATAATTTCATTTTAATTTAAAATTAAAGAACAGATTTCTGGCTTTCAAAACCGGTATAAAACTTCATTGTAAGTACTGCCATTCTTTTTTAAGATTTTGATTTCCATTTTAAGTAATTTTTTCGAAAATCGCCCCTACCTTCTAAACGGGGTGAGATGGACCCCCCCTCCGATAATAAAAAATGCTTGTATTTAACCCCTCTATAAAAAGCCTTTATCAATTCTTGGCGGCCAAGTTATCGTACTCGTGCCGAACCAAAGTTCTAGAATTGATAGGAACACCTTAAATGTTGGCATATTGGGCCATATATTCCTGAAGGTTTATTGAACTGGAGCCTGAGCAATAGTTTTTTTTTTCTACAATGAACTCGCACTCAAGGGGATATGAATACCCTTATAATGAGTGAACATGCGCGAGCGAGGAAAGAAGGAATAGAAAGATAGGAAAGAATTTTTGTTGGTACAGTGGATTGAGATTTAGGTGGCAATTTGCGGGTGGCAATGGTACAGTGGATGTAGTGCTTGGTTACTTAACCAGAGAGCTGTGAGTTCAAACAAAGCCTGGGCAGCAATTTTTATTTATTTCCCAAGCTTCGACTGGATGCCACCCGTGGAATTTTCTTGAGATAATTATCACCTAAAATCTCAAACCACTGTACCACCTTTCTTTCCTATCTTTCTATTCCTTCTCTCCTTGCTCGCACATGTTAGATCATTATAAGGGTATTCATATCCCCTTGAGTGCGAGTGCATTCTAAAAAAAAAGTGTTATTGATCTCACGAAAATCCCACGGGTGGTCCAGTTGAAACCGGGGGAATAAATACAAATTGCTGCCCCGGCTGGGTTTGAACTCGCAACTCTAGGTTAAGCAAGCAAGCACTACTTTTTTTTCAAATTCAATTTTTATTTAATTCATTTCTTAATCTTAATTACAGCTAGACCAAAAACCTTAAAAACTAGCTTAAATATCTACTTAATATAACTTACTGGCCCTATGCAGGCGCTCTAAATTATCCCATAACCATTATTCTATTGCCTTTCGGCTTAAGATTAACTTAATTTAAAAATTCATAAATATATTTTTATTTTGAGAAAATGTTATTTTAAAAAAAACTCAAATTACGGATCTTTTAATTTTTTATATAAAACTTAAGACTACCCTAGTACCTAAATTAAAACCTACTTAAAACTACCTAAAACTAGAACAGCCACAGCAGCGGTTTTGTGTTTTTGTATTTTTGTAATTTTTTTGTGTTTTGTATTGTTTTTTGTATTTTTTTTTTTTTTTTTTTTTCTTATTTTTTTTTGTGTGCCACCATGCCTGTTCCCCCTAAAGCTACCTTAAACCTATGTAAGCTGACCAAGGCGATAACATTGACCAACTTTTAAATAATCAAATTTCGTCGCTCATCCACCAAAAATGCCGAGCTTGTTTTACTATATCCCGACGGTCCCGATTGGACACAGCCCTACTGAACCGAAGACGCTCTGCTCCGTCTCCTGCGGCGACGTCTCGGTCGTACAGGAGTCGCCGATCCACAGTCTTACGGCCGACGTGGTAGATTAACGGAATTGCCAACCTATCCTGTATCAGCCCTCGACTATCTAAAAATGGGAAAGCCTCTGGTGGAATGAAACCGCTTAAACGTGCGTTTTCGAAGTATTCATCATTTGGGTAGTAAGCCCCAAAGATGAGTCCATTAGAAGAGGTCATAGCTCTCGCAACATGACCGCGAATAAGCTTCAACAAGAAGTTATCTATCCTGTTTATGTTGGCCCCATTGTATAGGACCTCGTTGGAATAGTAACGTTTGTACTCGGACTCTGGTGTTCTGTGTAATCCAAGGCAGGTCCTAAGACAGTGCCTCTCAAACACCCGAATCTTTTCCATTTGAGATGGGGCAACGTTGAACCATACAGGGCACCCATAGGCAATCATCGGCCGGATGAGGGCCATGTAGCAAATCACCTTCACCCTGCTATCAAGACGGCTGCTATAAAACAGCCGTTTTGTCAGGGCAAAAGCTCCCCTAGCTCTGGCCAGAGCAGCATCTATATGTCGATTGAAATACAGATACTGATCCAACCAGATGCCAAGGTACTTTACTACACTTTTACTCGCCAGTGGATGTCCACTTGGTCCAACGATCACTAGATTTCTCCAGTTCTTTCTCGTATCCCTAGGAGCCCTAGACAATGGGGTTCTAAACAGGATAGTTTCGCATTTCTGGAAATTGATTTTCAATTTCCAGTCATCGCAATATTGTTGAATCTTGTCGAAGTCACGCTGCAAGAGAATTCTTATGACCTCGACTTTTGGAGCCGTTCTGTACGCTACAAGGTCATCGGCATACGCAATCGCATGAGCAAGACAACCTATCAGATCGCTGGTGTAAATACTAAAGAGGATCGGCGAGTTCACCGCTCCTTGCTGTAGACCATTTTTTATATCAAATGTTGTGGTAGAAGTTACATTGCCACTTTTGACAACAAACTTTCTACCATTAAGCATGTCATAAAGAATGTATAACAATGGTTTACTTATGCCAAGTCTGGTCAGCTTCATATAAAGACCCTCTAACCAAACGGTGTCGAAGGCCTTTTCCAAATCAACCAGAACAGCACCCGTGCATTGATTCTTAGCTTTGTACCATTGAATATCAGATACTAGCTTAGACGCAGCATGAATGGTGTCATGCCCCGCCTTAAAGCCAAATTGATTATCCGGAATAATATTTTTGTCCTCTGCCCACTTGGTCAGAGCTCTATTAAGAACTTTTTCGAATACCTTACTGATACTCGGAAGAAGACTTATCGACCGGAGATTTGCCGGATTGGAGCTATCCTTTCCCTTTTTCGGGAGAGGATGAACCACAGCTGTTTTCCAACGCACCGGATAATATGCATTATTCAGTGCGTTGTTAAACAGTGTGGTGTAAATGTCTACTGCTTCCTTAGGGAGATGTCGCAGTACAACGTTGGGTATACCATCGACTCCTGCTGACTTCTTTTTCTTTAATGATTCGAAGATGAGCTGGAGCTCTACCTTCGATATTAGCAGGGAACTGGGCCCATTTAGCTCGGCGACAGTGGCATTTGCCAAATTGTCGTCATAAAACCTGGTGAAACCAGTGTTCTCAGATCGCCATTGCGTAATGCTGTTTCGAAGGTAGAAATGGTGCACCAGAGATCTGTTCTCCAGGTCGTGATTTGGGCGAATGCTAGCATTCACCTTATACACTTGCTGGAAAGCAGCCCCTACTGCTTCCACCTTCTCTTGAGGATCTTCAATCATAAAGAAGTCGTCATCAAGGACGTCTATACCTGCGATGGTAAGTACGTCTTCGTTGTCCGTATTTCTCGAAAGACAAGCAAGCACTACATCCACTGTACCATTGCCACCCGCACCATTCATGTTACTGTAGTTGTTTGGATGTTACCGCCAATTGCTTCATTGGCATCATCTTCAAAGAACTGAGACATAAAAGAATGAAGTTTACTTCTTTCAAATGTTTGTTTTGGAATATATTGCGTATCTGCCTTCACGAAGCCATTGTATATATAAACTATAGTACTACCACTTGAGGTGCGCCATCTATCGACGAAAAACTAAGCTCTAGAATACTATGGGAAACAACAACAACAATTAAAATGGTGGATATTGTTGTTGTTGCTTCCCATGCTATTCTAGAGCTTAGTTTTTCGTCGATAGATGGCGCACCTCAAGTGGGAATACTATAGTTTATATATGCAATGACGAAGCTCTTGGCTGATTCATAATTGAGCTGGGATTCAACCCATAGTGCTTGCACAACCTACAATATTTTCTACGTGGTGGGCAAAAAGAAATCACCCTATTGGAAGATGCTCTCATTTTTGCAAATGGCCGCCAATGTCGAATCTGATTTGACATTTGTGGACTAGACAGATGCAGAATACAAGTGAACAGGCCATGGAGCGATACATGAACCGATATTCTTAAGGCGGCCGGCGCGGTGTTCCCGGGTCGCCTCATCTTTCGTTTTGGCGATTTGCACTGGCCCGCAAGATCGCCCGATTTAACCGTTTCAGACTCTTTTTGTTCGGGTTTTTCGAAGTCCCGTATTTACGTGAACAAGTCCGAGACTCTGGAAGCCCTCAAGGACAACATTCGACACTAGTGCGAGAATCTGTCGCCCGGAGTTCTCCCTGAAGTGATGAAAAATGCCATAAAACGAGCAATCAATTGTGACGGCGCCCATTTGGCCGATATCATCTTCTCGACTTGACCAATACAATTCTAAAGGTTCATATAAACATAATCAAAAAACAGAATCGAAGTTTTTCATTTAGAAAAATAAAGAGAACCAAACAACATCGTATGGATGACTTCTTTTGGCCCACCTTGTATTTGTACTGCTGGGCTATTATTTTAAAAAGGCTGAATCTCATCCTTTGTACTGATCAATTGTCGCGCAATTAGGGAGCTTAATTTTTAAGCAATAGCAGAAAACCATAAAGTCTAGTGTTCTTAGTGTTTTTCGATGATTTCTCATACATATGTATTTTTCTTGATAAATTTTGTTAGAAAACTTCAGATTCGTGTTCAACTACCTCAAAAACCTCCTATGGAAAAAAGTTAAATTGCAAAGTTGTAGGTTATTAAAAGTTCTACAACTTTTTGGAATACAACTTTTTTCACATACCTAACCTCAAAATGTACGTCAAAAATTTAAATAACAAAATTTTTGATTTTTATTTTTATCTTTTACAAAAACTATTTACCTATATTTAACGAATATTTTTTTTGCATAACAGGAAATAATAAATTTCAAAAAATAAAAAACACCAAGTTTTTTCAAAAATCAGATATATTTTGACGTGAGATTTTCCGATGAAAATTAGGGTGATTTTTCGATATTAAGTCAAAATTTGGTGAAAGAATTAATATTTTTAATCAAATAAATTGCAGTGTGTTTGAGGCATAAAACGGCAATTTTTCACCGAATTTCGTGAAATAAAAATGTTTTTTTTGTAAAAGATAATAATAAAAAACAAAAAATGTTGTTATTTGAATTTTTGACGTACATTTTGAGGTTATGTGAAAAAAGTGTATTCACAAAAGTTGTAGATCCTTTAATAATCTACAACTTTGCGATTTAACTTTTTTCCATAGGACTTGTAGTCTAGCCGGAAATCGAGATAGACCGTTTTTTTCCTTAAAAACCATTAAAACCTCCCTACCGCCCACTTCCCGACCGCAGATTGACCGTAATTTATTTTTCCTTTCATAATAATTGATATACCTATTCTCTTCTTTTGCAATTGGTTTCATCCTATTATAATTTTTTTCACTTTTTACCATTTTCAAAGGCTTCGGCACTGGTCTAATAAGGGACTTGCATAAA
Source organism: Platycheirus albimanus (assembly GCA_916050605.2). Lineage (NCBI taxonomy): Eukaryota > Metazoa > Arthropoda > Insecta > Diptera > Syrphidae > Platycheirus > Platycheirus albimanus. Next base: position 74,549,030 of record OU696697.1, on the reverse strand, counting down.
AAATAAAAATACCTTCCTCTACCGATGATCGGAACGGTACACATACACACAGAAGAACAGACGGTTTACGAGTGCTGACTGCTGACACAGCATATCTTTCTTGGCACAATCCAAAACACACACTTACTCTTCCCTTAAAAGAAAATTCACTTCTCAAATATTTATAACTGAAAATTACACTTTTGAGTATCTTTAGCATCAATGCCCTTCAACTTTCTATTAGATTTCTTCGGACATGCATGTAGATTTTTGATGTATACTTATACATAATGTAGTTATCAATTTATCAGTTGTTTTTTGTTTGTGAACCCGTATAGATACTCCTAATATGGTTTCTATAGAAAGAGGAAATCCAACAAGAAAGCTGGGCCAGACTCAAAGAACAGCGCTAACAAATTATTCAAGAAACTTGGAAAATGACATGAACGTCTGAATCTTATGTATGTAGGTAGGTATATAAGATTCTTAGAGAGTACCTACATAATGGTCTACATAAAAGCAATAAACAATTATTATTTTCATCTTAAATTTGCTTATACAAAAATGCTTAAAGGGAACATATACCTACTTTCTTGTCAAACAAAAATATTACACGTCTTTTGCTAATTGAACAAAGAAATTATTTAATTAAGTTTAACTGACCCTTAGCATGAATGCAAACTGCAAAAAAGTTTTACTTCAGCCCTAGATTAAATAACCTACCTGGAGGTTCAATTGTCTTAAAGCTGATATAAGTAGTACTTATGACTTAATTGAGCAACTAGGCATAATGAAAACCTAATCGAATAATAAAAAACCTACTCAAATATTGTTTAAATAGGTACGAGTATACCTATTATACATTTTTATCCATCCCATCATAAGCTATTTTCCCACTTTTGATAGGTACCTATACTTGATGTATTTCTTTTCAATAACAACACCAAACCATTATCACAAAATTGAAAATTTCATACTCTTTATGAAAGCTATGACCATATAAACCTATCGCAAAAAATTAATCATTTACTAGGTATATGTATGTAAATACGTTATGTATGATTGAGAATGTATAGTTGAGTAGGTAGGTATGTGTGGGTAAAACGAAGAAATCTGAAAAAAATATCAAAACAACTTTCACACACAAAACTGACCTAAATCGTAGATTAACCAAAGTACGAGTAAAGCTACAAAAATTTGTACATTTCACATGGCAATCGAAAAAGTACCCATTTTCTGACCGTTTTCTTGAAGGAAAATCGCATTGATTAAAGCGGCGAGTGTGGAATATATTTAGGAATTCGTATTTGCACAGCCATCTTGCTCGCTTTCAGTTTTTGCTCCTACTGGAATCAATCTTTCGACGCACACACACACAACACACATGGAACATCAGTACCGGGATATTTTTTGAATATTTTATAATACAAACATTACATAATTTTATTGTTGTCCGATGCAAAAATCCCGTATTTATTAGTTCACTAATTGCTGTAATCGGAACATACTACCTAGCAGAATGTTTTTTGTAGGCGAAACATCCTTGACAAGAACAATATAACAGAATGAATGATTAAAACATGTTTTCCTTAATATCTTTCTGTTAGGTTTGCTGCAAAAAATGCACCAACCAGTTCAACCGAAAAGATAAAATATTGTTTTACACTGTGAATAATTTATAAAGATTGTTATTTCACTGTCACTGAAATAATCACACTTGGATTGACACAAACCCTGCCGCCGCGCCGGGTCATCTTAATCAGTTATATGGCACAGAGAGAGATAACAAACGAAACATCTTTGCTAATAGTCATGTTAGCAAAAATGAAATTTCAAATCTTGTTATGTTAAACATTCTTAGCCTCTCTTAAACTTCTGATTTGCACTTCGTAGTTTTTCAAAGACATTGCTATGAGGGACTAACAAATTTTTTAGGTTCTGCATTGTCAGTGCAGTGCCAGAAAATTTTAATCACATAGTGCGTCGGACAGGTAAAACACTTCTTATATTCACACGGAACTATGTACATATATATTCCGCTTGTGTTAGGATAGTCTAATCTTTTTTTATCCCAAATTGGAAAAAAAAATTATACGGACGCAACCACCCGAAGTGTTATCTTGAAAAAGTATCTCATATCACTGCAAGTGAACAACCGTGGCATGACTGAAAAAGGATATTAGTGTAGGGCTATGCTCTTTGTGAGTTGCTGATGCGTGTGGCTCTGGCTCCTCTGGGTGGTAAGGAAATTGCGTTGAAATTTTCTGCGCATGGTTTCCCCTGCATTCCTAAAAGCTCTTCAGTGAGAAAAGCTCATGACAAATTCCGACTGAGACTGAGTTATTTGGCAAGCACAATAATTTTGTTGGGATTTTATTGAAAACTGTTAAAAATATAATTAATTTCAATACCTGCATACATACTTTAATCTCCATACTTGAGCAGGAATAAACCTAACCATCCTTCATCTCTGATTGACAATAAAAGTGTTATTGAACTCAAATAGGTACTTGCATTAGCACATTACATACATACATATAGAAAAAGAGATATACATTAATTAAAACAAATAGCTAATTTGTTTTCAAAGTTAGTGGGGTAGATATTTTTCTGTCATTAAATCGTGATTTAATGATGACGTGTGTTGTTAAGATGCCATTTATAATGTAAATGGGCTTAAGCTTTTTCGTGGTGCAAGAGTAGGTAAAATTAATGGCGGTGCTGTCATATACATACCTGACATAGGTACATGTCTGCAAACTGCAATGCTATCTGCAATCTACATACCTACATAAATGTTTCTAAAATTGAATAAATCTTCTCACAAAACTTAAGTGTACTAATGATGATCACCTGATTAGATATACATATCTAGCGGCCAAACAAGTACATTTATATTAATTTAATTCGTATACACTGAAAAAAAAATGTATCCGATTTTAGCTTTGTTAAAAATAACAAAGTTATATTTATAAACAGCAAACTACACGGTCTTATAATCAATCAAGTCGAGTTGGTTTAAATATTAAGTTTAAAATTAACAAAGTGGTTAGTTAGAGAAAAAGCCTAATATCTCTTTGGGGAGAACTCAATAACTTGGCGTCATAAATTGATAACAGTGTTGTGTAAAGAGGTGGGTCTATCTCTCCCCGTTAAAGATTTATGACCAGTTATAGAAAAAAGCCAGAAATCTGTTGTTTAATTAAATTATTATTTATGTCAATAATTTCAAAATATTCCCATGTAAAGTCAAAGTTTTGATAAAAAAAAAATTAAAATGTTGAGACCAATGTTTTTCAAAATTGTGGAATGAGGTGCTGAATTGACTTTTTGGGGTCAAAGTTTATATTAATTCTGAATCGAACGTAAAACCGAATGGTTTATGTCTTCTAGTTTTTGAGAAAATAGAAAATTACTTAAACGTCTTTTTTATGAAACTTTTGGTTTTTATATTGACGATAATCTCACTATGAGGATTAATATTGGTTATCAGCTTTGTAAAAAAATTACAGCAATTCATTTAGCGCTACCTAGAACGCCGCACCATGAGGAGGTATAATTGCATTCCCAGTCAGTCAGTTTGTGAGTAAGTCAGGAGTTATTCAAAAATAATCAAGTCAATTTTCAATATATGTATTAAAAAGGTATGCAAGTCTCATCAATGAAGACTTCATTCATACTTGTATTACGATCGAGTTCGTTGAGTTTGTCGTTAATTGTCAGGCGCCGAATTTGTTTTGGCGGTAAAACACCCTATAGGTGTTCACTGCGAACAGTGGGATGATCGAAGTCCTTTAACTAACTAACTCATTCTTCAACATCGATAAAACATGAGTATACCTTCTTATACTTTTTAAGCGTCTAATAAAAATTCCATGATTCGGGAGCCCAAGTTGTCCTTATATTTTTTCAAGGCAGAATTTTCAATAAAAAAAAGTGCCATAATATTGCTGATGGGGCTTCGTAGTTTTGCGTCATAAATATTTTTTTCAGAAGCTTATACTCTCCTGATCATAATATTAATATGTACCTACATAATAGTGTTGGTTGCATCGGTCCTGTTAACATATTTGCCAATGCTGTGATTCGTAACTTCATGAGTATTAGAACGGAACACTTTCTCAACACCTGTGCGCTATCGGTACAAATACGACTATGGTACTTAATGGTTTTTTGTTTATGGGCCCTATCATCGTAACCGATCGGATAAAAATTGTCTCTTATTCGGACGAAATGTACGAATTTTGTATTATGGTACCTCTCCGATTGATAAATCGGACACACATCCGAAAAATTATAAAGCATGCGTTGAAAATGTCAAAATGACAATGACACACAGCGAATTCATGTGATGCATGGCTTTTTTATATTTGTATTTCTCTCGATTGTCTCCGGCAGCAAATTACTTGCGGACCTTTGTCGGATGGTAATAAAAAAATACAAACTATTTAATTTCTTGCGTATTTGTTTTTTTATTCTTTTTCCTTTGTTTGAGGCTTTCTGCTTGTGTTATGTATTTCATCCCCTAAAAATACAGCTGCGCTGTGCAGTTTTATTCGACTACAAAGGAGGTTCATACTATATTTTTTTTGTTCTCCTCATGCCATGGTATGCGGGTTATGTCTAGGTCAGCAAACCAACTTACGTCGGATGTTCCCATGACAGGAATTGATAAGAATGCAACATCAGCGTCTACAAAAGCGACGAAATCCAAAATTCACCTGAAATTGCCAATCGATTGGTCTCGTTAAGAATTCCAAGAAATGACAATTAAGCTGACCTAGCATTACAATAAAGCAAGAATAAGGAATTTATTCTTTATTATAAGTTCAGTTTTGAGTTGTGAGCGAAGCAAAGATCATCATTGTAAAATAGTTTAAGTTTATTTTGAACAATAAAGATTTTTTTTAATATATGTAAATCCTTTCTTTCGAACTTTATTGGCGCAGTCGGTAGGATTTCAATCCGAAGATTGGAATTAATAATACTCGTAGTGAAAAGTGAAAGTGACTTACCAATTTAAATAAAAAAATAATAAAATAATAAAATAATAAAAAATTATTAATTTTGGGTCACCGGGATCAAATCGTGAAACCCGTTTTTTTCTGAACTATAGTATAAACAGAGAAAGGACAAAAAAAGAGACTAACAAATTGTGAAAAGTGATAGAGAAAATTAATCGGAATCAAACTAAAATTGTTATCTGTTTCAAATCACTAACTAGAAAAACAGTCTTAAAAAAAAAATGAACGCAGAAGAACAAGCAGAAGTTCTAGCTATAGCTCAAGCTCAAGCTCAAGCTCAGGCTCAAGCCCAACAAAACCAAGTTTCTCCTCATGCTCCAAATCCTATTACAATTACTCTATCGGAGTTAATGAAGGAATCCTCAAGGATCCGAGAATATTGGGGTACGTCCGAATATGCATTGACGTCATTTATACGGGAAGTAGAAAATTTTTCTACCGTTCTTTGTTGGAACACCATTGGAGCAATACATTTTACAACGCAATGTAATTAATTAAATACAAGGACCGGCTCTTCAAGCAGTAAGGACGTTAGGAACAAATGCAACATGGGACAATATGAAAGCAGAACTAATCAGGAACTTCGGAGTTCGCGAAACCTACTACAATCTACACCACCAGACTATCAGCGCAAAAAATTATAATAATGTTAGTGAGTATTTTGAAAAATTGAAAGAAATACTAGATAAATTAAATAAGAAATATGAATTCGATATTGAGAAACCTTTAGAATTTTCGCCTATAGCAAACGAAAACATGATCCTAAAAACGTTTATTAATGGCCTAGATGTAAATCTAGCTAGTATTGTGATAAAGAGACAGGTTACGAATTTAAGAGAAGCCTATTATACATTGGAAGAAACAGGCATAATCCAAACAAATAGACAGAAAGTTGTTAGACAGGTCCCTATCCAAAAGAATATTACCACAAATAATAATTTTAACCAAAATAGAAACACTCATTCAGGACAGTATAGAAATAGCTTTAATCAAAATAGGAATTCAGGACAGTATAGAAATAACTTTAATCAAAATAGGAATTCAGGACAGTATAGAAATAACTTTAATCAAAATAGGAATTCAGGACAGTATAGAAATAATTTCAATCAGAATAATAATTTAAATCAAAGGATTGTAGGGCATAATAACCATACGCCTATGGACTGTGATCATGACCAACAAAATGTAGAGGAAGTGAATTTTCAATCACAGCCTCCAAATCGGATTTACCGATAGTAGAGTTAACCATAGGAGATACAAAAATTAAGTGTTTAATTAATACAGGCTCCACAACTACATTGCTCGATAAGTCAAAATTACAAAATTACAATCGAATTAAGTTAAAAGAAAGATTAACCTTTAATACCCTGAACGGGAATACGAAACTAGATTCGGAAATAGTTACAGAGCTTCCAAAAGAATTTAGGGAAGAAGCTCGTATGTGTTGGAAGCTAACATCCTTTAAAGATAAAAATTTCGATGGTCTAATAGGCCAAAACCTTCTAAAACCTTTACAAGCAAAAATTAATTTAGAAGAAGAATATATTGAAATACACGGGAATAGAATAAAATTCATTAATGCATGTCCACATAGTTATGATGAGATATATATTTTAGAGGGAAATAAAAACGATGAAAATATTCCAAATTGTCTCCTTGGTAGCCATCTGAATAAAGAAGAAAATGAAACATTAAAAGACCTTCTAAGAAAAAATAGAGATTTGTTCTTTCATGAAGGACAGCACTTAAGTTGTACTCATGAAATTCAATACGAAATAGTTACTACTACAGATAGGCCAATTTACGCAAAAATATATAGATATCCCCAAAATCACGAACAAGAAATAAATAAACAAATTAAAGAGATGCTCATGCAGGGAATAGAATAATACAAGAAAGCAATTCCCCTTACAATAGTCCTCTGTGAGTTGTACCCAAAAAATTAGATAACTCTGGGCAGAAAAAATGGAGAATTGTGGTCGACTACCGGAAGTTGAATGAGGCCACTATTGATGATAAGTTTCCTATTCCTAATATAGACACTATATTAGACAAATTAGGAAGGTCACAATATTTCACGACTTTAGACCTAGCTAAAGGTTTTCACCAAGTCCTAGTTAGGGAAGAGGATAGAAAAAAGACAGCCTTTTCGACTCCTCTTGGGCACTATGAGTTCACAAGAATGCCTTTTGGACTTAAAAACGCCCCTGCGACCTTTCAGAGATTGATAAACTCAGTCCTAAGAGAATGCATAAATCAAATATGCGTCGTCTACCTCGACGATATTCTCATATTTAGTTCATCTCTGAAAGAACACATTATAAGCGTTCAAAAAGTTCTTGATAAACTAAGGCAACACAACCTTAAAATTCAAATCGATAAGTGCAAATTCTTTGCGAAAGAAACAGAATATTTAGGATACGTCTTAACGACGGAAGGAGTAAAACCAAATCAAAATGAAATAGAAAGCATACAAAAACTTCTGTTACCAGAAAGCACAAAACAAATAAAATCATTTTTAGGCATAACTGGTTATTTTAGAAAGTTTATTAAAGATTACGCGAAAATTGCGCAACTAATGACCAGATATTTAAAGAAATAAAATGCACGACTGGGTCGCACGAACTTGCTCTTATGATAAGCAATTGCTTAGTGGCTTCATATATGGATATTAAAAAAAAATTTAAATAATTTCGAAAATTCTTTTATTTTTTAAATTAGTTTAAGAGTTTTCTTGGAAAAACTAAGTATGCAATAAAATTTCAAAGCTATACGTCAATCTAGGAAAAAAAAAATATTGAAAATCGTTGGACCAGTTTTTTTTTAAAAGGTTATTTTTGAAAAACTTTTTCAAAAAATATTTTGAATTTTCATTTGAGTATGCAAATATATGGCAATCTGTAGTTTACATTTGAAAAATAATTTAAAAAAAAAATCAATGTACCCGTTTCCAACATATTTCGAAAACCAAAAATTTTTTTGAAAAAATTATAAAAAATCAAAAAAAAAAGTTTTTTGAAAATTTTGAAATGCCATATTAATAAAATTATGAATGATTTCCTGTGACCAAAATTTTATTGAAATCGAATGTATAGTTTACGAGAAAATTTGATTTGAAAATACTGGTTCTATGAAAGGTACCGTTATTAGACAAATTTTGAAAAAAAATTTCAAACCAAAAGATAGATTGTCTTGCAAAAATAGCATTCTGAAAGTTTTGTCAAAATCGTTAGAGCCGTTTTTGAGAAAATCAATTTTTTTTTCACGATTGTATGGCAGGTGCCGTTATTTTTGGGCCTAGAGCAAAAATAAAAAATACGTTCCGAGGGACGGCCAAATAAATCGTAGATACCAAATTTGAAGCAAATCGGCCTATCCGTTCAGCCTCCAGATGCGCGAACAGACAGACAGACAGACAGACAGACAGACAGACAGACAGACGGACGGAATTTCCAGACCCACTTTTTTCGACTTCTCCATCATCGTAATGTAATGTGTGGTTGTTATCTCAAATTTTTTTTTTCTGCACGAATCCATAACTTGCCTTATAGTACCTATAATCGCAAGTAAAAATCAAAGATTAATTTAAAAGATCCCAATTAAATAAGTGCTTTTGAAAAACTCAAAATAATCCTCACAGATTCACCGGTTTTGAAGTATCCAGACTTCAACAAAAAATTCCAACTTACGACAGATGCAAGTGATTTTGCTATTGGGTCCGTACTTACACAGGACAGCCACCCAGTGTGTTATGCAAGCCGCACCTTAAACGATCCGTCACCGAAAAGGAACTTCTTGCGATATAGTTTGGTCTGTAAACTATTTAAGGCCATATATTTATGGTAGACCTTTTGATCTGCTTACAGATCACCAACCACTTAAATGGTTGCAAACAAAACATAAGGGTAAAGATATAAATCAACGGCTTCAGAGATGGTTATTATAGCTAGGAGAGTATAATATTAATGTTGATTACATAAAAGGAAAAGAAAATAAAGCCGCAGATTTTTTGAGTAGAATTAATTGCGAAACTGGAGAAATAAATGTGATCGAGACGCTCACATCTGCGGAGGGAGAGAAAACACCCAATTTAAATTTTGAAATTGACAATATGAGTGTAGACAATACGATTCATTCCCAAGAAGAAGATCAAAATGATCATTTCCCAATATTAGACACAGTAGTAAACAGATTTTACACACAAATATTATTAACAAATAATAAAAGTAAGGAAATTGAAATACTTAATAATAAAAGAATCATATATATTAACTCTGAAGATATTCAAGAAGAAAGACTTATAGATATATGTATTTAGAAGATTCCTAAAAAAAAAAAGGTAGAATAGGTATTTTTTCAGAATTAACAGAGCATTAATACAACTTAGTACCTACAATTAAAGCTCATTGAGTTATTTGACCCCACAAAACAAATTAAGTTTTATAAATGTTCATATGTATCACGCACAAAATATGAAAAATGAAGACGATACCTTTAAACAAATAGCAAAATATCATAAATATGAAACAGGTCATGCAGGCATAAACATAAAAAATTATGCAGGTCTTAGAAAATTTATATATGTACTTCAAAAACCTTAAAAAAATAATCCAAAAATATATTAACAATTGCGATACATGTAATCAAGCCAAGTATGATAGAAAACCAATAAAGCCGAAGCTTGAATACACAGAAACCCCTACAAAGAATAATCAGATAGTACATGCAGATATTTATATTAACACAAAAAATTATTTCTTGACTTTTATAGACAAGTTTTCTAAACATGGAGTAATATTTGACTTAGAAGATAGAAACAGTATAACAATTAAAGAAAAACTACGATTGTACTTTTCTATTAAAGGAAAGCCTAGTAAAATTGTGTTAGATAACGAATTTTAGAATATAAATGTTAAAGATTTTTTAAGGCAAGAAAAAATAGCAGTACATTTCACAAAGCCAAATAGCCACACTAGAAACTCTGATATTGAGAGATTTCATAATACAATATTAGTGAGAAAATGAGAGTGTTTACAACAGAAAAATCAAAACTAACAACTAAGGAAAGAATATATCAGTGCGTAGAGGGGTATAATAAATCAATACATTCGTCAATTAAATGTAAACCAATAGATGTATTAGAAGGTAGGGTAGACAAAGAAAAAGTACTTAATAATATGCAAAATATGAAAAACAGAGTTATTAGTAAGCTTAATAAAGACAGAGAAGAATATAATGAGGATAGAGAAGAAGGATTAGTGAAAAACTATAAGGCCCTTAGACACAAACAGGAACCTAGATATATAGAAAATTAAAATTAAAAAATATCCATCCTTCAAATATAAAAAGACCAAATAAATTTTCAGATCAAATGGTTATATGGAACGATGGATGAAGATGATAGACATAACATTGAAGAACACTTAAAAGCTTTCGATATAAATAACCATAACATAATAACTCAAAGTAATAAACAGATATTTATTAATAATAGTTTTAACCAAACCTTTTTTACCCTAAAACAAACGATCGAAAAAGATAGGTTTAAAATATTGTACCAACTTAATAACATAAAAAAAGAAACTGTAAAAATAAACAACAAACTCATATATTTGGAATCATTATTAAAAATTGGAATTATTAAGGACAATATCGAACACATTCAAAATAACATAGCTTCAAGTAGAACAGGAATAATGGGAAATAATATTTTAAGTAAAGATGAAATAATAAAATATGATATAGGTTTTGAAAAGTTAAAAAACATAAAAATTGGTACAGCTCTGTATAAAAATGAAAAAAATGTTTTTGTTATTAAAATACCTAATGAAGTTCTAGAGACAAGAAAATATTTAGTTTGAACTTTGAAGAATTAATAATAAATGACGAAATAATTGTTAAAATAAACGAAACTGCATATAAATATCAATCAAATATAGACTTTAAAAATTTAAAGAAATCGAATTTATGTAGGTATATATAAAAATGTTTGTATGAAAACAAAGAATTTTCAAATGAGAATGTTTGAAATTGAAAAGGGTTTGTTATTTTTAAAAAATGTTTAAAATATAAACTTATCAAGTACTTGTGATGAAAGAATCACACATTTAAATGGAAACTTTTTGTTAAATTTTAGCAACTGTAAACTGAAAATCTTAAATGAAACTTTTACTAACAACAAAGATATATTTGAAGAAAGATTTGTAATACCCTATGAATTAAATATAAATACAACTCAAGAACAACTAAGCTTCAATGACATTGTAATAAAACAAATAGAAAATATCGAACATATGAATGAATTAAAGTTTAAACACAAGAATCATACCCTGTTAAATATTTATATTGGAATTTTCATTTTATTATTACTCATTAGTATAATAATTTACGTTTATATAAAATTAAAAAAGCTCAAACATTCATTCTATGTTACTCAGGAGAGTTCCCAATTAAAGGAGGGAGAGGTTATGTCTAGGTCAGCAAACCAACTTACTGCGGATGTTCCCATGACAGACATTGATAAGAATGCAACATCAGCGTCTACAAAAGCGACGAAATCCAAAATTGACCTGAAATTGCCAATCGATTGGACTCGTTAAGAATTCCAAGAAATGACAATTAAGCTGACCTAGCATTACAATAAAGCAAGAATAAAGAATTTATTCTTTATTATAAGTTCAGTTTTGAGTTGTGAGCGAAGCAAAGAACATCATTGTAAAATAGTTTAAGTTTATTTTGAACAATAAAGATTTTTTTAATATAAATCCTTTCTTTCGAACTTTATTTGCGCGTCGGTACGCATTTGTATTTGTCTTCCGATTCGGTTACCATGAACACAATAAATGCTCCGATCGGAACATTTCCCCGGTCGGAGGATTCTCCGATCGATTACCATGATAGGGCCCATTAAGAGTTAACACAAATGCTTAGGAATTGTGGATAGGAGATAAAAGGAGATACTGGTGCTCATTGGTTTTGAATGTCTGTATATTGCAATGGGAAAGGAAAATTGAGCCAGGTAAAACATTGCACATTCTTGCAGTGCGGCTTAAAAATGAGTCTCTATACTTAACAGTACGTCCGAAGTTAGACTCGAGTGGAAATTTATGAGCATTTCTATCGATGCGTGTGTTACGTTGAAATTGTTTAAGGGGAGGAATGTATCTGGCTATTTCGCAGGAGGACATGCTATAAAAGGAGCGATGAAACAAGGTGAGGCAAGAAACATTACGGCAGTGTTCAAGAGAATCAATTGTATCCGTAACGGTCTTTTCATCTATCAATTTAAAGGCTCTTTTCTGAATCTTATCTAGAAGACGTAAATGCGTGACAGTGGCACCTGTCCAGATATGAGAATTATAGGTACTCAAGCTTCAGGCGAATGAATGCCTTGTGTGTTATAGCCAGATCAGGAGGTGAAAATATTTCTTACTTCGATTTAGGAACATAAGAATTTTACGGCATTTCTGGCAACGTCGAATATGTCATCGTTCCACAAAAAGGTGGTTTTTTATACACATACCCAGAATGCAAAGCTGTTCAGTTTCCACGATGTATGTATGTGAAGCTCATTGGTAGTGGCATCGGGGGCAGGTTATGCTTTAATGACAGAAGACAGAATTTTGTTTTCGAAGCATTAAATTCCACGCGGTTAATAATTGGACAATGCTGTCAAGATCGGAGTTTAATGAGCTTATGAGATGCCGTTGCAGTTCCACATCCGACGGATATGCTGAGAGTGCTGTCATTAGCAAAACAATTTATTGTATATGAAGTATAAGATAAGAGATCATTAATAAAGAATGAACGCATTTTCGATAAGAGAGCCTGGTGTCAGTCTCTATCAAATGCTTTTGAAATAACCAAGGCAATATTCTTATTTTCTCCGAAATGATGTAAAGATTGGTTCCACAGTTCGGTGAGATATACCATCATATCAACAGTGGATTAAGAAGTTTTTGGTTCTCAAGACATTTCTTGATCTGAAAGTTTATCAGAGTTTCCATGACCTTGGAAAGAAAGGATGTAAGTGCAATTGGTTGGTAGTTTAAGGGAGATGAAGATACAAATTTTTTTGGAACGTGCTGGACAAATGCTGTTTTCCATCCACACGGAAAGAAACTTGTACAATAGAACAGATGGAAAAGCTTACGTATTGGTTATGACAGCGTGGAAGCACACCTCTTCGGGACTATGGGGGAAATACTATCTGGGCAGCGGATTTGTGTATGTAGAAATCTTTTAGTACTCTTGCTACTGTACGAGTGCAAAAGAAGATTTGTCCCCTAAAACCATTTACGCCCTCTAGCACAGGAGGAGCCATATCATACTGTTATAGTTTTGAATTTGCAGCAAACTTTCCTGCAAATAAGTCTGGAGTGTCATTGTCAACGAGCGTTATAACCGAAGACGTAGTGGAGTTTCGATCGTTTTTTTACAAATGACCAAAAATGTTTACTACCTTTGGGACATTGTAGTATTTTGTCCCTTAATTTTTGTTCACGTAAGAATTCTTTCATACATTTTGAAAAGCCTCTAGATTGCTAACTAACAAATCGAAATTTTGCCGAAGACTTCTTACATTTTGGTAAATTATAAATTATCTTTCATGGAAACCTTCTCCTTACGAAAAACTGAAAAAAAAGAATTGAGCTAAATCGGCCTAGCCGTTCTCAATTTATGAATTACTATAGATTTTTCACGCCGTTTTTATATACATATATACATGTATACATATATACATACATATATTAGATATACATACATACATACATACACAGATACTCATTGCATGAGCTATGAGTTATTAATAACTAGAATTTATTAACAAGATAATTAATGAAATGCGGTTCGAAATTGCTAAAAAGGCATAGTTTAGAATTTGTATTCAAATAATTTAACACGTACAAAATTAAACATACCATTATGTGTTTGTAATTAAAAATAGCTAAAATATACATATATGTATTTTATTTTGAAAGAAGAAACTCAATGTTTCCTTACATTGTATGTATGAATTTAGAAAATTATTGAAAAATATCAGGTATTTAATATTTTCTCGCCACTCGAAGCAAAAAACAAAACATAAGCATGAGCTACGGTACATTTGCAACGAACTGTTGAATACCCTATTCAAACAAGATTATCTATCGTTTGTGAAAAACTACATAAGGTACATCAAATTTGTCTGTGGGCGTGTCATACATACCAAAAGAATTTAATAATTGAATCATAAATAATTTAAGTTCATGACTGTGATATAAAGCCGACTTTGATACATTTTAAGTCATAACCAGGTTGCCTAAAGTGTGGTGTGTGATCTAAAACTGTTTAAAAATATTAAACTTTAACTGAACTTTGATAAGTAATCTATCAAGAATATATAGCATATATTATAAAAATCACGCATCCTAAAATAGGCGTACCTATTTCCAACTTTTACCGAAAACAATTTTTTTTTTTAATTTTGTTTATTTTGTAGGTACATCCATTGCATTTATAAACTATAGTATTCCCACGTGAGGTGCGCCATCTATCGACGAAAAACTAAGCTCTAGAATACCATGGGAAGCAACAACAACAATTTCCACCATTTTAATTGTTGTTGTTACTTCCCATGGTATTCTAGAGCTTAGTTTTTCGTCGATAGATGGCGCACCTCAAGTGGTAGTACTATAGTTTATACAACAATGGTACATCCTCAAATTCAATAATTTATACAGTGGAATCTCGAAATGATGAACAGATATAAAACGGTCCCGTTCATCTTTTCTAATCGTTCATCTTTCCAGGCCTCGAGCATTAGTTTAAGAAAAACATAAACATAGCTCCTATACATAAAACATTGTACTCGTATCTATCAAATTAAATAATCATTTTATTAACAACAAAGTTGTTCATTACCCTGCAAACGTAGAAGTACAGAAATAACCAGTGGAATATGTACGTAAAAGAAGTACTTCCTTTCCACTGAAAAAGGATAGGCGATCGGGAAAAAATTCAGTTATTTACCTACTGTATATAAGAATATATGAAGGCACTATCTCTTTCTAAAAAAGCAAAATATCAAAAAAGTACTGCACTTCCCCGCCAATAAAAGTACTTCCAAAGCACATCCAAAGTACTTCTGGGGATGCACCTACTTCAATGGATGTACATCTGAAGTACTTTCTTGAAGCGCATATTCCACCAGTTATATTCGTACTTCCAAAGATGCACGCGCTGTGAATGTAGAACTACGAACCGAAATAGACATGAAGTCAAAAAAAAAATATTAGGAAAAATGATTTTTATGATAATAATTTTATTATTAAATATATTATATTATTATTTACATTTGTATTATTAAAAATATATTTATTATTAAAAACAAACAAAAATATCACAAAAAAATAAAATAACTTACATAAAATAAGGATTCGCCATATTCTCAAATTATACACAACTCAACTTAAAAACTGTTGATTATGTTTTGAATCGAAGATCACTCTGACAAAAAGACAAACGACAACAAGAAAAAAAAGAGACAACATTTTGCATTACATCCTGGATTTCTCCTTCGCACAGTTCAAAAGGGAATCGTTAATTGTTTTTTCAGGAGAAACCAAACTACTTCCTTTGATGTACATATTTCATCGATTGTTACCGTACTTTCTTGTTTGCAGGGGTATACTCTACGGCGCAGGGGAAGTAGTAAATAAAAAACCCACACATTCGAAGGATATATTTTTAGTTGTAGTAGTGTTTTCTAGAAAACTACTGCGGTTTGGTTTGCAGGGTATGTTTTAAGGTAGATTGTCGCCCGGTATACAGCGTTCATCTCTCCGAATTCTTCATGTTTAAGGATCGGTCATGTTTTCGAGACTGTACTATAGTTAATTTACAGAACATTTACTTCAAGTTTGTGTGTGTAGTAAGCATTGTGATTTGATAGTTACTGTTCAAAAACGTAATGCAATTTTGGCAAATACAAGTTGTTCAACAAATAAATGGCAATTGTGGGATTGTTTATAAGCCATCTAGCTCAAAAACTGCGAGCCCTAGAGAGTAAACATATATTCTCTATGTAACAAACCCCATACCAACTACAATATAAATATACCCATTTTATAGAACAGGTTAAAAAAAGTGATGCACACGCGTATCAAGACAGAGGGTTATCTTTTATTTGAAAACTCAGTTCCTAATCAAACGAAATAGCTTTACAGATTACAGCAGATTTAATTGCGTTTAGTTTCAATGAATATTTAGCATACTGCACATTCAGTATTTAAAAAGTTTTTTAGCTGATAAAATGTTTTTATATTTTCCTAGAAACATGCGTAATGTCCGCACATTTTCATATAAAGTTAATAAATCAGTGGGCATAATTGGGGTGCCGTTCAGTAAAGGACAAGGAAAGATAGGAGTTGAAGAATCGCCTGAAATATTACGCAAGGCTGGTCTTGTCAGAATTCTTCAAGGTAAACATGATATTAAATGTCAAAAAGCAATTTTAATACCTACCTTGATTTGAACAAGTTTAGATCGAGTGTGTGTAAAAGACTATGGTGATCTTCAATTTACACACGCACAAAATGGGAGCATATTAAATAACATGAACAATTACAATGCATTTCTTGGATGCAGCTTTTCACTTATTCAAAAAGTACAGGAAGTCCTAGACGAAAATGATAGTTATTTAGCAATTGGGGGTGACCACTCAATAGGTTTTGGTATGCTTTTTATACATTCCCTTATTCTCATTGAGTCTTACAGAATGGTATTTAAAAGGCTCCATTGCTGGACATTTATTAGCCGATCCAAATATCTCCGTTATTTGGATTGATGCTCATCCTGACATTCATTTGAATACAACATCGACTTCAGGAAACATACATGGAATGCCAGTTGCCCTGTTATTACGAGAAATTAGAAAACTGTGGACCCATTCAAAGCTTCATGATATTGCTCCCGTATGGTAAGAAATAGATATTAAATAAAATATTATTGGATTTAATGTATTCCATGATTTAACAAAGAACGGTGATAATTATTATTTAAAAAAATTGTTGCTTTCGTTTCTATTCGTCGTTGTATATGAAGCCAAATGAAAGAAAATTGTCATCTTTCTTAAGAATATCTTAATGGTTCACTCGAGGATTAGCACAGCAAGTGTCGAGTCGGATTAGTTTCTTACTAGAATTCTCTCCTTTTGATAACAAAAGCTATATCCTGAAATGTATACCCATCTGTTGAACTCACTTAATCCTTGGTAGATCCTCACAACTTTAAACCTTAAGAACACAGGATTCAACTTCTACATATTGAAGTATTAACAATAACGTTATTTTATCCACCAACTTTTAACAGGACTCTAAGACGCACCCTATCTATTCTTATCTTTCTTTTACTTGCGATTATAGGTATTATAGGACAAGTTATGCATTATATTCTTAAAAAAAATCTAACGATCAAACATGACATTACGATGATAGAGAAGTCGAAAAAAGTTGGTCCGACAATTCTGTCTGTCTGTCTGTATCGGCACCTACATTGTATATATAAACTGCATTGTATATATAAACTATGGTATTACCACTTGAGGTGCTCCATCTATTTACGGAAAACTAAGCTCTTGATTTCAGAGGTTTTTGTCTAGTTTTCTGTGCAAACTGTATGTTTTGGTTGGAATAGATTTTTCAAAAGTCTTATAACGGTGCCTCCCATAGGACCGGTTTTTTGAAATTAGCTTTTCTCGTAAGCCATAATATACATTCTCATATTTTTCAAAAATAGTTTTTTTGAGTTTTTTTGAAAAAAATTATTTTTTTTTCCAAAAACGGTTTAAGTGCTAGAAGTTGGCATACTCACAAAAATTTGGAATAATTTTTCTAAAAGTTCTTCAAAAAAACTGGTCGAACGATTTTGAAAAAAAAAAATTCTTAAAATTCTAAACAGTAAACGAAATCAGATGGTTCAATTAATTTTCTCAAAAAAAAAAAAAAACGTTTTAAGTGATCCATAAAATTTCAAATAATTTTGTTCCTGCTTTGTTTTCCAAAATCTCAAACCCCAAGAACACTGTTTCACATTAGAGCAAGTTCGTCGGACCCAGTCGTGCACTTTATTTTTGTTAGCTTAACTGTTTATTTAAAACAAGTGATCCACGCCCTCGTTTATGTTAATTTGGTTCTTTTGTTGTTTATTCTAGTTTTTTTTTGTCGTGTTCGTAACATTTTCACATTTATTTTGTACTAGCTGACCCGGCGAACTTCGTTCCATCAAAATTCATTAATGTATTAAAAATAATAATTCTTTGATATGCTTTTAGTCAACAGCGAATATACTTTGAAAATTCGAACAGACACTTCATTTTTATTTATGTGTGTATAGATATTATGTGATCTTAAATCCATAAAAATAAGAATTCGAAAAAAGTATCCCCATTTTACAATTAAATTAAATTTAAAACATCAGCTAGCTATCTGCCTGTGAAAGTCCTGTCAAAATCGGTGCATAAATAATAATTTTTGAAAAATGCGAGCCCAGCTCCATCTAGATGTGTAATTAAAATATCTAATCTATTTTACTCCTTACAACATTAACTATACGCCAATGCAAATCCCGTCAAAATCGCTTCAGCCGTTTCCGAAATTAGCCGGAACAAGCAGACACACAGACAGACACAAATTTTAAAAATTGCGCATTTGTTATAAGTACCGTATATACTATCATACGCATTAGGTATATTTGCTGATATTTTGAAATTACAAACAGGCACTTCATTTTTATTCATAGACTACACTAGCAAAACAGCCTTGACATCTAGATTAAAATCTTTGCGAACTGCTTAATTGGAAGAAAACATATTTTTTTATAGATTTAAAAATCTCATTTTCTTTAACGGTCTCCCTTTTACTATTAAAACTATTAAAAATACTCCTTCAAAATGCCATGCTTTACTCTTTTGTAAAGCCTGGAATTTCTTCTGTAATTTTGTAATTTTGGTTTTCAATGCAGTTGTTTAAATGAACAGTTCTTTTAATGAAAATTTAATTTAAGTTAAAAAACCATTTAAACTGTTTACTTAAAAAATTTATGTAATTAGGTACTATTTTTGTTTCCTAAATTTATTTAAATTTTATAAGTCTCTAAGTAGCACACATTAAGTATTTTAGTTTAAAAAAAAAATTTAGGAATCATCTACGCAGTGGCGGCACACTGCGTAAATGATTCTTAACTAACTAACAACAACGCACCGTTGGTTGTTGGTTGGTGTCGCCATCTAATTGGAAGATGTAAGGAACATATAAAACAAAGTTTGAGTGAATTCTATACCTGCAGCCGTTGCCAACTATGACCATTGAACAAAGCCGTTCAAGACCAGGGGTGGAATCGGCTAAGGTGATTTATGATAAGTGATAGTCACAATCAACAAATTTCGTCGGGCTAAGGTGATTGTCACATGTGAATATCACATTTTTTTGACTTTTTCTTGTGACAGCTATTTAGGTGTCACTAGAAAAAGTCACAAAAATGTGATTGTTTAAAAAGGTTCTACTGAAAAAATTGATGCGCTCCTATAGAAAGCTATAAAGATGCTAAACAAAGTATTAGTGAATTCAATCAAGATGTCATAACAACTTATCGTCATGTGAAAAAAAAAGTTGAAACCTGATTTTTCGTTAAGACCATTTAAGTCAAGAACGATTAACTCATCGAAAATGCCCTAGGTTTGTTAAATTTTGAGTAGTCGAAATCGAGTTATCAACATCGATAGAGCCGTTTTCCAGAAGATCCAAAATGAAAAAACCGTTACTTGAAAGGTACCAGTTTGTGCCAAGCTAAAACGAAATATAAAACCTCGATAACCATTTTTCTTCAAACTGCTATTTGTTTTACGGGAAAAGCGAACAGAACACTGCGCGGTGCCAGTGAGGTATTCTACTCCAAAACCCAACTTTTTATTTTGTGGCAAATTTTGAGAAATCAAACAATGCCGAATTGAACTCAAATATCATAGCTATGAGAAAAATGCAAAAACAACATAAGCCGTGAACTAAGTGGATTACAGTGTCACTTCAAAGACACACACATAAGGATTTATGTATAAGATGTTCTTCCTCAAAATTGCTATCATATACATATATACATATTACAATTTTATTGTACTGAGGCATAATCCTTTCTTTTTTCAGTTTACCTACCAATGAACTGGTATATATTGGTTTAAGGGACATCGATCCGCAAGAAGCATATATACTGACCAAACTCGGCATACATATGTTCACCATGCACGTAAGCGAAGACCTGCATACTGAAGACCCCGATTTAATAGACGAATTTCTATTTCTCTTTGTTTCTATAACAGGAAATTGACAAATATGGAATAGCAAAAGTTTTAGAAATGTCTCTTGAAGCACTTAATCCGACCAACAAACTGCACATAAGTTTTGATATTGATGCGTTAGACGTGACCATAGCACCAAGTACTGGAACTGCAGTTCTTGGTGGGCTTACTCTACGAGAAGGTGTATACATAATGGAATCTTTATATGCCACAAATCGCATACAAGGCGTTGATTTTGTAGAAATCAATACTCGAATTGGAACACAAGCTCAAAAAGACTGCACTTTATTGGCAGGACTGGAAATAATCAAATCAGCCTTCGGGTATAAAAGAAATGGCAATGTTTCAATAAAAAATAAAATTGAAATCTTTAGTAATTTTTACTTCAATGTTTTTTTTTTTAAGAAGCGGCTTTAAGTTAAGGGTAAGGTTTAGCGTAAGTAATTAATTCATTTATTTACAATTTTAAATATATACATTTTCCCAGGTTTTTTAGAGCTTTGGCTTTGCCGTCAGCTCGACTAACAACTTTAATTTATTTATTTTATATTTAATAATACCATATTATTATAATTTCCAGTTTACACCTTTTAATAAATATGTTTTTATTTTTAAAGTACAGATCAATCATTCAGTTATGAGCAATTTCCAAAATCTGCACATTTCATTAAGATAATTGCCAAGTTTGGTCCAATCTGGTCCATCCAATATTAGTATTGTATCTTGCATTGAGAGAGAGAATTTTCCAAATCTCTTATGTCAAAAAATTGGACATATTATACTTATTAATATATATACACGGAACGAAGACAATAATAGCTATATTCCAATAACTGCCTCAAATATCAACGAATATTCTGTAATAGATGGGATGTCTTCATTTGGAATGACTCAGTTTAATGGTATAACAAATGCGTCAGGCAAAACTTTGGATCTTGTTTTTTTCTCCGCCAATGTCAACTCTGATGTTGCTGTTTTGGCCACCGCTGCTGAATTAACTAAAGAGGATCGTCACAATCCAGCACTAGACATATCCCTAAACTTGCACATGAATTCTTCTTTTAACAAATTAAGTAACAAACTCGAATTTAACTTCAAAAAATGCAATTTTGTGGAACTCTCCAATCTCTTACAAGATATTGAATGGAATCAATTGCTTACTAACTGTGATATAAATGTTATGTGTAATGTATTTTATCGTAAATTATTTGAAGTATTTTATACAACTATTCCAATTAAGTCATCTTATAAAGAATCAAATGATCCACCATGGTTTGATCATCAACTTAAGAACTTAAAAAACAAAATAAACAAAGCTTGGTTAAGGTTCAATGTCTCAAGAACTGAGGAAGATTATAATACTTTCCTAAATTTGAAAGACCGTTTCGTCGATTATCACGAACTTTTATATAAAAATTATATTGCGAAGACAGAAACTGAATTAAAAAGCAACCCGAAATTATTTTGGCAACTAGTTGATGCAAGAAGAAAAAACGGTGGCTATCCAAGCTCTATGACATGTTTAAACTCTACAGGTCAAACTTCAGAGGAAATTGCAAATATGTTTGCAGATTTTTTTAGAAATGCGTTTGCGGATATTAATGACCTTAATACTAATTCTAATAACTCTTTCCCCGTTCCATTTACTCATCTTAGTTCCATTAACTTTCACATTAATGAAGATACAATAACTCAAGGCATTTTAAAGTTAATTGATAACAACATTTAACTGATGGTGTTCAAGCCTCTATCTTGAAGAAATGTGTCGCTCATTTGTCTTATCCTCTATTTATTCTTTTTAATGAATCACTAAGCAGCTCTACTTTTCCCAATCTGTGGAAAAATGCTTATATAACCCCGATACATAAAAAGGGATTGAAAACCGAAATCAAAAACTATCGTCCGATTGCTAAATTATCTGTAATTCCAAAATTTTTTGAATCAATTGTATGTAATGTCCTCTCTTTTCATTGTAGTTCAATTTTATGTAGTAGTCAACACGGTTTTGTAAAAAAAAAGTCCACTATGACAAACCTCTTCAGTTTTACTTCTTTTTGTTTAGATGCTTTTGAAGTTGATTGTGTCTTTACTGATTTTAGTAAAACATTTGATAAGCTGTGTCATAATACTTTCATTAATAAATTAAATAACTTTGGATTAAACAATCATTTTCTTAAATGGATTTCATCGTATTTACGTAACAGACAATATAGTGTAGTTTTTCGAAATGAATGTTCTAATCATTTTACTGTTAATTCCGGTGTACCTCAGGGCAGCCACCTTGGACCTATTTTGTTTATACTTTTTATAAATGATATCGTCTCAATTGTCCAAAATTCTTGTGTTCTTGTTTATGCTGATGACATTAAACTTTACAAAAGAATAAAATCTGAAACGGACTGTATACTTTTACAAGACGATCTATTAAGATTCAGGGAGTGGTGCAATATTAATAGACTTATACCTAACATTGACAAGTGTAAGGTTATGAGCTTTACACGCAAGAAAAGTTCAATAACTTACATGTATTCATTTGATTCGAATCCTTTAATTAAAGTTTCAGTGTTCTCAGATCTAGGAATAATTTTATATTCAAAACTAACCTTTATTGATCACTTAGATCATATAATCAAAAGAGCCAATAAAACACTAGGATTCATTAAAAGATTCTCACGCGACTTTAAAGATCCCTATGTTCTCAAGCTTCTTTTCATTTCGTTTGTGAGACCCATTCTTGAGTACGGCTGTGTAGTCTGGGCACCTCACTACTCTATACACAAATCGAGGCTTGAAGCAGTCCAACGAAGGTTTTTGCGATTCTGTTTCCGTTTCCTTCCTTGGTCTCAGGAATCACCACTTCCCTTGTATTCGCATAGGTTAGTTTTGATAAATCTTCCATCACTTGAAAGCCATCGAAAATATATCCAGTTCTGTTTCATTACTGGTATAATAAATGGAAATATTTCATCTTCGTCAGTCCTTTGCAGGCTGAATTTTAACTTTAGCATAACCAGCATAAGATTACGGCAGCCTTTGTGTCAAATTTTTACTAGGTCAAACTATGGTTTTAATAGTCCTTTAAATCAATAAATTACTATATATAATAAATTTTATTTTCTTTTATATTCTGTAAATGACAATTTGAAATATATTGCATTCAAGACCTTGTTTTTTAGAGCAATAGATTATAATTAGATTTAATATATGATAATTATGTAACGTTAGTGTTTAACGGTCTCCAATTAATAATTAAGTGGAAGCAGTCTTCTTTGGATCTTGTGTTACATAGTGAGCAGAACTGATTGTGACTCCCGTTGTAAGGTCTTCCGTTTAGAAAAATGTACTTCGCATCTTACTTTAAATATAAGAGAAATGTCTCTGGTGCTTAAAGAATCGTGGAAATAATTTTATTGTTATCCAGATCAAATTTAAGCTGACTGCATAAAATACTAAGCATCTTGCAGCATTTTTGAAAACCAACGATGGAAACCGATATATTCTCGTGATCATGGATTACTTCAGAAAGTGGCCTAAGGCGTTTGCCATTCCAAAACAAGAAGCAAAAACGGTTGTGGATCAGACTATCCACAATGGGATAAGCAGATATGGTATACCTTAGGAACTATACTCTGACCAAGGAAGGAACTTCGATTCAAATTTCTTCCAACAGGTTTGCATTCAAAAGACAAGGACAACAACACTGCATCCACAAGCAGATGGAATGGTAGAACGATTTAATAGAAAGCTCAAGGAATGTCTTTCTATCACTGGGACCGATGCATTCCACTGTTCTTGATGAGCTATCGGAGTGCAGTAAAGAAATTTAGTTTTGTTCAACAATGCGACTACCAAGTGAGTGTGGTTTGAACTCCCTCCAAATGATCCACAAAGCCGAAGAGAATATGTGGACGATCCAAAAGAGGCTTACGTACATTCATGAAAGGACCAGAACAAAGATCAGTGATGCCAGTGAAACACGTTCTGATGCACACGCAAAGACGATAGGTTTTCAAGTGGTACTTCTTGTGTGGTTAAACAATCCCCATCGGAAAAAGAAACTGTAACAGAAGCAAAGCTCCAGCAACATTGGAAAGGCCCTTACAAAGTTGTTACCAGAATCAATGATGTTGTTTACCGTGTGTAGAAAGGTATGTAGATATGTGTTATTAGCTCAATATAGCTAAATTAGCTTCCTGGTACAATTAACAATATTTATACGATATCTAAAAAAAAAATCTAGAGCAACAAAATCTAGAAAGAGAAAATCTAGAAAAAAAAACTAGAATTACCAAAATCCAGAAAACCCAAAATCTAGAAAACCAAAATTGAGAAACAAAAATCCAGAATGAACAAAATCTAGAATTAATATTAATTTTTGAGACAATAGTTACAATTACAATTCGCGCGTGCGAATTAATTCTAGATTTCGAATTCCTCTAAAAAAATATAGAACACTTTTTTTCTAGATTTCCATCTTTCTATTTTTATACATTCTAGATTTTTACTACTTCTAGATTTTATCTTTCTATATTTTTTTTTATAGATTTTGTCCTTTCTAAATTCTGTCGCTCTGGATAACGTCGTGATCCCTCTTGAAAATTAAGGTAACTTATTGAATAATGCAGTCTTACAAAATAAACTAAAATTTTTTTAAATACATTGGAGTTCAATTACCATTTAACATGGTTTGGTAATTGATTGAAAATCTTAAAATATTTGTATAAAATGGATTTTTGCGCTTTGGCTATTAAATAATTTTGTATTTGTAAAGGAGGATGGGCAATTTTGTATGGGATTTGGTCCAACACACCAACAGAAACAAGACATACATACAACGCGTCGTTGGAAAGGTCTTTACAAATGGAAGGTTTTTTAATACTGGCACCAAGTTTTAAACGATGGGAGAGCTGAGATAATGGACATTGAAAATTACCCTTTTTATAATGCACCGTTGCATTTTCTTATTCTACCATTAACAAGTTGTAATCCATATCAGACCAGAGATAAAAAATATTGTTAATCACTCTTTTTTGGGTGCATCCTGGTACTTACCTTCCTAGACACCAACAGAAATGAGATGCATATCCTTAGAAAGGTCTTCTCGAGTACATCAAACTTTAGTATGGGCACCAAGCTCTAAACAATCTCCTTAGAGAGTTTAAAGTGGAAGGCGGAACTCCTAGCTTGGATCGTCATGATACCCAAGATTGAGAACTATCTCAATTTCGACTATCAGAGATTCGACAAACTGGGGATTCGAAAGAGAGGGCCGAGATCGACTATCGCAGTTCGGTTCGCACGTCGAGACCACAGACTAACTCAGTAGGGTCGCGAATTCTTGCTCTAGGATCTACTGGCGTTGTTACAATTTTTAACCTCTGCGAACCTGTTGAGTTTGGATGGAAAAAACTCAAAAAGAAAATATCTAATATTGATTGCTAGGGCCCGATCAACTATGCGTAAGTACCCTTAAAGCGATGGAATTGAAAATAGAGAATTGTTGTTCGGTACAACCAACAAGAGACCTATACGAGAGATGACACAATAAGTGAGCTTATAGGTGTTCTTAGATAAAAGAGAACACTGCGTAATTCAGCTCAGTCAACCTCACAAAACGCGACTTTAATGTATATGGCTGACTGGTGATACGAATACGAATAAGTATCACTGTTATAAAGAAAGGGAAGGAACTGCGATGTTTTTGTTCGTCCATAGCTCGTAACCCACCCAGAGAAAGTGTCTAGTCATCCTAGACTACCTCCACCATATCGTCTTAGGTAAGCTATAGGGATGTCAATCCCTGAATTTTATCATCTAAGACCCCTGAACCTGAATGTGTAGACAACCAAAAAGTCTACTCACATTCTATACTTCCTACTATCTGAACTATCATCACACACGAAAAGTTCCAAACAACATAACCGGAATAAGAGAGACTGAACTATTCATTCCTTAACCTGCCTAATTGAGAAAATGATGTTACCAATCCATGTCTTACGAGTGATGTTCACTCCTCCCGTACGTACTTACTCAGCACGCCATATCTGAAAAATAAAGATAACCAGCATCTAAACAAACAACGTATGCTATTGGCATCGAAAACAACTTATCTTTCCTTTGAACTTTATAATTTTTAATATTTATTGATTTTATCTTAAGTCTAAACAAGTTTAACTTTCATTACTTACTTACTTACTTACTTACTTATGTTGGCGCCACTGGAGCGTGGTACTCCAAGGCCTTGCTGAGAATGCCCCTCCAGCCGGCTCGATCTCTAGCCTGCTGTCTCCAATTTCGTACTCCAAGTTGACGGATGTCTCCCTCTACCTGGTCACTCCATCGAAGATGAGGTCTACCTTGGCTTCTGACTCCCTCGGGTTTGGCGTTGAAGACTTTACGAGCTGGAGCGTCGATGTCCATTCGCTCTACATGGCCCAGCCATCTTAGTCTTTGGATTCGAATTTTTCTGGCTAGGCTTATGTCGCTGTACAGCTCGTACAGTTCATTGTTATATCTTCTTCTCCAAACGTTGTTTTCGCGATTTACGCAGACAGGACCATAGATCGTACGCAGAACTTTTCTCTCGAAGACTCCAAGTGAATTTTCATCCGATTGGGAGAGGGTCCATGCTTCCGCACCATATAGCAGGACCGGGATGATGAGTGTTTTATACAGTGTCACCTTGGTTCTTCTCGATAGGGCTTTACTCCTCAATTGCTTACTCAGCCCAAAAAAACAGCGATTAGCAAGAGTTAGTCTGCGTTTGATTTCAGCGCTGATGTTGTTGCCTGTGTTTACAGCAGTGCCCAGGTAGACAAATTCACTGACTACCTCGAAGTTATACCTATCAATGGTTACGTTCTGACCAAGTCGGTGGTGGGATTGGACTTTTGTTGATGAAAGCATATACTTCGTCTTGTCCTCGTTTATTTTCAGCCCCATTCTGCTTGCTGCTGACTCCATAGTAGTGAAAGCACCGGTTACTGCTCGCTTTGTTCTTCCTATCACGTCTATGTCATCAGCAAACCCAAGTTATTGTGTCGATCTATTGAAAATGGTGCCTGATGTACTGGCATGGGTGCTCCGTATTACATTTTCAAGCACAATATTAAAACAGCTGCATGACAGTGCGTCACCTTGTCTTAGCCCTCTGGTGGTTTCGAAGGTTTCAGTAGAGTCTCTACCAACTTGGACGGAACAGCGAGCATTCTCCAACGTCATCCTGATAAGGCGTATCAGTTTAGCAGGGATTCTAAAGTTAGACATGGCACGATACAGTTCAACTCTATTAACACTGTCGTAGGCGGCTTTAAAATCGACGAACAGGTGGTGGGTGTCGATGTTATACTCTTGGGTTTTCTCCAGGATCTGGCGTAATGTGAATATTTGGTCGGTGGTAGATTTTCCAGGTCTGAAGCCGCATTGGTAAGGACCTATCAGGTCGTCAGCAAACGGCTTGAGACGTTCACATAAAACGCTGGACAGGATCTTATAGGCGATGTTTAAAAGGCTTATGCCTCTATAGTTGGCGCAGAGGAGGCGGTCTCCTTTTTTGTGAATCGGGCAGAAGGTACTGAGATTCCACTCATCGGGCATACTTTCCTCCGACCATATTTTGCAGATGAGTTGGTGTATGCTCCTGACCAGGTCATCTCCAGCGTGTTTAAAAAGCTCCGCTTGAAGGCCATCACATCCAGCTGCCTTATTCATCTTTAGTCTGGTGATGGCTACTTTGATTTCATTTTGGTCGGGCGGGTGTAGTTCGTGGTCGTCATCTAGATTAACTGGAACAAGTTGATCTTGGGCGGGATCTGGGCTGTCATCGCCATTAAGCAACCGGTTAAAGTAGTCTCTCCAGATGGCTAACATCGCCTGCGTTTCCACTATGGTATTTCCATCCTGATCTTTGCAGGGCCCAGGGCGGCTTGTGAAACCGGATGTAGACTGTTTCACCTTTTTATAGAAGTTTCGTACCTCTTTTCTGCAAAAACATCTCTGCATCTCCTCGACTTCGCGTTGCTGGTGTTCTTTTTTCTTTCTCCTGAGTAGACGTTTCTCAACTTTCCTTCGCTCAACATAGAGATTTCTGGATGCTCTAGTATCTCTCTGGAGCCACGACTTGTATGCCTCCGTTTTGGCTTTGTTTGCCTGAGCACATTCGGAGTCGAACCAGGGGTTTCCTGGGGGTGGATGTGAGAAGCCCAATACCTCTGACGCAGCACTTCTTATGGCTTGTTGACATAGCTGCCATTGGTCTTCCGGGTTCATGTCATCAGTCGAAGGATTTCTCGCAAGCTCAAGGGATACGCGGTCGGCATAGGCAGCGGCGGTCTCTTCCGATTGAAGACGTCCAACATTGAATTTCCTAGGTGTAGTCGGTGTTCGCCTAAGAACTTCCATGGAGATCCGTACCCTAAGTTTTGCACCGACTAGGTAGTGGTCCGAATCGATGTTTGCTCCTCGGAATGTACGGACACTCATAATGCTGGAGGAGTGTCTTCCATCAATCACAACATGGTCGATTTGGTTGCAGGTTCGACCATCTGGGGATCGCCATGTGCCCTTGTGGATGTCTGGACGTGGGAATCGCGTGCTGCTCAGCACCATGTTTTTTCCCGCTGCAAAATCGATGAGCCTGAGTCCGTTGTCGGAGGTGGTGTCGTGCAGGCTGTGTTTTCCGATCGTCATACCAAAGATGTCCTCTCTCCCAATTTTGGCATTGAAGTCTCCCAAGAGAATTTTAATGTCATGTTTTGGGCACTGCTCATATGTTTTGGCGAGGAGCTCGTAGAAACATTCTTTGGTAGC
Source organism: Platycheirus albimanus (assembly GCA_916050605.2). Classification (NCBI taxonomy): domain Eukaryota; kingdom Metazoa; phylum Arthropoda; class Insecta; order Diptera; family Syrphidae; genus Platycheirus; species Platycheirus albimanus. The sequence continues at coordinate 74,519,888 of OU696697.1, read as the reverse complement.
GTCGTCTTTCTCTTCTGTAGGGGCATGGGCGCTAATTAGGCTTATGTGGTGGAATTTGGCCTTAATGCGGATCGTTGCCACTCTCTCGCTGACTTCGCGAAAGCTCAAGACCTTTTGCCTAAGTCTTCCTCTGACAGCGAATCCGCACCCAAACAAGCGCGATCTCCCATCAAGGTGGCATTTCCCATAATAGAAATTACAGTCCTCTGTAATTCTCAGGCCCGGTCCATCCCATCGCATCTCCTGCAGGGCTGTTATATCAGCGTTGAGACTGGCGAGGGTCTCGGCTAGCTGCTCGGCTTTACGCGGCCTGTTTAGCGTACGCACATTCCACGTGCATATGCGTAAATCGTTGTCCGTTTTTCGTTTGCGGGGGGGGTCGTCAACATTTTTGGTTCTTTCATCCGAGGCATTTTCTGCGGTTTTCATCACAATAAAATTTCCCTTTCATGACCGGCTTGTGAGGCCTGTGCATGACATATAGATCTTTGTGGTGGTTGGATCTTCAGAGCGTATCTCTTTCTTCCTGCTCCTAGTTCCTGAGAAGATAACTCAGGTATCTACAACCTATGGATCCGATGGATCCAACGTTCGTCGTTAGTTCACCTTTCGGCTATCCAGCAGGCACCACTTGGAGGTGACGATACGATTTTGCCCACCTTTAACTTTCAGTAAAGTTAAAAAAAAATCTTTTACCAAATACTCTCTTTTCTCCTGAAGGGATATAGTCACAAATTATTCTTATTTAATGTTCTTATAATTTCAATTTAATTTTTTTTTGTCAATAAAAAGTTTTCAACTGTCTTTAAGAAATCTTATGTCGTTTCTAATTATCAAATAAAACTTTATAATCTAATACCTAAAAGTTAAAAGAAATCTAAAACTATAGTAAAGATTCTCAAAAGATGTCTTTCAAAATTTTAATCACAACAAAAAAACGGGTATGGTTTGTTTAGTTTTTTTTACCTCGATTTTTATTGTTTCGCCAAAGTGGTTTTGTTTTTTCGCTATTTCGCATTTTAGTTGTTTAATTTCTCGTTTGTTTTGTTTGTGTTTATTTCGAATAAAAAATCATTAGTCTTGTGCTTATATCGTTTTAAGTTCATTTCGTCTTTTATTATTTCGTTTTTTGATTATTTCGGTTTTAGTTCATTTCGATTTCGATTACTTCGCCATCGTTTGTTTCGTTACTGTTTTGTTAGCAAAGAGACCAAGAGCATTAAAATTCGCGCGAATTTTAATGCATTAAAATTCGCGCGAATTTTAATGCTCTTGGTCTCTTTACAAACAAAACAGTAACGAAACAAACAATGTCGAAAACATTTTACCCCAATTTGAAAAGTCTGGGCTCTGGAAATTAGCAAAAAAAAAAAAACGAATTTTTGATAAATGTACATGTACAAAATCTTTGGATTCCAACAGAATGTTAACAATTCACTTCAAAATTAACATTTTTCAACAAAAAAGAATTTATTTAAAATAAAATTCATCTACAAAAATGAAATTGATATGCTTATAATTTAGTTTCAATTATTAACAACAATTATTACAAACCTAAAAAAAACTTTTTTTAATGAATAAACTATGTTGGTAGGGTTTCATTATCATAACCGATTCCCATTGAACTCGAGCAGAATGAACTGCTCTCAAAATAAACTGGAAACGAAAAAAACGTAATCGAGATAAGCTTTGCCTTAATGACGCTTTGTTTTTTTAACTGAAATGCAAAATAACCAAAAAACGAATTAAACTGTAATAAAGTGACAGTAAAGCGAAGTGATCGAAAGGCAAAGTAAATGAAAAACTAAATAAGGTTTTGGGAACTAAACAAAAAATATAATGTATGAAAACGGATTAACTGATTTCGAATTGAAAAAAACGAAACAATAGGCACCCGTAAAGATAATATGTGTTTTAATAAAATTCTTTGTTCAAATCAATTGTATATGTGCACTTATTCAAATGAAACAGTCGAACCTTCAGAGAGTGATTATTATCATAGGGGTAATAAAAATGATATCATTGGTGAAAGCATACCGGCCGCTGAATTTCGGAAAATGCAAAATGATTCTGGTGATTGTCTTGAAGACAAGTCAGATACATTGGACGGTGATATGGTTGAATTCAATGACTGCCCTGGTGCAAATAGAGGAAAAGACAGTGAATGGGCGCTTTATGATTTCTTTGATTGCCATTCCTTCGAGATTAATTATGATACAGAAAGTCATATAGATGTTAACCCAAGTCTTGGTTTGGACATTTTAAGAGGTATCAAAAACATAATTTCTCAAAATTACTTGAATTTTGATAAGGCTTTGGTCTCACCCATGGATTTCGAAATGAGTATTAGACTCACTTCTAACACCCCTGTTTGTTTTGCTCCACGAAGGTTGTCAGTCTCAGAAAAGGCTACAATAAATGAAATACTAAAAGATCTTTTGGAAAAACAAATTATCCAACCGAGCAACTCTCCATACGCTTCACCAATAGTTTTGGTTAAAAAGAAATCTGGTGAGACTAGAATGTGTATAGACTACAGGGCGCTAAATAAACACACGGTTAGAGACCCTCATCCACTACCATTAATAGAAGATTGCATTGAATATCTGGAGGGGAAGAAGGTCATGACCTTATTGGATTTAAAGAGTGGATTTTATCAAGTTAAAGTAGCAGCAGATTCAACTCAATTTACTTCTTTTGTAACTCCAAATGGCCAATGGGAGTTTCTTAAAATGCCTTTTGGCCTCAAGAACGCGCCCAGTGTTTTTCAAAGGTTTATAATTCAAACCTTTCGGGAGTTTATAGATAGAGGTTGTTTATTTGGATGATATCTTAATTGCTAGTAAAAACATCACTGAACATCTTGATATACTTACTAAAATTCTGTACCGAATAGCTAAGAATCTATCGAAATGTCGATTCGCATATTCGGCACTTGATTATTTGGGATTTAAAGTAACAGAACATGGCATCCAACCTAGTGATTCTCATATTCGAGCGATTGCTCAATACCCTTTGCCGAAAGATAGCAAAAAACTGCACTCATTTTTGGGATTATGCTCATACTTCCGCAGATTTGTTCAATCGTTTTCAAGAATAGCAAGACCCCTTCATGATTTATTAAAGACATATGTTCCTTTTAGGTTCACCCATGAATGTGAAGATGCTTTTCGGACTCTTCAAAAATGTTTGACTTCCCCACCTGTGTTAGCCATCTATTGCCCAAGGAAAGAAACAGAACTGCATTGCGATGCAAGTTCATTGGGTTATGGTGCAGTTTTGCTCCAACGACAAGAAGATGAAAAATTGCACCCAGTATCGTTTTTCTGCACTACTGCACAAGAAGCTAAATACCATAGTTTTGAATTGGAAACTTTGGCCATAATCTCGGCTTTACGCCGATTCCGTGTTTATTTACAGGGTATTCCCTTCACTATTGTGACTGATTGTAGTTCCTTGACAATGACACTGAGTAAAAAAAATGTTAATCACAGGATTTCGCGTTGGGCTTTGGAGTTGGAAGACTATGATTATAAAATTAAACATCGTAGTGGTGTTAATATGAGTCACGTGGATGCATTGAGTAGATGCAACGTTATATCTGTCATTGATTCTGAAGACATAGATTTTCAACTCAGAGCGGCCCAAAATCGGGATGTAAGGATTTTGGAATTTAAAGATAAATTGTCTTTAAAGAATAACAATTCATTTGTAGTTCAGGATGGCATTGTTTTTAAAAAAGATAGAAGTGGCAAACTCCGATTTTATGTTCCATCTGAAATGGAAACCAATGTCATAAGAATGATTCATGAGAAGATTGGGCACTTAGGTGTCACAAAGAGTTCTGACCAAATTGGCCGACACTATTGGTTCCCAAATATTCAAGGGAAGGTTGAGAAATATATCAAGAATTGTATCCGTTGCATTATGTATTCAGCACCGGTTCGGTCCAATATACGCAATCTATTTAACATCCCTAAAGAGCCCATCCCATTTCACACTATTACCTTGGCCCCCTTCCTTCTATAAAATCAAAAAGAAAGCATATCCTGGTAGTAATAGATGCATTTACGAAATTTACCAAATTATATTCAGTTGTGTCTACAAGCACTAAAGAAGTATGTGCAGCACTAAAGAAATATTTTGAGTATTATAGTAGACCATCAAGGGTAATTACTGATAGGGGAACCTGCTTCACGTCCCTAGAGTTTAGTTCGTTTATTATGGAACAAAATATAGACCATGTGAAAGTAGCAGTTCACTCGCCACAGGCTAATGGTCAAGTGGAACGGGTTAATCGAGTGTTAACTGGTATGCTTGCTAAACTTTCAGAACCAATTGAGCACTCAGACTGGGTTGTTACATTAGCGCAGATAGAATTCGGATTGAACAACACTATACACCGAGCTAGTCAAAATACACCGAGTCAGTTGTTGTTCGGGGTCAACCAAAGGGGAGTGATAGTCGATAAACTAACCGAATTTCTTGATTATAAACAATCAAATCAATCCGAAAGGAACTTGGAACTGGCAAGAGAAAAGGCTTCAGAGGCAATCACCAGAATCCAAGAATATAATGCCAAGTATTTTGAACAGAACAATAGCCCGGCACGCACATACGACGAGGGTGATTATGTTGTAATAAAAAATGTGGACACAACAACCGGTGCGAACAAAAAGCTTATTCCTAAATTCAGGGGCCCTTATGTTGTTTATAAAGTTTTACCTAATGACAGATATGTAATACGAGACATTGAAGGCTGTCAAGTCACACAGCTGCCGTGTGACGGAATTATCGAGTCTCGGAATATTCGACTTTGGGAAAATCGAGATTCTGAAGGTTCGACTGAATAGGGGCGACATCTGCCTTCTCGGACGGCAACTTATGATTTATGTCTGTTCATTTGTTAATCGTGGTCGATTAAATTATCAGATTGGCCGAGTTGTAGTATAAAATTATTATGTAGTATAACAAATAGTGTGTTACTGCCTTAGTGCTTGAGTTGCAGGGTATCGCGACTAGGTGTCGCTCACCTAGTGCGCGGTACACTGAAACTCAAATATTGAAGTAAGATAGAACATGTTTTGTCTAAGAAAAATCAATCTCTCTTGTACTTGGAAAAGCGGCAGCCACATTGTTCTCGGCAAATAAATAAAAATTGTTTAGTTAAGAAAAGTTAACCGACTTTTAATTAGAATTTGTTACCACAACTTCAATATATATATTTAGCAATCTTTTGTATTGAATGCTTCTCAAGGTTCGTTATAGGTGTGGTCAATTAGGAACGTTGCCTTGAAATCAAAAATGATGTACCTTGAATAGTGTATTTATTCTGTCTCAAACGAGGTGGGACATATACAAAGGTGATTACAAAACAAACAAAAAACATATAACGATCTAAACCGCAACACGACTTGCGTTTGGTTGCATCAATACTTCATGAAAGATAATAACGTTCTGCAACCGTTAAGAGAAATCGCGATACTATTTCGAAAGACTATCCACACGAGTGGATGAAATACGTGGCGTCTAAAACGCTAATAAAGACTGTGGTCGCTACCGACGCGATATGGAATTGTCGTAAAGACGAAGTGAAAATGAAAACATAAAAAAAAGTTTTATAACGAAAAGAAAACAAGCAAATGGATCATAAGATCAGGATGTACAATGTACATAGCTTTTCCAGCTTCTGGCAATGGTTTGAAACTCTTTGATCGAAGACGAGGTCAAAGGTTATGCGTCATAGCTCTCCACGATTCTCGCGTTGTAAAAAAAAAGGAAAGAAGCACGGGCTTCAGAAAAGATATCCGGTTACAAACGCGAACTGAGTTAATTCTTTATATTTTGAAAGAAGCCGATCAAGTTACATTACTTGAATATAAGACCGAAATGGAATTCTGATGGGAATCTATTGCTCCCGAAAACAAATAAGTTATAATCGGTATCTAAATTGCACACACTTGAATAATATTCACAATTAAACTTTGTTCTCAACTATCTTTTGCACATATAATATAGAATATATATATATATATATATATATATATGTATATATATATAGCAGCCAGTGGGTGGTGGAGGAGGCGTTAAGTCCTCTCACCAAGTGTAAAAATAAAAATCAGTGAAAATAACAAAATTAAAAAAAAATAAAGTCTGCGTACACCACCGTCCGTGGTCGAACGCTCCGTACGTTGGATTACCAAGTACGTCTGTAGGCTGTTCTGAACCCGCCTGTGGGTTTTGTTGGAGCGGTATACTGTCTTCGCTCTTTGTAAAACATACACAAAATACTAATATGAAATTCAAGCTTTACCTGGTATGTCCAAATAGGGACTATATTGTTACATATATTTAAATAAAATACTTCGGCAGCTGGTGTTTATAGATGTAATTAGTTATAGGTGCAGGAATACATTAAAGATGCAGGAACTTGTTATAGATGCAGGAACAATTTAAAGATGCACGAACAATTTAAAGGTGCACGAACAATTTAATGCAGGAACTGGTGAATTATAGGACCGGCATCCGAGTCTACAAGAGAGTCAGAAGCCAAGGTAGACCTCATCTTCGATGGAGTGACCAGGTAGAGGGAGACATCCGTCAACTTGGAGTACGAAATTGGAGACAGCAGGCTAGAGATCGAGCCGGCTGGAGGGGCATTCTCAGCAAGGCCTTGGAGTACCACGCTCCAGTGGCGCCAACATAAGTAAGTAAGTATCCGAGTCTACAAGCTCGCGCCAGGCGTCCGATGTACTGTTGGAACAAAAATTCCTTCCTATGCCGTTGGGGCTTAGTGATAGGGTGTGATGGGCCTAGTTGTGGGCCATAAAGATGACTGGAACTGCGGGTAGCAGTTTCATCAGGAATGGAGTTTAGGCGTAGATTATTACTGGATGACGACGAGAGCGTTGGCGAGCCGTCGAACGGATCAACGCCAACCGCTCTCTCTCGCAAATATTTCACACCACAGCAATCAATTGATAATTGTCCTTTCTGTCAAGGAAATTGAGGCGACCAATTTGCATGGCAAATGCGCAGCATGCGCTTATATGTATATTTGTAAGTAAATGTGCACAAAGTGTCTGCGTTTGTGCAGCATACAAATAACAAAAAAACGAATCACTTTCACATAACCGAATGTGGTTTTTTTTTTGTGATAAAATTTCTCCCAAAGTGCAGCCTCGCCTGCCACGTCCAATCCCTCGGAATCGTATGTTCCTTCAAGGTGCTGTACGTTCCTGAATGGAAAGAAATATGCTCGCATTAGCGTGTCTGCCACATGGCTTCTTTAGAATTTCACCCATCATCAAGGCAAAATACTACATTTTGCTTTGATGACTTCTATATTATGTAGGACTTACCTTTAAGTATCCAAATAACTAATGTTTTAAATGATATCCTCGATTGTCTGTGCAATCAGCAAATTTTCTGATTGCCAGACAAAAGAAATTATGGCGGCGTCTTTGCTGCACAAAAAAAAGTTCTGGTGGAGTGTTGTAACTCGCTTGGTTTCTCTCTTCAAAATGAAGTCTACTGAAAAAATTGCCATCCACACTACCATTTTCCAGGTAGCCAACGCCCTGTCTTCCAGTATATTTCCTCTTTCCAGTGTATGATGTAGTTCGTTGTTACTAACACAGGTGGCGTGTGGCAGGAGGCATTAAGGGTAGTGCTCACTTGCTCACTTTGCCAAATGTGAATGTTGACTTGTAAGTAAGTACGTCAAATTGATTGATTTGAACTGGATTATACACTGATAGGATGTGGATACTGGTGGGTGACACAATTTACGCTTTGTACTGTGTGCAAAAATAAAAAGTTTTTAATCGTAATCATAGACACGTATTGTTGTCCGGGATCTGTTTCTGACATTGTAAACTGTCAAAAGAAAAGGGGAACTGACAAGACGGTGCAAATATCTCTGTCAAGAGAATGAAATGACATATTTCATTACGTGGATCTCCTGGCATGTTACGGATTTTGTGTCTCGCTCCGACCAGAGGTAGCCAACTATGGATTATAGATATCGACTTATTGGTACTTGCGTCGCCGAGGAACTTGTTATTGGGGTTTGCTACAGTGGAGCCAATACTTGTCATTGTGTCATTCGATGAATCTGGTGAATGACATGACATGTCAATAGGCATCAGAAAATCAAAAGGAATTAGACTTGCTCACTTTTCTGGTGACAATTAGTGTAACATAGGTTGTACATTGTACATTTTGCTGCTGACAGTTCTTAATCTTCCCAGGACAGGAATTATCTTCGCGATGTGTTTTTGACATTAAGAGAAAGACACTCGGTAACGTGAGTGACGGACTGACGTCATATGTGTGTGGGTGCAGATTGGCAGATCGAGAAAAATAATCGGCCGCATCGAATATTTAGCTCTGTTAGCCATCTGACAGCTATCTGTCATTTTCTCGGTTCGACCTTCTCTATGTCGAAAATAATTCTGGTTACGCACTCTGGCCAGTGTCAACATTAAATCTGCAACTTATGGTGTGCACGGAGTACAAACTGAGCTAGTGCAAAAAATGTTTATCGTTCCATTGTGGCTTTCCACGGAAATCTTGGGAACGCAAACTTCCTGGAAAGCTGTTGTAGCCTGGGGAAGGTCGTGGAATCCAATTCGGACGTGGAGTCCATTTTGAATTTGGATTCTCTTTTGTGGAATCAGATAATGGTGGATTCCTTTAGGTGCGTTTGGTACGTTGTGAGTAAATACTCTACTTGCCGATAGATGGCACCGGTGGCATTTGCTTTGCCATTGACTGGCGAGAAAGTTTTCCCTACAGGTTGTGGAAGAGAACAAATGATTATACATATGCATATCTTTTCCATTTGATGACTTTGTCTTCTTAATCTTTGATTGTATGTAAAAGTTTCTTGAATTGCGACGTGAATGAAAACAAAGAGGTTTTCGAATCTTGATTGATGGTTTCTTAGGAAAAATTGCTTGTGTGGACAAATACCTGGAAGGGGTTGGGTGTAGAATCTATTAGTAATCAGCAAGAAGATAGGATGTACTTTATAGTGAATATGCTAAAAGTTGAAAAAATTCAGTTTAGATTTGGGTTTAGGATTTTCTCTACATACGGTTTCTCAAAACAATGAAATTGATTTAAGTTCTGAATAAGCAGTCAGTAGAAGTCATGTATGTACCACTTGGATTGAGGATGTTCCTCATCCAGGTGTCGCTCGAGTGAACGACACTCAGATTGACTTGATAAGTTTCACTTTGACTTGGTTCTTTGTGTGCGTTTTGTCACTGCATGTGGTTTGTCTGACAAGCATATATCTCTATCTGTTTTGGTTCCTAAATAAAATGTCTAAATATAGTTAAAATTTTATAAGTATAATGTAATATTAGTTCAAAATAAGTATTTAAGTATGATGAAATCTTTATACAGCAGTCTGTATATATACATATTCTTAATCTTTATATACTATATGTCGGATACGTTTTTGCGTTGAAGCGTTGAAGTGTTGACGTTGAAGTGATAGATGTCTCTAGTACGGTAGGTTTGTGAATTTCCGGTGCTTGGATGATTTTTCTGCATGTGTCTGAACAATATTTGGATGTCAGGAGGTGGAGTGCGCTGTCGAAGATTGCAACGTTTTGCGCTGAATTTTTATCGCTATCGTTCTGCACACTTAGTCTTCGAATGACGTGTTTGTATTCACCAATGTTTTATTTGAATGATTCGACGGGTTTGTATCCAGACCAAAAATCTTTGTAAGATTCCAGATTTTTATAATTGTATATATATATGTTCATTTATATTATATAAAAGAAAAATCCTTATTTAAAATAAGGACGAACAATAATAAGAATAATGTACCTAATATACAAAATAATACAAAAATGCTGGTGCACCGGTTCCAGTGCCAGCGTGAACATGCGCGTAGAGAGGAATATATTTCGATTGGTTTTTGCTGTTTCGAAGGCTACGAACTCTCTTTGGCCTTCACTTGAATCACTCTTCCTTGTCGTTGTGGCGTGGTGTGACGTTATATGCGCACGTGCAAGCGTCGATGGATCGGCGCGTGGTTTGCTTGTAAAAAAGGAAAAGAATTTCTCGTCAAAACCTTGGTGTCGTTTTTCGCATCGTGTAGATGTTCATTTACAATACATGAGATGAAATGAATTTAGGTTTGGTAAACCGAAAGATAACCTCAGAGGTCCATGTGGTCAATGCGTGGTCTCCGTCGATGTACATATATATATGTTAAAAAAAAATGTCGAGAAATTGCGTTGTCCAATTTTATATAGCCAGTATTTCATATATGGGACACCATTTGCTCGGCGAAATTCTCCTATAGCGTATTCCTGTATACATTTTTTTTTGTTCAACTCTGGCTTCTTTCTACCTCTATATATTTTCTTCACTTACATATTATTTATTCCTTATTTCTCGTAATTTCTGTTATCTTCTTTTCAGTTTCACTTTAATTCACTTTTATGTCTGATATATATAGGTTCTTTTTATTTCACTTTTAATTTCTTACTTTTTCTTTAGTTCAGCTGCCACAATGGTTGAAACGAAAATGGTTGTAGAGCAGACGGCACTACGGCAGTGTTTGTCTCACAGACCATTAAGATACAGACCTCCAGCTCCAACTCACTGTATGGTATCCAGAGATGATATATATGATATAAATATGGATATATTTAGATCCTCTGTGATATTATCTCTCTGCATACAAGATGAAAATCAGCTGATATGGCATATATTTTGAGAGTGAGGCACTCTCCCTTGCTTTTTAAGCCCATTTAGCAAACACACCAAACCAACAAATAAATGGCATACGCATTTACTGGCTGCGCACAATGGTGTAGCAGCAGCAGTCGCACGAGTTATGTTTACATCCAAATCATCAACAATAACTTCCGCTGCGGATATCCGTGAGAACATAAACAATGAACTGGACCCAGCGGCCAATATACAAACAAATACCAACATGATTGGTATGTCATCATATTGAGTCATTTAGTTTCGATCTCCAATTAGATTTAAGAAACATATTCAAGTTAGTTTTTAAGAGACGACTGACGCAAACAGTTCGGTCTGAATAAAGATTCTATTTTTTAAAAAACTAAAAAATTAAAAATATATTTAACTGGCGCAGTCGGTAGGATAGTTTTCAGACATTAAAAGAAAATTAATGAAGAAATACTATCCAGTGATCGGACTTAACACTAAAAATAATTTGTGAAAACGGAAGAAATAAAAAGAAGGATTTATCCTCTTAAGTTTCGAATAGCCGCAGAGGCTTCTGTGAACAAAAAAAAAAAGTGTTAAATAAAATCAGTGTTTTAAATTATCTGCAGAACCCAGATAAACTTAATAACTATAAGTAAACTTATAAGTTAATCAATAAAAGTGAAGAAAAAAAAAAGAGAAATCGTAATATACACATATGTATACCATATAAAATAAAATAATAAAAAAAAATATATATAAGTGCAATAATAAAAAAAAAAAAAATCATCAACATTGATTTCAAAAGAAAACTTTCGCGTTTTATCATACAAAACAAAAATAGAAACATGAACGCACAACAACAAGTATATAGAACGCTTGCAAAATTTTGATGAAAAGACAGAAGATCTTCCTATTTTCATTTCAAATGTCGACGACATTATTCCCACTGTATTATTGTATAATGAGCAGTCACAAAAAATGTGTATTAATATTCTCAAATCTAAATTTACTGGTAGAGCTCGTCAAGCAATTGAAATTCATACACATCTTACAAGATGGGTGGATATAAAATGTATGCTCCTTGAAAATTTTGGTGGATTTAAAAATAGTTACAAACTTTACGAAGAATTAAGAAGCGCTCAATTTCGTGGAGATGTCCTTTTATTCTATAATTATATTCAAAAGATATTGTCTCTTCTCAATCAAAAGTGTCTTCAGGAAAATTATATCACAGATATACCTAGAAATACAGAGACAGCATTAAATATTTTCAAAGAAAGATTGCCTATACATATGTGAACTATTTTTTATGCACTTAAGCCAGCAACTATGGAATTAGCTTTGCACGAATTAAGTAATGCAGGTCTTGTAACAAGACAAAGTAATGATACGGATCATAACAAAAGATTAGAAAATAAGCAAGAACAAAAACTTAATAATAATAATAATAATTTTAAAACAGTCAATAATCCATTCAGGAACAATGATAGTAGAGAACATAATTTTAGAATTAATAACCAAAATAACCAATGGCAACCCAAGTTACATGTACCTAATAGACAGAATCAGAACAATTTCAGCAATAATAATTATAATCATAATCACACTTTTAGACAACCATTCAATCACTTCAGACCTAGAGTAGATATGAACAATTCCGCACAGGTTCGTGAAGATAATCAACAAATTTTAGGCCAGCGTAATCCAAATGCAACTCATAGATTTGGTTTTAACCCCTCATAGAAAATGGATCCACAATGTGTTGGAAATTATTAGATTTCCAAAATAATAAATTTGATGGAATTCTTGGTACTAATGTCCTTAAACCAATCGAAGCCATCATAGACCTTAAACAAGGCTACGTAGAAATAAATCAAAACAGAATTTCATTCGAAAACTATAATCAGGGACAAGATTGTCCATATAAATATAAGGAAATAACTCATTTGAGCGTAAATCATTTGAGTATAAAACAATTAGTCCCAAACGACTTAAATTTTGAAGAAAAAGAAGAATTGCAAGCATTCCTTCATGAAAATAGGGATCTATTTTATAAAGAAGGAGATATGCTCAGTTCCACTACACAAACAGTGCATAAAATTCGAACGACCGATGATGCACCTGTTTATACAAAAATATACCGGTAGGTACCCAAAAGTACACGAAGATGAAATCAATAAACAAATTTCTCAAATGCTAAGAGACGGTATAATAAGGAAAAGTATTTCACCTTATGCGTCTCCCATCTGTGTTGTTCCTAAAAAGGAAGATAATTCAGGCAAAGAGAAATGGAGGATTGTGGTTGACTATAGAAAACTCAACGAAAAGACAATTGAGTTCAAACACCCAATCCCTAATATAGATGAGTTACTCGATAAGTTGGGCAGATGTCAATATTTTTCTACTTTGGATTTAGCCAAAGGTTTTCACCAAATAAAAAACGATCCTAAGGATATAGAGAAGACCGCCTTCTCAACGCCTTCACGACATTACGAATTCTTACGCATGCCCTTTGGCCTTAAGAATGCACCCGCTACGTTCCAGTGTATGATGAACGAAGTGCTAGCAGAATATTTGAATAAAATTTGTGTTGTCTATTTAGACGACATTTTAATTTTTTCAACTTCATTGAAAGAACATTTGACAAACCTTCATTTAATATTCAAAAAACTAAGACATTTCAATTTAAAAGTGCAAATTGACAAATGTAACTTTTTAAGAAGGGAAACGAAGTTCTTGGGACATACTATTACTTCAAACGGAGTAAAACCTAGTGCAGATAAAATTGCATCAATACAAAAAATTTAAATTCCAAAGACTACGAAGCAAATTAAGAGCTTCTTGGGATTAACGGGATATTATAGGAAGTTTATTAAAGATTACGCAAAAATTTCTTTGCCTTTGACTAAATGCCTTAAGAAAAATTCAAAAATCAAAGTAGATGATCCAGAATATCTCAAAGCATTCGAAGAACTTAGAGAATATTTAATAACAGAACCTATATTAGCCTACCCAGATTTTAACAAAAAATTTTGCCTTACTACAGATTCCAGTAACCATGCAATTGGAGCTGTTCTTTCGCAGGACAATCATCCTATAAGTTTTATATCTAGAACCCTCAATGAGCATGAACGCAACTATTCCACAACGGAAAAAGAATTATTAGCCATCGGAAAAAAATTTGATCTAAGAACAGAAATTAGAGAAATTAATATGGCTGATAATAACTCCATGGTCCCCACTATACATTCTCAAGCTGATCAAGTTAACGATCATTTTCCTATCAAAGATACTGCAGTTAACATATATTCACAACAAATTATACTAGAACAAGGAGATAAAGTTAAAGTAAAAACATTAAAAAGAAAAACACGAATAAAGGTGGGTACGGAAATTTTAAATAATAATAATTTTGAAGAGATAATAAAGACTTACATAACACAAAAACCCACTGGAATTTTCACAAAATTGGATAATTCCAAATATAACGTTTTACAACAAAAATTAATCAATCTTTACGGTACTAGAATAAAATTTTACAAATGTACTTACCTAGCTAAAGATATAGAAACGGAGGAAGAAGCGGTAAAACAAATACGCTTCTACCATGAACATGAAAATAATCATGCAGGAATTGAAGAAAATTGGCAAGGACTAAGAAAGAAGATATACTTCAAAAATCTTCGTAATTTAATCACGGAAATCATTAATTCTTGTAATGTTTGCAGCATGTACAAATATGACAGGCATCCTGTTAAAGAAAAATTTTGTATAACAGAAACACCCAGTGATATTCGAGAAATTGTGTCCATGGACATATACGAAACTTCCAAAACTAAATTTCTTGCATGTATAGATAGATTTAGTAAATTTGTAGAGATTCGATACCTTCCAAATGTATCACATATTTCCCTAGAAGAAAATATAGCAGAAATCATAGCTCAGCCAAAGAAACCTGAAAAACTTATTCTTGATAATGAATTTAACGTGCCTAGAATAATCTCATTCCTGAGAGAAGAAAAAATAAATTATCATTTTACAAAAGTAAACTCTCATACAGGAAATTCCGATATTGAATCATTTCATAGAGCTTTGAAGCAAAAGATTCGTATACTTATACAAGGCAAAACAAATCTGACTATAAATGAAATCAGAACGACTGTAACAACAGCTACAAGACTGTATAATACTTCTATACATAGTGTTACCAAAAATACTCCATACGATGTGCATTATGGGAAATGTGACAAAAATAAAATATACGAACTTATATCCAAAAACAAAGAAAGAGTCATATCAAAAATTAACGAAAATCGCGAGAACTTTCATGAAAACAGAAGTCATGCAAATCCGCGAGCTGACAGAAATAAACTTGAACCGGTATTCAGATTTGGTTTGACCGAGCAACAACATAGTCGCAATATTCAACGTGAAAGAAAAACGCGTAAAAACTTTAAAAATAATAATAATTTAATTTTTACAAATAAAACGCGTAGTGAATTCGCTAAATTACGAGATCAACAAGAAAATTATTCATCCGAATAACTTGCCCTTAATAAAAAAAAATGAAAATTGTCTTGATCCTTTTAGTGCTTGCACTAGTTACTTTTGTGAGATGTGGAAAATTAAACATCGAAAACATACAATAATAAAACATGGTTATTCAAATATAGTTGACTATTACAACAATATAGTGCATGTTATAAATATAACAGAAATTGAAACATTAATAAACAAATTGGAACATATCGTGATTGAAACAAATAAACCAAAATTTATACCTACTGACATTTTTCAAAGATTAGATGATTTAAAAATGCAAATTAAAACAGTTCAACATTACAAGAAAAATAGCAATAAAAGAGTAAAGAGAGGATTAATAAACCTGGGCGGTAATGTATTAAAATTTATATTTGGGTCGATGGATGAAGAAGACAGATTAGCAATAGAAAAAAAATTAAAGATTTTAAATGATGCATCCCAAGCATTAATTGAAAACAATAACAAACAAGTAAAAATTAACTTGCAACTTCAAACAAGTATAAAACAAATATATAAAAGAGTAACAGAAAGTGTATGGGAATCCCCTAATACTAAATCTTATGGAGAATTAATAATTTTACAATTAGAAAATAGACTCGAACATATTGACCACATAATACAGAAGATTCAAAACAACATTTTAAGTAGCAGATTAGGTATTCTAACTAATAATATTTTAACAGTTAAAGAAATAGAAGATTATGATATAGACTTCGATAAACTCAGGCAAATAAGAGTTAGTAGTGCTGCATATGGTGAAAATCAGATTATATTCATTATTCAAATTCCACAAAACAGTATTCCCTTCCATCAAGCTATCTTTTTACCAATTTCCAATTCTAAAGGAGAAGAAATTAAATTAAATCCAACAAAATTACTTATTAATAATAAAATGTACCTTGACGGGTCTAAAAGTGAATTTAAACATTTAAAAGAATTTAAGATGTGCAATCCTTGCAAAAAGGTTATAAACTTAAATAAAAATATTGTAAATGAAATAAAAGATGGAATAATTGTAATTAAAAATTCAAACCTAACAATGCTTTCTAATTGTGATGAAAGAAAAAATGTAAAGGTTCAAAATAATGTAATAATTAAATTTGTAAATTGTGAAGTAATTATATTGAATACAACATATAGAAACTATGTTAATTTTATATATGAACCTATTAGTTTGGATATTAAAATTTCTAACATAACTGCTTTTGATATAGACCTAGAATTAGATAACATAGATGTTATTAAGAACAATTTCAATACTCATTCTAAATTGTATTATTGGAATTTTATCTTTTTTATCATAATTATGATATTTATATTAAGCATAGTATGCAAAAAAGTAGTATACCTATACTTTCATCGGGAGACGAAAAGCTAAGGGAGGAGAAGTTATGTTTACATCCAAATCATCAACAATAACTTCCGCTGCGGACATCCGTGAGAACATAAACAATGAACTGGACCCAGCGGCCAATATACAAACAAATACCAACATGATTGGTATGTCATCATATTGAGTCATTTAGTTTCGATCTCCAATTAGATTTAAGAAACATATTCAAGTTAGTTTTTAAGAGACAACTGACGCAAACAGTTCGGTCTGAAAAAAGATTCTATTTTTTAAAAAACTAAAAAATTTAAAATATATTTAATTCACGCAGCAATGTCAAAGTAAATGTCAAAAAAAGCAGCTCACAAAGCAGCATACACGATTACAATGTGTAGCACTGAACTCAAACAAAAATCACGTCTGAATTTTGGTTTGTTGTTGTCTTGCAGCGCAGCAGGTTCGTGAAGTTCAAGTCGAGTAGACTTGTAATGGTTACCATTTCAAAATACAATCCACAAACAGTGATGTACACGTATTCACAGGCAGTTAAAACATTTTAGCGGGTGTTTTAGGCAAGAGGAGTACGAGTTGGCGGTCTGTATTGGTCTGTGGTTTGTCTATTCTCAGCCGATTTCCTGCGAGCTTTGTATATAAAATCTGTGTCTATATACAAAGCTGCGAGGAAATTTCTATTATCACTGAACTCTTCTCTCCGGTAGAAAATATCCCTAAACAAGGGAATAAAGAAAGAAGGTTAGCTTATTTTTGGTATATTTCATTGACATACTATACATGGACTGCCAGTGAGATATCATTTCCATACAAATCGCTTGGAAAAATGGACTCCACGTTCCACGACAGTGCTTCTCTTGAACCAACTATCGGCAAGAGTTGTAGTATTTTTTCAAAAAATTTGTAGTGACATCTATTGCCAATTGAAAAAAGCATAAGTGAAATCCTTAGAATAAATGGACATACGCTTAGTGCAGCTAGAAAGTTGCGTGCGTGGGACTGACTACGAAAAAGTAACTAAAATCTCTTTAAGGCTCGCGCAAACCAAAGCGGCTGCGGTGGCGGTGGCGATCACCAAACAGATGATGCACATGTAAACCATACAAATGGCACACACCTAAGCGATATGTGGGTTGTGAATACGATCCACTGCTGCGTTCAGCCACGCGATCTATGTAGAACGCTGCATGCACCATTTGCCCGCCGTATCGCAGCTGCAGGTCCATGGCAGCTGCCATTCGGGATATCTTTTTATTTATTGTTTGAAAGTATTGCAAGCCATTTTGAATATTTCAAAACTAAAAATGTTTTTGAAAAATATAATGAGAAATATGCAAGATGCACTTATAAATTTTTTTTTTTACTTTTTTGTCTCGTCTAAAAGTAGTAGGGCTTCATCAATTTTTGGGGGAATAATTAGATATTAATTATTAAATACTATTAAATAAATATTATTATTTCAATTCAACTAACAATGATGTTTTTCACGGCTTGGCCGAGACTGAAAATATCGCGTTGGTTTGAGCAGATTTTTGAGCGCCTCTTTATCGCGCGACCTGCTAGGTCGCCACCGCCACCGCGGCCGCTTTGGTTTGCGCGAGCCTTTATTCCACTAAGCTGTTAAGGTAGTTCCACACTATCCAACAGTGTAATGCGACATGTCAAAAATGTGTGATGAAACACTTTTTCTTCACACTTTTTTTTGACATGTCGTACTACACTGTAGGATAATGTGGAACTACCTTTAGAGTCATACTGGCGAAACTGGTACAACTATGCGTGCGATAGCACAGACCATACACAGACCGCCAACTCGTACTCCCCTTGCCTGAAACACCCTCGAAATATTTTTTCCTGTCTGTGAATACGTGTACATCTCTCTCTGTGCATTTTGTAAAGGCAACTATACCTGCGTATGCCATTTATTTTTTAGGTGTTTGCTAAATGGGTTTTAAAAGCAAGAGAGAGCGTCACACTCTCAAAATAAATGGCATATCAGCTGATTTTTAGCTTGTAGGCAAAAAGAGAGACCATATGGTGAGTTGGCGGTCTGTATCTTCTTGGTCCGTGTGCGATAGCAAGTCTCAAACAGAGACAATCTAATGGCATTTTTGAGACAAAATAATGTTGAAACGTCTTATGTTAAAATTGAAAATGATTTGCAGCATTAGATAACTAACATTGTGACTCAAAACCATTTGAATCTAGAAAATAAAGCTATTAGTTTTGCAATGACAGCGTTTTGTAAGTACTCGTTTTCTCGTTTTTCCGGGCGACAATCTATCTATATTTTGAAATCTGTTAGAGTATGTAAATATATATGACAATTTGTAGTTTGCATTTGGGAAAGTAATTTTTAAAAAATTCAATAAACACGCTTTATGAAAAATAGTCTTTTTCAACGACAAAGTCGTAACAATAATAAAACTTTCCTATGTAAAATTCCAGTCAACGTGGAATTTTATACTTTATTTTGAAGCTTTGTTTTATATTTAAATCTGAAAAAATTCTTTCAGAACTAGCTCCGCTGCGCTGTGGGTAAGATACAAAATTAATTCTATGAGTTTCCTTATGTTAGGAAACATGTCCTCACGTCAAGCTTTGTATTTCAAAATTCGGTTTCAATTCAGTCGTTTGCAGGAAAAATGTGTCCGAAATAAAATTGGGTGTTTTCCCCTCAACCTGGCACCACTGTCAACGGTTGAAATTTGAGCTATATTTGTATTTGTGATTCTTGAGTGGATTCTGACTTCAAATCCAGAAGCAAAATTCTCTTCTCAGAATCGTCGAAAGTGTCATTTGCTTGCCAATGGTATTTGATACGAATTCTTATAACGACAAATGATTTTTTTTTACAAAATTTTATACCCATTTGAATTATCTCCTGACCGCATTTATATTTGTTTTGTTTTTTTTTGTTTTTATATATTTGTTAATATTATTTTGTTAACGGATCTCGTTTGAATAAAAAACCACGTTTAACAGTTTGCTTTAATATAAATTCGCTTTTATTTCCAATTAAGATTTTTTTCAGCTTCACAAAAAATCATCCCGAATGTGCCACCAACTTGAAAAAAAGAAAAAAAAATTAAATGTTAGATTATGACGATGATTGTGATTTTTATCATACATTTCAGGAAAATATTGTTTAGACGAAATATGCTGCCAACTGTGCCATTTTGTCTTTTGGCTGCTTTGGCCGTCCGTGATTTCCACCGCTGATACCTCGACCTCCTTTGCTGGTACCTCTTCCACCACCACGACCACCTCGGATATTGACTGGACGAGTTGCGATTGCACGATGCTTTTCTACTAAAGGCGCAAACTCTTCAAAACAAAACACGCAACCGGTTTTTTCACACCCATCTTTGAAGCGGGTTTTTTCTGATTTATACTGAGCCGTTACAAGCTGTGCTCCACAATCACAACGATTTTCTAACAAAAAATAAAACTTAAAATATTGGGGATCATATTAGCCTCAATAGTGTCATAGACTTACCGTCGACTGTGACTTTTAATGCACCCCTGAAGACGTTGATTATAACATCACATCGATTGCAACCTATTTTCCAAGTACTAGTAGTGTTAGTGCAATCTAATACCAAAATTCCATTTTCACACTCTACACAGCTAGATATTCCAAGAGTATACAGCGAATGTTGACACGTTGGATGTGTGCAGGAATTACACCCGGAGTTTTTCAGCATATCCCGGAAGGGTGGATTATTGTAGCAATACGGACAAAGTGGATAGGAACGCCCCTTCGTGCCACTTGAAAACGCCAACAGTTCAAAATCATCTAAAGGACATTTCAGTTCACGATACGCTTTGACATTGCCATTACCGGGAAGAGAATATGTTTCATCACAGTGGGAACAATGCAGTCGAGCAGGCTTCGTCTAGATGATTAATGAAATTCGAGCTTTATTATGGTTTGCGAGGTAAGAATATAATTGTGAATCAATTTTTCCCAATGTATTTTGTTGCGGTTTTTGAAACCCAGATGGCTCAATGTTTTATAAAATCGTTGTCACCAAAAGCAAGACAAGACAAAACGGGTAGTATAGCAATTTATACAAAATGTACTCAATTAAATATTTTGGAAAAGTAAAATCATTTGCTTACTTGAATGTATTTCATGTATCTTCTGCATTTGCCACATCTTGAGTGTGCTTTTCCTGACTCCGCCAGAGGCGAAAAAGACACTTCAAACAAGTTGTCCATATTCGATATATTTTGAACAAAATACAGGAATTTTAAACGAAATATTTCTACTGCATGCTTCAGTACTGCATTGAAATCTGCTGAGCCCTTGGCAATTAAGGTTAACATGCGTTCGACTTCGGAACGCATAGTTGGAAGGACTAAATCACGGTCAATCTAAAAAAACAATTCAAAAATCAACGCGTTCATTTTAATAAATCTTTTACAATTGATATATCAATTTACCTTTTGATAGCCATGCACTAGAACAATACCCAATGTTGTGGGTATTAGCTTTCTGCCACCCTCAATTCTAACATAGTTCCTCTGACAAATATTATTTATGTGAACGGGTATTGAAGCATCAGTACCGATACCATGTTGTTCCATCAAGGTTATCAACTCTGATTCAGTTAAATAATCGGGAGGTCCAGTTTGGGACTCAACCATACGAACGTCGTTTATCTTAACCATTTCTCCCTCAACGAAAAGTGGAATAGATTCATCTCGTCCAAATGCTTGCCATGTCATTACTTTAGTGAAACCTGCATCAATTAGAACGTTTGCTGTGCAGGAAAATGTTTCTAAGCCAATTTTTAACTTAGCTGTAGTAGCTTTGTATTTTAAATCTCGTGACACGGTCCCAAGAAAGTAGCGACATATAAAATCGTAAACACGCCAAGTGTCCTTTTCAAAGTCTCCACGTTCGGCTAGTTTCATTGGTGTTATCGGTGGATGGTCGCCGCAGTCTTTTCCTTTTCGTGGGGGATTAAAATCAGACAAAATTGCTTTGGCTTCCTCTCCGATTTCCGACGAAGACGTCAATACTTTTAAGACTCCACTGAAAAAAAAAATTCGTCTCATGATTTTTATTTTATAAAATTTAAAACAAAATTTGGGTGCGATGTCTTTAGCATAAATATCATTTACGCCTTGTTATAACGGGTGATCTATAGTGAGTTTTGATTTGTAATGTAAAATAAAACGCATACATTTGAAAGTGAACAGTGGCATTTACCTTTTGAAAATGATATCATGTAAATATTGGCCGTAGTAGTGGCCCATTCGGAAGGTCAAATTTTAAGCTACTCTTGCGTGCATAGATACTGGTATTTTGCGAATAACACGAGTAATGTTGGCTTTCAATGCGTCAATCGTAGCTGACTTATTTCTGAAGACCTGAGACTTTACACATCCCCAGAGAAAATAGTCCAAAGGTGTGGTAAAGCATGATCTAGGCGGATAATTTACCAAAATTCACCAAATTGATTTCTGAACAAGTCTATTGTTTCACGCACACATAGTCCGTTAACATGGCGCGATAACGGTTACTGTTCAATTGTATGGGGCTTGTGAAATAAAAAGAGCTTGATTTCACGCG